>PVJI01001106.1:0-201220 GCA_004026765.1 Micronycteris hirsuta
AGCTTCCTTCTTTTTCCCTTCTCTTTCATTCCTTACCACCTAGACGCTTAGTCACCAATGAGTTCACAGAGTTCAAAATAGAATTTCACTTTCAAAATAGAATTTATTTCTGTAATAAAGAATTAAAATATAGCTGTGAAAGTAGGGAATAATATAAAATAATATTTAAAATGTGCAATAGTAATTTTAGAGTAAGGGTAGTTAAGTATTAGCATTTGTGCTCAACTTCTACTTGAAAGATCAGCCAATAGTTTATATTTATATTTTATTAACTACAGTGGGAAAACCATACCAACTTTCAATTTCAATTAATAATTTTAACTCAAGAATGAGTCCACACACCTCGTCATCAGGCCCTTTTGAAAATGAGTATAAATCCTGGGGATATATTTTCCGAAGTTGACTTCACAAGTGACAAAGATTTCTTTTTAACTAATTCATCCACTTAACCCAATGTGGAGGCAATCTATACTTTTTGAATATAACCATTTTGATAAAAATGGGACAAGAGTATCATCTTTCACTGAATTGGTATAAAAAGCTGGTAAACTCATACATCCCTGAAGCTTGGTTTTCCAGGTGGGTCTCACATTTAGACACTAAACACAGATGAAGAAATATCTAATGAATTCTATCCCTTCCCCAAAGTTTTATTTACAATTAAAATATAGGTATTATTTTTATGCAGAACATACAAAAAAAATTGGAAAGTGTTTGACCAGGATGAAGACAATTCTTCAGAGACTACTGATTGCAGTTTGCAGATTAGGATAATCTTCTCTAGGAAGAATAATGTCAACATAGCAGTACTATATTCACCAGGATCCCAAAGCCAAGGGCGCGATCAGGTGGCAGGAAGCCACACCTTCTGGCTGCTTACAACATCACTGAGCTTCCCTTTAATCTTCAGGAAGTGTCTCTTGAATTCCAATCCATCGCCCTATATGAGGAATAATATCCAAAAATTAGGTCAAAAACCTTGGGAGAAGAAATGGCTAAATAAAGCGTTCTGACTTGATTTCAGGCCCATCACTGTTCCCGCCACACTGGGCTCCGAGGGGCAACCTGGTGACATCCTGTCTGTTTCACGCGTTGATACCCCTGGACCTAAGCCACTGTTTCCATAGGTACTGCAGGTTTTAACCTAAAAAGAAGCTATGCAACTACGCTGAAGCCTTGCCAATAGCGTGACAGAAAAGCCAGTGATTCAGTGATAACGAAACTTTTATTACACTAGGATCTTTTTTTTTTTTAAAGATTTTATTTATTTATTTTTAGACAGAAGAGAAAGGAGGGAGAAAGAGAGGGAGAGAAACATCCATGTGTGGTTGCCTCTCACGTGGCCCTCACTGGGGACCTGGCCTGCAACCCAGGCATGTGCCCTGACTGGGAATTGAACTGGCGACCCTTCGGTTCGCAGCCCGCGCTCAATCCACTGAGCCACAGCAGCCAGGGCATTATTACACTAGGATCTTAATGACATAATTCCATACCAAGCATCGGGACAACAGTATGGCTGCACGTCTCCCACAGAGAGTATGACCTCCTCCTCCTCTGCCAGCCTCCCTCAGAGCTATAAGCAACCTCTCAGCAAACAGAAGACGCTATTTTTGTTTTACTTGTCAAGGGCTTTAAAACTACATATAACCCCAGGACCAATAATTTCTAAGAAATAATAAAAAATGTGAACAAAACTCTATGTCTATGAATATTAATCACAGAATTATTAACAGATGAAGGTTCATCAATTATAATGTGCAAATATTTTTGACAAATCATAATATTTATAAAAAAGATATAAGTAAATTCAGTAAGAAAAATTTGAAATGCTTCAAAATTATTAAGGGCAATTAATTTAAAGGTAAAAATAACTTAGGATTATTTTACTTTTCTTATTCGTTACTTAGTTACATTTTCTACAAAACCCAAAAACTTTTACAAAGAAAATGTCATTTCCATAAACTATATTTTAGAAGGATAATGACAAGAACAAATGTTCATAATATTAAATAAAAAAAGCAAGTTACCATATATTTCTAAATGCTATGTGTATGTATATTTAGTACCATTTTAAAATAATCTCCACACAAGAGTATATCCATAATATATACTATTAGTAATAGTAAGACTACTATAATGAAATATATCAAAAATAAATCTGTGTTTTCTCTGGATAATAAGATTAAATTTGATTCTTATTTTCTTTAAACTCTTGTATTTTTAATATTTCTACAATGAACGTGCGCGAACACTTCTTTAAGCAAAACAAAGTTTTTGTTTTTGTTTTAAATATGCTGTTCTACATACCTTAGAAAGCCGGAAGTCAACCAAAATCTTTTCATCCATTTCTACCAAATTCACCTTGAAAATCAGTTTATTGTTTCTTCTGTCAGTTGTTGATACAGTAACCTAAGGCAATAAAAGTCAGGGTAAGCCAGATGTGTGCGCAGAGCAAGCTCCAGATGAAAGCTACAGCCCCGGTCGGCGAAACTACTGAGATAAGACCTGGAGACACGCGTCCACAACCGGGGCAGCGCCCACCGACGGGCTCCCGCCTCCCAGCGGCCGCCCCCTCCCTGCGGCTGTGCGCGTTCCACTCGGACCAGCGGTCATAGCCCGCAGCTCCACAATTAGCAGGGCGTGGGTCTCAGCCAACAAAACAAAGGAGTATGTTACCAAAAAAACAAGTGAAAGAAGCAACAAGTAAAATGAATAAAAACAGAATGAGAACAAAGCAAGATTATGAAAACTTCAGAAAGAAAGAGTCCAGATTTGTGGCTGTAAAGCTACCACAGGACTGACGAATGCTACAGCACGGATAACGTCGAAAACATCACACCAAGTGGAGGCAGACGCGAAGGGCCACGTATCACAACATTCCATTGCGATGCAATGTCCAGAGCAAGCGGTGCAGAGACAGAAAGTGGGTCAGTGGCTGCCAGGGAACGAAGAAGGGAGGAACAGGAAGTAACTGCCAGTCCAAGCAGTTGATGCTGGGGGCAGTGAAACACCCTGAAATTAAATGGTGACGGTCGGACAGTCTGGTGAGTATACTAAAAACCACTGATGTGTACACTTCCAAATAGTTAATGGTGACTTCTGTCTCAATAAATCTTCCCCCCAAAAGACAAAAGAGTGAAATATCTACGTGAGAGAAAAATCAGTTTGGCTTTGGACTTCGGCACATAACATTTTCTCTTTAACTTCTGAAGCTTACAAACCTACAGAAAAACTGCAAGAACTGTGTAATAAATAACACCATGGCCTTCACTGACCTCGCTGGCCTACGTAAGTGTTTCCGTGTCTCTTTTTATGTGCTTGGTTTTTTTTCAAACCGAGTTAGAGACAGCAGAGACTTCACTTCAACATGTTTCTGCCGCAAACCAAGACCTTCTCTCCCAAACCACAATGTTAGGACCATACCCATGAAATCTAACACTGATATAAAAACATTAACTTAAAACCCATATTCACATTTCCCCCGCTGATCCAGTAACATCCGTCACCGCTTCGTTTCTTTAAATCCCTGGTCCAGTGAAAGACCACGCGCCGCATTCTTCATCAGACTCTTTAGTCCCCTTTGATACTACAAAGCACTCCCCGCCTTGTTTTTCACCTTGTGAGGGTGTTTGAAAAGCCAGGGGGTGTTTCTAAAGACAGTGGAATGTCAATGTTACAGATACGCTACAGTAACGGGACCAGAGGACAGGAGGAAGCGGGATTGTTAGTATGTTCACCCCTCTCACAGAAGGGGGTCCATTGTCACTGCTACACTTCCAGTGTAGAAAGGTTTTAAGGGAATAACGACTGGAGTCTCAATGTTTGTAATAACTTAACTAAAGCTATTAATAAATCTTTTAAAAATAGTATTTCTTAAGGTAAAGAACACATGACTTCAGTTCTTTTCATTTCAATTGCTTATTTTTCAAACCACACTAATTACATTTTAAAAGTGCACTGATGAGAATTTTTTACTCAAATACTTCCGTTTTTCTTCAGGAAGGGTATAATGAAACAATCGATGAACTATACCTGATTCATGCAGCTCTTCTTCCACTGATAGCCCAGTTTCTCACAGGTCTCCTTCAGGCACTGGTAAGACTTGTCTGCATCCAGTTTGGTGAAAAACCGGGTCATCCTTTTGACCAAACGCTGCCAGGGATTCTACGTGCCAGGTAAAGAAAAGCAGGATTAATCCGCTATCATCAAAGGCAGCCACACAGCTGTTTAGTGTGAAAATTCTTTTCTGTGATTTAAGATTCTTATACATAAAGGTCTCCGCTAATTATCTCTTAGTGCTCCAAAAAATTGGCATAAAGTGTTAATACTTTAAGATTTATACATTAAAAAAAAAAGACTTTCCGACAATAAAAAGCACACGGCTTCTATTATTTAGGTGAAAACTAAACTCTCGCACCTGTGAGGACCCCGGGGTGCCCAGTAACTGGCTGTTGAGGAGCATGTGATCCGGGCACGTGGGCTGGGAAAAGCTGATCCCCTGCACCAGCTTATCGATGCACGAAGGGCCGGTGTCCCACATGGAGAGGCCTGTCCGCGGCTCGGGCTGGGAACTGGAGTACCGCACCTTTTCTTCACTGAGGCGTTAGGACACGGGGAAAAACAGATCTTTAAAGAAAATCTGTCAGGCCTTTTTATAATAGATTACACAGTCTCACACCAGTAAAAGTGACAATCATTACTGAGATAAAACATATACATGCATTCCTTTCCATGGGAATGTTACCTTCAATAATTACTTGATCTTTATGAATCACTCTTACCTGGAAGCATTGTTTACTAGAGAGAAGTCCAAACTGGATTGGATGTGCTTAGAGAATCCACCGGGAGACTCGGACACGCCCCCTGAAGTGACTCGGGGCCGCTTTGCCCCTGAAAAAAATAAAGTAAAATAAATACAAATGCTTTCAAGTCTTCTATGCAGAAACTTTTTAATGAACACAACTGGCAACCTGAAGAAGTAAAAACTACATCTGAGGTCACTTAACACAAAATACTTATACAACAAGTAATGGCTTCTTCGACACGACTTTTATGGGCACTGTGGTCACCAGGAACTTCCTGGGACTCACTTGTCCAACTGCACAAATCCCGATCCGTAAGTACGTTCCGAGGGCGGAGCACGAGGCCGTGATTTTAGGCACCATTTATGGTAACAGAAAAACGTTCTATGAAGTCAGAGAGACCTAGCTAAGAATCAAAACTTCTCAAAATAAAAAATAATTTACAATAATGGCAACGACCATTATGAATCTGCTCTGTCCGACATTCCTTGCTCCACTGGAAAAGCTTTAACAAGAATTAACTGTTACCCAGAAAACAGTGTCACTGTCAATTCGCGGTCACGACCCTCAGCTGGACCCTCAGCACCGACGCTCAGTGCTGTGTTCCTCTAGTCCGTGTCCTCTCCCTCTCGCCACAGTGACTGTTTCAAAAGCTCTGCACTCTTGCCAAATTCCCCAACCACCCCCCAGGAGGCACCCCATTTCCTAGTGTACGATACCGTCTCTCCTGTCCCAGACAGGAAGGTCACTAGAAACCCCCTCCGCGGCACTACCGAATCTGCTGATTTACTTGCCTTCCTGCCCATCCTCTCCCCCCATCGAGTGTTCAACCCTCTACTTGTTCCCGAGCCCACCCACCTCTCCTATCTCCTCAGGGACCCAGACACCCCCTTACTCCCTCTCCAAGACAGCCAGCCTCTTGCTCTCAGCTGGATCTGTCCCCAAACCATTCAAACATGCTTGAGCCTGGCCAACCTTTTTATCTGCTAATCCATTCATTCAAAGACTTTAGTAAGCTGCCTAATACTTTATTAAGACAGGAGGAACAGCACGTTGGTGTGCCGACAAGATCCAGGAGTGGGGCGGAAGAGAGAAGAATCAACAGACGATGCCCCGGAAGAGGCAAAGGAGCACCGGGTCTCGTGCACGAGAGACAGCGCAGGCTTGCCTGTGGAGCAGGCAGTTTATCCACAGTAACCAGGGAGGAAACGACTATATGAGCGAAGAGATAGGCGGGGGAGAGATGGTGGTGAGAGCTTGGGGAAGTTCGCTTGTGATTGTCTCTATTTCCCAGTGAAACAGGAAGTACTGGCACCACCCGAGGGCGAGCAAGGGGAAGAGGAATTAGACGCTGAAGAGAAAAGGAGGTACAATAAAGTGCTTTAGGACAGGGGGTGTGAAAGAAGTGGGGAGACGCGTTATGACTGCCTAGGAGAATTTAGGGCCCCCTCGGGATGAGTGCTCCTGAATTCAGAGTGAACACAGCTTTATGTTCTTCTCCAGCTGCAACGAGCTGTGCAGGTGTTAGTGTAGAGCAGGTAGAAAACTGGACCAAACTTGGGTTAGGCTTTGCCCGCAAGTGTTATGAAGAGAGAATGAGGCAAGGAAGTTGAAGATGAATACGAACAAGTATTACAGTGACTGACCTTGGGCTTTAAAACAGTGAGGATGAAACTGAGGACCTCGGGAGCGTGCAGGTAAGAGACAGTGAAAAGTAGCAGAATTCATGGCCTGCCAGTCCAGGCAGGGGCAGCGGATCATTGGGGTCAGGGTGCTGGAGTGAGGAAAAAAAATAAACCTGCGTTCGGAGCAGAACGCCTGAAGATCAGAGCACCAGCAGAGAAAACGGTCAAGAAAACGTGAGGCCAGGGTACTAGAAGGATCAACCAGATGAATATTTCAATCACCAAGAGCCATGACAAAAATTACGTGGCCTTGCGTTGGAGACCGACAACGTGAAAGAAATTTTAATTTGGGGTTTAGGAGGTGACTGTAACAAGTAGGAATGGTGGGTGGTTGCAGAGTCCGGTAACAAGGTCTGAAATACATGGGGGGTGGGGGGGAGGCAGGATCATGGGAAGAAGGAGAAGGTAGCAATGAAGGAAAAAGAGGATGCCTGCCCCACCCCCAAATCCAAGGGCACAAGACTGTGGGGGGAAGACATCTGCCATTCGAGATGCAGCAGAACCCCCAGGGCAGAGCTGGACTTCAACTCCAGTAAGGTGACAGGTGAAGGGAACATCCAGAGAAGGGCTAGAAACTCCAGCTGGTGTCTTCTCTCAGCCACACTTCTTGGCTGAGCTGTCTACGTTCTGCTTCTCTGCCTCGTGCAGACTCCAGTCCCTGCACACATACCGTGCCCTAGAAACAGCTCCTAACTCCCCGCCAGAACTGCTCCCGCCACACCACGGAGGCCACTGGACACGTGTTTCTGTGTCCCCGGCCTCCACCCACCCCTTAAGTGTCCGCGGTCCTTAGAACGTCATACACTCAATGTCATCATCGACCACTGTTTAGATTACCGTCTCCTTGAAGAAAGCACCTAAATCGGTATCTCAAGCCTAGTCCCGTCTCCTGGTACACACAAACACACACCTATTTGACAGTTTTACTTAGCTTCTCAAATTCGACATGTCCAAAATCAAACAAAATCTCCCCCCAGTCTGCTTCCTCTCGAGCTACATTCCAGTAAATGTTGCCACCATTTACACGGTTGTCCCAACAACTGGAAAGGAATCATCCTCGGTTCCTGTTTCTCTCCCTTTCCCACACGTAAGCAACCACCAGTCCTGTCCATTACAGTTCTTAAATTTCTTTGCAATCTGTCCCTTCTCTCCACTTTCACTACCATTAACCTAGTCCAGGTTATCATCTTCTCCCATCTAGGATGAAAAACATAAAGAGCAATGGGAACGAAGTAGTCAGAAAGAGCTTTTAAAACTGAATATATGATTATGTCATTTCCTTGCTAAAATCTCTCAAAGGTTTCCCGAACAGCCTTAAGGAAAAGCACAAAATTTGCAACATGGCTTAGACAGCCCTCGTCCCCGACCCGGTGGCCAGCTACCCTTCCCCCCTCCTCCACTCTGTGCACTCGTTCACTCGGCAAACACTTGCCGGGCGCCTCCGGTGCACCACACTCTGCAAGCACTGGGGGACCACGGACGCACAAGCCGGACACGGTCCCCGCCACACCAGCCTTGGCCTTCTTTCAAGTTCTTCAAACCCCCCCTTTCTGAACTTCAAGACGTCCCCAAGGCCACGCCCTCTGTTCTGAACCCGCCACTTATCTGGTCGGTACTTCCCTGGCTAACTCCCCTTTCACCTTCAAACCTGAGATGCTACGTGATTTCCTCAGGAAGACGAGTTTTCTCTGTCACTTCAGACTTGGTCACACAATTAGCTACAGTACCCCGACTTTCAACTCTATGATTATTAATAAAATCAAAAATATCTTTTTATGTTTCTGTTTTCCCTGCCACACAATCCCCATGAGGGCGGAGACCACAGTCTTGCACTGCTGAGTTTTGATAGCAACTTTGCAAGTTCTTCACGTTCACAGAAAAAAATGCTTGTACTTTAAGGACACTACCTTTCTTGAGTGGTTTGTTGTACCATCTGTCTTTTTTGATGTCTGGGATGGTAATCCGTACTGACGGGTTCTCAGCGAGGATTTTATGCAGCAGAGCTGGAAACAAAACATCGAGACATTTACAAAAGAGTTACACAGAACGGAAAAGCCTGCAGCCTGTGGTGTGGAACATTCTCTTGGTCTCCTTATGTCTAAATATGACTTGCGAGGGAGAGAAAGAATGAATTATTAAAGCTAGTAAATGACTGCTTTACTTTCATGCAGTCGTTCTTTGCTGCTGTCTACACCTTGGGGCATGCTGCCCAGATCTGACTTGCAATTACTGGGAAAAAGTAGCCCAAGGGCTGGGGAGAAATGTTTCTCCCCAGTAACATTAACAAAAATATACAAAAACCTCTCTTATCCACTTTCAATATCAAACTTGTTCCATTGTCATGTTAAGCCCTCATTCATGCAGTTAAAAAAAAATTTACTTTCCAGGGTCCTAAGGTATCCTAATTATCTTGACAAGGAATTCAAATATCTCCTACCACAAAAGTAATTTTCTAATAGGCAAAAGGCTTAACTGAAAAAAATGAAGCCATAAAAACACAAATGAAAACATAGGAAATTTTTTTTGCCCTGGCTGATATGGCTCAGTGGATTGAGCGCCAGACTATGAACCAAAGGTTCACCAGTTCGATTCCCAGTCAGGGCAGATGCCTTGGTTGCAGGCCAGGTCCCCAGTGGGGGCCACATGAGAGGCAACCATACATTGATGTTTCTCTCCCTCTCTTCTCCCTCCCTTCTCCTCTGTCTAAAAATAAGTTAATAAAATCTTAACCAAAAGAAAATTAAAAAAAAAAAAAAAATAGGGAATTTTTTTCTAGTGATAGAGTAGAAAACACCTTTCCAAACCTGACACTACAGTCAGGAACCACAAAGGACAAGATAATAGATTTAAATAAATAAAAATATGAGCCGTTTTGCATGTCAGAATAGCATAAACAAAATAAAAATATACGATAAATTATGAAAAGTATTTGTAATAAATGCAAAGACAGGAAGTAGGAGAGGGCAAAGGGCACACGAATGGTGACGGAAGGAGCCTTGATGGGGCGGTGAACACACAGGACGACATACAGATGACGCGTTATAAAGTTGGACACCTGAAACCTATGTAATTCTATTGGCCACTGTTACCCCAATAAACGCAATAAAAAATAAATAAACGCAAAGATCTAATGACAATATGTTAAAAAAAAAACTAATAAATACATAGTAGATATGCAACCTCATTGGTACTAAATTTAAAATAAAAACAAAAAAACAGTGAATATATTTTATAGGCCTATAAGATTACTCAAATATTTTTTGATGTAAATTAATGAGATTGTGATGAAATGATATGAACTTTCTGAAAAGCAACTTGGCAAAGTAATTGAGAATAATTAAAAAGTGCCTACAACATTCCTGACCCTGGAATCCCACACCTGGGGTTTAATTTTAATTAAATAATTTAAAGGTATGGCCAAGGATTAAGTTATATGGATAATCATCGTGTCTTTCATAACAGTGAAAAATTGGGAAAAAAACCTAAATCTCTAAAAAAGCAAACTGGTTGAGTATAATAAGGATTATCCATTTAGCAGAATACCTTCAGCGTCTTTAAACACAATGATGTGGGCCTTAATTATAGTCATGGAAAAAGTTCTCAAAGCATTAACACAAAAAACAAGTTACAAAATATCACATATATGTGGTGTGATCTCATTTTTTATAAAAACACAAATACTTATGAATAGTGTACATATATAACACATATATATACTTATATATTTTTACAACAAAGTATAGAAGCACATATCAAAATATTAAAAGGAGCTATTTCTGAGGGATTATAGGACTTTAAAAAAATTATTTATTTTTAAATTTATCTACAAGAACCATGGATTCTTTACACGATCTTTTAAACGTTAAAAACATGTAATAAAAAATAATCAAACAGCACTACGCTTCCTTATCCAAGAAATCAGTACTTTCCATAGGGACACCCCAGTTACCTAGAGGAGCAGAATCGATTTTTTTCCAAGGGTTGAGGTATGTTTTTTTCTCTTTCCAATCGGAATACTCCTGACAGCTGTCACTGGGCTGGTCCCACGGCAACTCTAAAAAAGAAACAAGTCCCCGTTTCCTGAATGTTCGGATCATTATGTAGCAAAGGTTCCAAGGAAAAGTAATCAACGACATGAGTCTATTTCCTCCAGGTTAACTCCCTACGGTGTTCAAACCAAGAGAACCAACTCAGAGCAGTTTCAGAGGCACTCAGAGACGCATGAACCGCTTCCTGCCCTACTCCTCCCAAAAGTAGTCCCATGAATCTTAAAAGCGAGAGCTACTGTGGCATTTCATCCATAGGACACATCCCTCATTTTTTAAAACTGTTGGGATTCGAAGGTCCAACCCAGTCATAAAACATTCACTATTAAAATACTGTCAGACAAACACAGACGCCCTTGGTTTCGTTCCCTGACTTTGGTGTGACAGATCTGTCTTTCCATAGGCCGGGAGCTTCCTCACGACGAAAGAGCTCTCACCTCCAGCCAGCATGGCGGTGAGGACTATTCCACAGGACCAGACATCCACGGGTTCTGCGTGGAACTCTTTCCGCTTTAGAAGTTCGGGAGCCACGTAAGGCAAAGTCCCGCACATCTTGCTCAACAGGCGCTCGCGGTTATTGTGCCGGAACACGGTGGCCAGGCCGAAGTCGGAGATTTTGAGGTTATCTGCACCGAGGAGAGAGGAGGTGGCGCTGGGTAGAAATGTTTGACGACTAGATATACTTAAAATAAATTAAGTTTTATTGGAAAATCACTGGTGTTGCTTCAGGTTTGTAGAACTTCTCTACCTTAAAATGACCAATTTTTAAAAAGAAGAAATAAGACATCATCCTCTAGCTAAAATTAGTGAAAGGACTCATTGCTTCTACTCAGAGAAATACGGTCAATGCACAAAATGAATTAAAGAAAGACACTGGAGCCCCAGAAGGGCCTGCCCTTGTGGAAAGGGGAACTGCTCCAGGCTCGGGCTGAGCGCGGAGCCGAGCCCTTTCCTGGGCTGTGCAGCGGGCAGGAGGCATCAGTAATGACCAGGCACAACTTCGCCAGCAGCAAACGAGCCCTGCTGGCAGGAAGAAAATGCAGGGGTGGGCAAAAGTAGGCTTCAGTTGTTCACATGGGAAAAGATGCATAGGTTACATCGCTACAACTGCTTTAGAACTCTGATTCACATGCAACTGTAAACCTACTTTTGTCCACCCCAGTATGTAAAGACACACCGAAACTGAAGATCTACAAACCACTAGAACTTCTCATTGGCGTGGGTAAGTTTAGAAAAGGAGGAAGAACTCTGTATAGAAAACAAACCAGAAAAGCAAATTCCCGCTCTAACTTCCCATCTTCAACACAGACAAACTGCAGGCAGAACTTAAATACTCCCCAAAATATATTCTCTTCTTTACCTTCTCAGAAATAACCACCATTCTGAGTTTTGTTATGCCCTTTCTTGTGATTTTCTCCATGTTTGTATTCCTAAATGATATATTTGGCTTTATATATATATATATTTTTTTTTAAAGATTTTATTTTTATTTATTTTTAGAGAGAGGGGAAGGGAAGGAGACAGAGAGGGAGAGAAACAGCAATGTACGGTTGCCTCTCACATGGCCCTCACGGGGACCTGGCCCGCAACCCAGGCATGTGCCCTGACTGGGAATCGAACCGGGACCCTCTGGTTCCCAGCCCGCGTTCAATCCACTGAGCTACACCAGCCAGGGCCTGGCTTTATATATTTTTGAACTTCATAGAATCATACTTGTATGAATTCTTCTACCATTTTTTTGGTTGTATATCACATTCCAGAATTTCATCCCCATAATTAATTGTAGCTATAAATCACCCATTTCATAATTTATGTGTTCTATTGCTGATAGATATTTAGGTTGTTTCCAGTTTTTGCTATTATAAACACAACCCTGGAGCAGTGTATACATGTGTAATGTTTTGCTGTTTAAGCCAGGGGGCACACGGGTGTTTATATGTATCTCCTTATATTCACAACCCAAGTAGATACTCTTACTGTTCCTATCTTACCAATGAAAACAGTGAGGCAGAGCGGGGAGTGCAGCAACTTACCCAAGGCCATGCGTTCACCCTGTGAGGCAGCCTAGGTTCAACCCTGGCTCCAGTGACTCTCAAGCTCAAGCTTTTAACACTATGCTATACTGCCTCTCATATTTAGAGACATGCAATCCTTCTTTTCTTTCTTTTAAAAATGTTTTTTTATTTATTTCTTTTAATTTTTTTGTTGTTATTTTTAGAGAGAGGGGAAGGGAGAGAGAGAAATATCAATGTGTGGTTGCCTCTAGAGCTCACCCTACTGGGGACCTGGCCTGCAACCCAGGCTTGTGCCCTGACTGGGAATCAAAAAGGCAACCCTCTGCTTCGCAGTCCAGCACTCAATCCACTGAGCCACACCAGCCAGGGCTCTTTCTTTTTTTTTTTATTCCTCTTTTTCAGAGGATTTTTTGTAGCTTGAAACTGGCATTTAATCAAAAAAGAATTTAATTTCTAGATGAGGAAGGAGAAAATTGATTATAATACCATCAAGGCTTTTAGGATTCAAAAGATATTCACCAAAACAGTAACTGACTGGTGGGTTTTTGGTGATTTTTTTACTTTCTTCTTTATACTTTTTATCTCATTTTATTTTTATAAAGAGACAAAAAAAAGCCCAATGTTTTTAGTTTGGCAACAAAGTTTTCATGTTCCAGATATCTTTACATATTCACATCTCCATTATTGCTACAAGCTGGCTTTTCTTAACTTATCCCCTGGTATAAATGGACTTTAGATTTTTCCCTAATGGAAAACAACTTATTTAATCTGCCCCACCTCTCTGGTCTGCTAAATTCATTCATTCAATAATTTTTTTTTTCATTCAATAAATATTTTTGAAAGCCTACTATTTACCAGGTACTATGCTAGTGCATTAAATAGAGCATTAAGTAAAACAGACAAAAATCACTAGCTCATGCAGCTAACATTTCTGGCGTCTTTGTTGATCCTGACTCTACGTGCAAACACTTGCACTAACCACCCCTCTCAGTTTCATCCATAAAATATGACCAAACTCCCTGCACCTCTACCCAAGTCACAGATTAAAAAGTACAAGCAGGGCAAAGCTAAAGTCCAGGCTATTCCAATAAAAACTTCAATTTATTAATTCATTAAAGAGTTGTTTACGACTATTCATATAGCTACTCATATAGCTGTTCATCTAGTGAGCTACCCTCACAGCTAGCTCAGATTTCTCTCTCATCCATGACATCATGAAGGACTTGCGAAGTCTACATATACTACAAGTTGCCCAAATTTCCAAGACTTTTCAGATTGCTTGCCCTGAAATGTCACTAATGGAAAAGCCTTGAAACACCCTTATTTGGCTACATTAAAATAATTCAGGTAGCAGTGACAAAACACTAAACTTACCCCTTTCATCCAATAGGAGATTTTCTGGCTTAATATCCCTATGAGTTATTCCAATACCATGCAGATAAACCTAAGTAGAAAGCAAAGGGAAGCATACCAGAATTTAGTCACTGACTTTATTTACACTAACTTCAAGAAACAGGAAATGAGACAAATGCACCTACCACCCCTGCCATGAGTTGGTGGAAGAACCTCTGAGCATCTTGTTCAGGCATGCCTATGTCTGGCTCTGCAAGAATTAATGATGAAAGTTAGTTTACCAGGTAAATATAATCAGGAATCAACCACACAGTCCTATTTCTAAGATTAAACATTTGTGATTGGACTTCAGCAAACACAATCTTATACCAACAAAAGACCCTAGAGTCCAGTAACACATTGAATAATAACTCTCCTTTCTTACTTAGTAACTTACTGAGTAACTCACATTTCCCCATCTGTTACATCGTCAAAACAAATTAGTATTACAGGAAAATTACAGAGGGAAATAACAAACTACTACCCAAACCAAGAATGCAAACCATCCCTTGAAAGCCCTGCTTATCTTATACTAACCATGATTTTATTTGATCTTTCTCATTCTCTCCTAATTTCATTAAAATGTTACGCCAATATTTTTCCACTCCTGAAGTGTAACTGCCAAAGTGCAAACTTGGGCAAATCTAAGCTAATTTCACTAAATACTTAACAACAGATTTAAACTTCAGATTTGACTTCTCACACCAAACAGTCATGAATGCCAGTGAAGTTTCTTTAGGAAACACAGTTTTATTAAGAAATACTCTACTGCCAGTTATTTTATTATATCTTGATCTCCTTTATTAACTCATGATTCCTTTTACACTCAACTCTCTCCTGAGACTAAATACTGCAGATTCTAATAATCAATTTTAATTGTTAATAGAATGGCTTTCAGTAATAAATTTAGGCCCACTGAATATATATATATTTTTTAAAGATTTTATTTATTTTTAGAGAGAGGGGAAGGGAGTGAGACAGAGAGGGAGAGAAACAGCAATGTATGGTTGCCTCTCACATGGCCCACACTGGGGACCTGGCCCACAACCCAGGCATGTGCCCTGACTGGGAATCGAACTGGGACCCTTTGGTTCCCAGCCCGCGCTCAATCCACTGAGCTACACCAGCCAGGGCCCACTGAATATATTTTATGTACTTCTCAGCATTCTATAACATCAAGCCTTTGAGTCTACATAGAACATTTAAGTAGCAGAAACAGAGTTTACTTCGCATATATAACAGCAATTGTAGAAAACTGTAAATTATTTTACTTAAACAAATAATGAAGAAACATAACAACATGCTGTTATTTGGGATCTGTAAATATATGCGACGATTTCATGTAACTAAAGTGCCTACAAGAAATTGTGCAGGCAAACGATGCATTGCGTTTATAATACTTCACCATGAGATTAGTTTATCATTCTTAGAATCTACAAAACAACATTGCCAACCCAGATCACTTAGACAACTTGGGAAGCCCGTTTTCTTTACTGACTTCATGCTTTCCGGTGTTCAGTTGCAAAAGCGAAACAACTTACTTCAATTTCTCTGTTGCATAAGCAATTCTGAGTGGACACTGACCAAACAGCACACCCAAGTTTAAAAAATCAGATTTAGAGACCTCTGTAGCAGAACAATTATCTTAAAGCTTTTCCATACCTATGCGATCAAACAGCTCCCCCCCACTACAGTACTCCAGAAACAGGTACTGGACGCTGCCCTCTCTCCGGTGACCGTAGAACTTCACCACGTTCTCATGGTTTAACATTTTATTGATGCAGATCTCTTTCTTAATATTTTCTGGGCAGTCTACGGCACGTTTCATGTCGACGATCTTCACTGCAACTGCTTCTTCAGTTCGTCTATTCACAGCAAGTTGGACTCTACGGAGAAAAAGGAAAAGGTGTAACACTTCAGACACCTGAATTCCATTTCTTTTTAAAACCTCAAAAGATTCAACACGACCCACCCAACACTGTTTTATCTTTATCAGATTCCTCCACCAAGGAGAAACCATGGGAACAGTGCCTGCCATGTTCTCAACAGATAGGACTCCTTTTTGAAAGGTGAGGCACAATACAGAATGCACCGAAGAAGTCATGTGCTGTATCACCAAAAGTCATTGAACAAACGCTTGAGAAAATAAAATGGGATAACAGCCATTCTAGGCCCCATCACGAATACACATCCTCTAATCACTCGATTTTAACAACAGTGCCTAAGGTTTTAATCCTGTGGTCACTGTCCTAAACACGCATGGGGTCAGCACCATTATTGCCATCTTACAGCTAAGAAAGCAGAGGCACTCAAGGACATTAAGACGCTTGCCTAAGAACAAAACAATGACCCGCAGGGCAGGTGACAGACTGACGATGTGGCGCCAGGTTGTTGGACTCCGTCCAGCGTCCGACCGTCAGGTCAGTTAAGCACTGGGCCTAAACCCCAGGAAGGAGTATGTGGCAGGAGAAACTGACTTCAGCGGCCCTTCCGGCTCTTTACAACGAAAATGTGAAAGAAAACAAAGTCCTTACAAATGATCGTACAGCTTCAGTCCCCACAGGTCTTGCTTTTCAAATGCAGAGATCTGTTTTCTAAGCCACCCCCCTCCCCCGGCCATGTATTAAAATGAACAGGGTGGAGGGCGGTGGGAAGGGCGCAGACTCACTCTCCGTAGGCGCCTTCGCCCAGCGTCTGCACCAGGTCCCAGTCTTCCACGAAGGGCACTGCCATGGCTCCGCGGGGCACCCGCGCTGCAAGGGGCAGGAGCCAGAAAAGACGCGGGATGAGTTCGCGCTCTCGTCACCTGTGAAGCCGCGGGGTTCCGCGTATTACCAGGAGTCCTCCATATAAATAGCAGCTCTGGTTTCCCCCGGCACCTCATCACCCGTATTTCGTCCCGGTCTGAGCCACAGGCGAGTATCCTAAATCGGGGCGTTGGGTCCCGTGCGCGTCCATTGGCGTGCACACTGCAAGCTCAGACCCGGCCATTCTCGTCCCCGGAGGGGACGGAGCAGTGGCGGTGATGAGACCTGGGGGCCGGTGCCTCCCACGGGAGCGGAGGCGGGTGAGAGGGGACGGGAAGGTAACTACGACCACCGCAGGTCCTCCTCTCCACTTCCATAGCGTCCCCCAGGCCGGGGGGATCCGGGGCGGGGCCAGCCTGCCCCGGGAGGCGGAAGGGAGGGCCGGGTGGCACACAGACTAGCCCAGGGGTGGCGTCTGCAGTCCCTCTACCACCCAGACCCCGGGACCTCGGGACCTAGGACCACCCCCTCCTCTGCCCTCTGGAACCGCCCCTCCACGGGGGACTCTCCGAGCCCCGAGCCCGTTGCCGTATTCCCCGCATCCAATGCTGACCCCGAACTCCTCTGCAGACCCCCTCGCCACCCCGTCTGCCGCCTTCCTCACCGGACAGTCCTCTGCCTGCCACCACAGCAATCCAATTGCAGCGCTTTTCCCGCCAAAAGTGGTAGCGTCACACTGCCGCAAACGTGGGCGCCCTTGCCGTAAAGCAGGGAGGCGCGCTTTCCTGTTCTCCAAGGTTGGGCGGGCGGCCGGTGCTCTGGTTCCGCGGACTTCTGCCGCTGGGCCCGGGCTCCTGTGGGGTCGGGAGGGGGCCTGGCTGCCGAGGGCACCGGTGCGATAGCTCTTTGAGCCCAAAGGCGTCTTCATCCCCGGCGGTGCTGGAGACCTGGAGACGAGCGCGCGCGGGGCTGCGTTTCTGCCCGTGCGCACCGCCTCTCCTGTCCTGGCACCTTCGCTCGCCTACCGGATAGGACTGTGTGGCCCATGGTCACTCTGTCACCTTCCAGTGCGGCTCAGACCGAGCTCGAGCCCAGATGCTGGAAACAGGGTGCTGAGAAGCGGTACTGAAGGGGCGAAGGAAACTGCGGGGAGCTCTGAGCCCGGCCCTTCTGGAACCGGCTGGGAAGGCATGGGATGCAATCTCTTGTAGTTGGCGGTAGTGGGGGGGATGACTAGTTTTGCCCAGTGCTTCCTCAACCAGCTGCAGAGCATCACCTTAGCTCCACCGTTTTGGAAGAAGGGCATCGGCATAGCTTAGTCCTACCTGCTTCTCGTTCTCACTGGAAGAAACAGGTGGGTGGAACAAAGATTGCTTCGCCTCATTTCACAACGCCAAATATAGACTAAGCAGTTTATATGAGAAAGTACATTCTGGGGAAGGGGGCCTGCTTGAGGATAAAATATGGAAAACTGAACTAGGTACTCCCTCTTGACGTAAACGACTGGGAACTCCATGAAGTTCTCCAGGTCTGAAAACTGGGCCACGTGCATTGAGCATAACTAGCTCGGCTGTTAGTAAAATAAGTGGGAGTAAAATAAGTGTATAGTATGTTGCATAATTGTCACCCCAGTAAATTTAATTTTTGGAAAATACATTCATGTTTTAAAACCAGCCCAGAACATTTGATAAGTTTTGAACCATAACATCACAGGTTAGGCTTCATGTAATAAAAGTAACTTTTCAGGTCATTTACTACATTTTCTCTGATGGGTGCACTGTGTGTTAAAAAGAATATGAAGAAACCGAGAGGAGGGCCTGCTCAGTTTCTATGTGTCTGGATGGAATTAAAGTTATCTTAGCCTGAAAAAAGGGTATACAGATTTCAGGCAGAATACAGAGTTAAAGACAGCACATGGGAAAATAACTGCACACAACAGCCTCTGTTCCCTTCTCGAAGCTTACCAAAATAGTAAGTCTTTTAAAGGCACAAGAATAAATATGAAAAACAGGACTTTGGCAAGTGGAAAGTCTTCAGATAAAACAAAGACGAATGCTGAAGCCAGCAATGGAAAGCTGAAAAGCAACTCGATTCACATCAGAGATTCCAGAAGGCTCACGCTGAGTAGTGACACCAGGTAACTGAAACGTGGGTGAAGGCGGAGCTGAAAGACTACTAAGAAGCAAATACACACATGGACCCTCTCCCTTTGTATACCCAGAGAACTGCCCCACCCCCACCCCAAGCTGGGACAAAACTTGTATCTGAGCTGGAGAGCATCAGGCACAATTAAAGGCTTGGGTGCCTTACTGAAAACAAAGAGATTATGCACTGAAGGCTGAACTTCTAAGCCTTCTTTCTACCCTTTACTCTTAGAAATCTGGCAGCCTGGCTTGTACCCTTAGAGGATAAACAAGCCTCCTCAAGGTCATGTTACCTATACAAAAGGAAAGATCCACAGATTTCCTAATGTGACAACTTGGCGAGATCACAGGAGTGAAGCCCACATGCAATGAGCCAGACCCCTCTCCCCAAATAGACCTTCCAATCAGCTTTTTAGGGTCCCACTCTTACAAAGAGCAGACAACCAAGAATTTGAAAAGGCCTTTAATAGGAAAGAAGTCAAAACAAAGGAATATTAAAACCAAAAACCCTCCTGGACATTAAGAAATCTGATAGCAGAAAACAGGGAAACTATATAGGCAAGTTACAAAGATCTTTTTTTAGGAAACCTTCCAGAAGGAAGCATAAAGATAGGAAACAGAATAAGAATATTGGAAGATTAATTAATCCAGAAGTCTAACTTCTTTCAGAACTTATTTTTTCAGAAAGAAAAACGAAATTGGGGGAAATCCACAGATAAGGAAATTTCCCAGACTGAAGAACTTGACTTTCCATACATACTTGAAAGTTTACCCAGCACAATGGATGGTCCACTCCAAGACACATCATTGGAAAAATTTCAAAATAGTACATATGAAGAGGTCTGGGGTGGGAGTGAGAGGGAATGGATACATGCAAAAAAAAAAAAAAAATCAGAAGAGCATTGCATTTCTCAGCATTTAGAAGAGAGAAAACAATGAGTCGATGCTATCTTAGAAAATAATTCTAAGGAAAAATTCAGTCTAGAACTCTACCTAGCCAATCTACTGAGTGTGACATGAGACACGCTAGATCTCAAGAAATTTATCTCCCACACACCTTCTCAGGGAGGGAGGTAGAGGTGACAAATCAAAAAGGAAGTCAGGGGATTAACAAACAATAAGATAGTGAAAGGATACACCCACCCAAGAGATCTGTAGCAAACCTGGAGGAAACCGAATGAACACAGCAAACAAGCCATCTCTAAGACATACCTTACGAATCTAAACATATTAAACAGAGGTTGGCACAAATGAATAAGAGTGTGGGGAGAAATTAGTGATAAGTACAAAAAAACAAAAACACAAATAAAAAAACTCCCTCCAAAACAGTTAGGCAGAGGGGAAAAAGTAGTAATGGTATACCACATGGCCTAGTTGTGAAAAGCTGTAAGGTAAAAACTACAGAGCTAACCTAAATCATTACTGTCATAGAACCTTAAAATGGTCCGTGGGAATAGCAGGATGGTGAAAAAGAGAGCTAAATCTCCACTTTGCACACCAGAAAGTCAACAGATGATACCTAAAATTGAAAAAACCAACACAGCAAAATAAAGCAAGTTACTTAATGAGATGTAGGTAAATAATGTGAGAATCAGCAGAGTTGAAAGAGGTGGTCTCCTGGGGTCAGAAAACACTGTTTTGCTTTTTAGAATTGAGGTTTTTTTTATACTAAATGTACTATAACAATGAAAATGAAAAGTAAATTTTTCGAAGAGATAGCTTCATGCAGCCTAAAACGTAACAAAATTAAAACTATCAAATCAACAACTATAGTGATAAGTTCAAAGGTTATCCCATATATATTATAGAGGAAGATAATTAATGATTTCTAAATGGTATTATTCATGTTGGTAAAAAAAATTAAAAAAAAAAACTCAGAATAACCTAGGAGAAATTCTAGGAGACACTAGGAGAAATTCTGCATATAAATCAAGTGATGTATTTACATACAGTAAATCAAATATTACATCAAATCTACATCTAGTATATAAATTGGTTTGGAAGGTTAAGTTTTCTGGGTATATAAGTACACCTGAGTATACACTCTGGGAGCACCATTTTGCTTTATCTAAAAGCCACGTAATTGCTCCTGTTCCTTCAACAGGTAATAGTAAACAGTTACTGTGTACTTTTTAAAATGACTTTTATTCATCACTAGTATGTCTTACGTTATAGCAATGTTCTACTATACTGAACACAAGCTGGCGATCCTGACATCATGTACCCATGAGACTACTGTGCCTTGAGTTATTTTTCTTTCCACGCTTCTCTTCCCCTCTACTGCAGTCGGGCTAGGGCTGCTCTCGAGCTGCTACAACAGCAATTCCTCCCTTCCAAGTTGTAGCCTATTTGGCAAGAATGTCAAAACCAGACCATCGAGATAGTTAGTGGTATATAATGACCACAAATAGGCAGAGACTTGGGGATAAAGAAGCTCACCTCTTCATAATTGCAAGAGTTTTAGAGCATAAACTAAAGGAAATGAGCAAAGAGGCATGAGCTGTGCCGTGGCTGAGTGAGAATACTAAAGAGCTGGATTTCAAATAGATATGCATGTTTACACTTCAGAAAAATACCCACTGACCAAGTTTTATACATAATGGTGGAGGAGTTTCTTCCTCCACTGAGAATGAGAATAATGTCACCGTTTGCCTTGAGTCTTCAAAACTGCTGATTTATTCTCACTTGATTTATTCCTGCTAAACGAACAAATGAACGCACACCTCGCTAGTCCCAAAGAGAAGTACTAAGATCCGGTCGGCTAGCCACCCGCTCCCCTTCCCAGAGTCAGAGAGCCTCCACGGGCGAGACATGCTGAGAGCAGAGACGTGGCGGCCCATGGCTGCCGTTCCTGCCCAGCCTTGGCACTGCTTCAGTCCCACATTTATTCAGTCAGTAAGAATTTATTGAGCACCCACTGTGTGCAAGGTGTTGTGCTCAGTGCGGCAATTTTTGAAATGACAACGTGTGTGTAGGATCTGACCCGCTCCCTGACAGCTTTCCTGATTTGAGAGACAGAACGCCCCCACATAGCGGACTTAGGGGGCGAAAGCTTGGATGAGGCCTGCTTTCTGTCCTTCCATCAGCCCACCATAAACTTCTGCCTTCCTCACACTGGTCAAAAGTGAAAACAAATAAGGCACATTAAAAAAAAAATTCCCTCCCTTTAATTGACCAAAGTAAAGCCATGACATTTCATTTGGTAACCTGCTCAGAATTATAAAAATCATTGCATTTGGCCCAGCCCATACTGCCCAGGGCAAAACTTCCAGACAATTCTAATTCCATCGTGTTCTGTTGTTATAAACTGCATATTTAAAAAACGTCTTCGGCGTCCTAAATGGGACACATGCTCAGTGTGAAGCGTATCAGAGCCGGAAGAAATGTTTATGTCCTTGACAAGCCTCGATTATCCAGGTCCTTCACCTGCAATGCAAAGATGTCAGTTTAATGTTCACAGTCAGGTCAACTTGGGAGAGTTTCTCTACTCGGTTGGGTGCCCCCCCGGTTGGAGACTAGCTACTCTCTGCTCAGCCTTTTGCAATACCCCTGTGAGGAGCGGTGTCAGTGATGCACCGTCCAAACACATCAAGGGTTCTCAGTCTTCTCTTCTGTTAGATATAACAAACTTATCTGTGACTCGGTGCCATAAATCCATCAGTAGAAGAGAATGTAGTTCAGAACACACACACTTTCTCTCCCCTCCCCCGAAGCCCGATTAATCACTAAAAAAGAGCAAGTTCAACCCTGAGTGGAGAAATATCACTGCAACCACTGCCAAAATGACAGCAGACAGGGGTGTCTACTCTCTCAGAACAATCTAAAATGAAATAGTAGCCCTGGCTGGCGTAGCTCAGTGGATTGAGTGCGGGCTGTGAACCAAATGGTCGCAGGTTCGATTCCCAGTCAGGGCACATGCCTGGGTTGTGGGCCAGGTCCCCAAGGGGGCCACATGAGAGGCAACCACACATTGATGTTTCTCTCTCTCTCTTTCTCCTTCCCTTCCCCTCTCTAAAAATAAATAAATAAAATCTTAAAAAAAAAAAAAAGAAATGAAATAGTAGAACTCTGAGCTGCAAGCTACTCTTCAGACATTAGAAATATGCAGCCCACTTTGAAGTACTGGCGCCAACCCGCAAACAGGGCGCAGCTTGCTCCGTGCGGCACCTGCTCACCTTGTATATCCTGACTAGCCAGTGCTCTGTGGTGTAAGCTTCCTCCAGGACGTCGAGCTCGAAGTCTTTATTCCCAATCTCAGCGTTCCGCACACGGTCAAAGCCTGGTGGGCGCTCTAGAAAGGGACAAGAAAGAGAGACACACTTCTTTCTACAGTGCCGATTTCCAAAGGAAAGAGCAAACCAATTTGGTAAATCACCCACTAGTTGGAATGTTATTCCTTAGCCTGCAGTTTGCTGAGAGAGTAGGACTTGCCCAAAAGGACATCAAGTAGTAGGGCAAATCCAGTGTCACCGTAAGCAAGTCCTCTCCAAGAGGATGCTGCTTCTTATGTCTTCTAAGAGGTTGGGGGCTGACTCCCAAGCCCTCTATTCTCCTTGAGGGTTGCCACCCTGAGGCCTCTGTGATACGCCAATAACCCCTCCACGGATCGGAGAAGAACCTATCAGAAGTCAAAGGCTCGTATCTGGTTCAGAAATTGTTCCCAGTACAGAACTAAGAAACTGAAGTCAGAAGGAGAGACTTAACTAATCAAATTGCTCTCAGTGCATTCATCTAAGAAATGAAAAGTCCTTTATCTATCTATCCTGCTTTATTCCTTTTTTCACTGCAATACCTTTTCCCGAGAGACAATAAAAAAGTAATGGGTAGCCCTGGCTGGTGTAGCTCAGTGCATTGAGCGCAGGCCTGTGAACCAAAGGGTCGCCGGTTTGATTCCCAGTCAGGGCACATGCCTGGGTTACAGGCCAGGTCCCCAGTTGGGGGCATGTGAGAGGCAACCACACATTGATGTTTCCCTCCCTCTCTTTCTCCTTCCCCTCTCTCTAAAAAATAAATAAATAAAAAATCTTAAAAAAAAAAAAAAGTAATGGGTAAAAGCATGGACCCTAGAGCCAGACTGCCTGAGTTTAACCTGACTCTGCTACTAGTTAGGTGACTTTGGGCAGTTAAATATCCTATTTGTTCCCTAACTTCCTCATGTATAAAATGGAAATAATATTAGTATTTACACCTTTCGGGTTCCTGTTAGGATTAACTGTGCTAACAGATGTAAAGGCACTTAGAACTGTGCCTGCAATGTGACAAAAGCTCTGTGCTGGCCAGCCCTGTCCTTACTGCGGACACCGCTGTGGTCGGGAACCACTCACTGGCTTCCGTGTAGACCTGCCCGAAGCGGTAGTAGCACATCTTGTACATGAGGCAGTTGAGCAGCACGGGGGAGCCCTCGCGGTCCACGCGGAACTCCCCCGTCGGCGTGTAGTAGTCGTGCTCCTTGATGTGTCTGCCCGTTTCTGTGCTGCCTCCGATCCGCACCATCCACAGGAACTTGTTGATGTCTGGGGGGAGACGGAGGGGGAGAGCGCTGCCGCTTCACAACGGCTGCTGGAGCTGCACCGCCTAAGGGAAGGCCACTGTTTCTAAGGAAGCTCCCCAAATGGTTTTCAAATGGGAAATGGTCCCAGTTACTCATTCATAAAAACTGGAAAGACGTGTGGGCAAAACTCTGTTCCTCAAAATATACAGCTTGCCCCATAGATGACTGGACTCCCGAAACCCTGTACTACCCGTCCAGGCTTAGGTCACGGCCGAAACGAGTCTCAGGTGCCAGCTGGGGCTGTGCTGCCCAACACAGCAGCCACCGGCCCCGCGGGGCCTCTGGCACTGGCAATGGGGCTAGTGCAAATGCAGACGGGTTGCAAGTGTGAAACACGCACCGGATTTCTAAGGCACAGTCCCAAACAAAACACGTGTGGACAATACTCAGTTAAATAAAATTATTAAAATTCATTTCTAGGGGGTGGGGGGAAGCACAAGAGGGTAACGAGGGGGTCAGTGGTGATGGAACAACACTTGGGTGGTGAACTCACAATACAGTGTACAGATGATGTGTTACAGAATTGCACACCTGAAACGTGCAATTTTATTAACTACTGCCACCCCAATCAATTAAATAAAAAATTTAAAAATAAATAAATTTCTATTTCTTTTTACTTATTTTGATGTGGCTAACAGAAATTTTTAAATGACATTCGCGCCTCCACTGTGTTTCTATTGGACAGTACCGACTGAGGACGTGGCAGCTTTACCAGAAAGGTAGAGAAGATTCGAACACACTCCCTTTCTTAACCTACAGCTGCAAAGTTACAAATTCCGAAGCATATCTATGAGACGACAACATTTGTGTGTCAAAATACTGATGCCACTATCAACTCAACGTATCTCGGAGTATGTTACTCTCTGTATCTCCCCCACAGGCTTTAGGGAAATGATGGCTAGTATACATGATCCATAAGAAAAAAAAGGTGCCTACTGCACTACTGCAGAGGGTTCCAGGGTATATCACAGTGGTTAAGAACACAGACTCTGGATCTGAACTGCCGGGGTTTGAATCCCAGCACCGCCAGTTCTTGGTGGATGACCTCCAGCAAGTTACTTAACCTCTATGTGTCAGTCTCATCTGTCCAATTAGAAAAATGACAGTATCCACCATAAAGCTGCTACAGTATTATGAGTAAGAGTATGTAAAGCACTTAATGCAGGCGAGTCAAACTCATTTTCACCAGGAGCCACATCAGCCTCACGGTTGTCTTCAAAGGCCGAATGTAATTTTAGGACTGTATAAATGTAACTACTCCTTAACTGTTAAGTGAGAGCTTAGCCCTGCTGCTGGGTACAAACAAGGTGGAGGGCCGGATTCAGCCCCCAGGCCTTGTGTTTGCCTCCTGTGATGTAATGTATCATTTGTGAGCATTCAATAAATAATGTTGCTACTTCATGCAGTAGCTGCAGTCTGATCTCCACCCTATAATGGGAAACCTAAGGCACAAGGACTTGCCTGGATCACAGCCAGAAATAGGACCAAAAACACCCCAGTGCCTCAGCTCAACTCTCTTAGAGAACTGATCCCGTAGCTTCCTGGTGTGTCCTGTGGTGTGTTTGAAGCAAAAACCTGACAAGCTTTAAAAACGGAAGAGCACACAGCAGAAGACATAATCAGCAAAATGGAAAGGCAAGCTACAGAATGGAAGCGTTTGCAAACCAGGTACCAGATAAGGGCTTAATACCCAAAATATATAAAGATTTCATACAACTCAATAGCAACACCCCCCCCACCACATGTCCAATTAAAAAGTAGACAAAGGACCTGAACATTTTCCCCAAAATACTGAAATGAACTAGTGGAACATGAAAAGGTGCTCTATACCACTCATCACTAGGGAAACGCAAATCAAAGCCACAACGATGCATCACCTCACACCAGTCAGAATGGCACGAGGTAACACATGCTGGGGACGGAGTGGGGAAAAGGAAGCCCCTGGGCAGCACTAGTAGTGGGGATGTAAACTGGTACAGCCCCACTATGGAAAACAGTAGAAATTACTACACAACCCACCAGTCCCACGTCTGGGTATGCATGTGAAGGAGATGAAGCCATCACCCCACAGAAACACCTGCACCCCCATGTTCAGTGCAGCATTATTTACGACGACCAAGACATGGAAGCAGCCTAGGTGCCCATCAAGAGATGAGTGGATAAAGAAAATATGATATACGTGTATATTATATGTATGTACACGCATGAAAACTACTGGTATGTGTGATACGTACATATAATGGAATACTCT
Organism: Micronycteris hirsuta; assembly: GCA_004026765.1. Classification (NCBI taxonomy): domain Eukaryota; kingdom Metazoa; phylum Chordata; class Mammalia; order Chiroptera; family Phyllostomidae; genus Micronycteris; species Micronycteris hirsuta. The sequence goes on from PVJI01001106.1 coordinate 26,634, forward strand.
TCAGCCATAAAATGAAGGAAATTCTGCCATTTCTGACAACACGGACGGATGTGGAGGGCATTATGCCAAGTGAAATGAGTCAGAGAAAGATGAATACTGCATGATCCCACTTATGTGTGCAATCTAAAAAACAAGCTCGTGGAAACAGGTCAGACGTGTGACTAGCAGAGGCTGGGCTGGGGGAGCTGGGCGAGGGTGGGTGAAAGGCACAGACGTGCAGCTGTGAGACAAGGAAGCCCTGGGGGTGTGATGTGCAACAGGGCGACGACAGTGAGTAATACTGTGCTGTTCAATTGAAAGTTGTTGAGAGTAGATCTTAGAAGTTCTCATTACAGGAAAAAGAACTGTAGCTATGTGAAGGGGTGGGTGTTGACTAACTTATGGTAATCATTTGCCATATATATATATACATATATATATATAAAATCATTACGTAGTACAGCTTAAACTCATACAATGTTATGTGTCAATTATCTCTCAATAAAAACTGGAGAAAAATGGAAATACATAAATGAATGGGTATGGCTGTGGTCTTAATAAACAGACCCCTGGTCTACTGGATCATCAGTCAATGAATAATATGCATCTTATCTTAAAATTTCCATATAATGTGGTATCTGAGAAAACATTTAAAATCGTGTTTGTTTTCCACAGGGATGTAAACTATAGCACAGGGAATATAACCATTAACTTGTAATAACTACGTACAGTACATAGCTAGGTACTAGTACCTCTCCAGTACAGATGGGTACTAGACTTACCAAGGGGATCGCTTCCTAAGTTTTATAAATGTCTAACCACTATGCTGTACACCTGAAACTAACTTAATATTGAATGTCAACTATATAATTATTAAAAAAAATTCTTTTTAAAGAAATGCACTTCAAAACTGTACCTAGGTAACAGCACTGCCTATGGGCAGGCACTGCAAGAAACGACACCAGGACGTAAAAACACCTGATACTTCAATAAAATTTCATTTGTTTTCTGTTAAAAATTTCAAATGTTAAAAAAAACAAAAAAAAGGAAGAGTGAAAAGTAACAGAAAATGCATGAAGGACAGCCCATCACTAAAAGATGTTTTTCAACCAAGGAATGCACCAGTACGTGGAATGACATTTTCACAACATTTTATGCAGCTACACGACCGATTTATCGTGAAGGAGCTGCTTCATCATCGTTCAAACATCTGCATCAGCCCTACGCACATGCGCAAACGAAAAAGCTGTGTAACACCAAGTGCCGCTCAAGGACGGAGCAACCGAGCACCGCAGCCAACGCTGGCAGGGACGCAAACGGGCACCGCTGCTCTGGGAGTCTCTCTGCCTCTGGGACTGAGGTGGTGAGAGGGTGCAGGTTCAGAAGTGTTTAACATTTTAAAGTATGAAAAGGAATTGCTTTCCTTTTTCTAAAGTTGTTTTTTAGGCAGAGAACAGTATTTAGATGATTGTTCTAAAATTACGGTTTTGCTAATAATCGTAGGGAACATGGTAATGTATGCTGTACATATATACACATGTGTGTATGTATCTACAATGTATATGAAACATTTTAAGCTGGCAGCTGATTCTATGGCTTAAACCCACTAAAGAAATGGTAAATCTCAGATTCATCTTCAGAAGCCTTATGTTGTTTGTTGACTGGCTGTGGCACTCCTCCTAGGTCTGAGGCAAGTCTAGCAGGTCGTCCCTATATGAGAAGTATTTACATTTACTTCCTACTTATTGCAAAAAAAAAAAAAAAATCAAAATAACTGAAAGGCAAGTTGCAAATACTTAGGACCCTCCCCAACTAAGAAAATGTTAGTAACGGTACAAGCACAGAAAAACAGGAGCGTCATCTAGTTTTCTTAAGAGTCTATGCCCTGTAGCTAGAGATAGAATCGAGTACATTACCATCAGAGGAATACCCAGTAAGGCCTCCAAAAATGACCAGCACATAGCTAACATCAAGCTCCCTCATGATCTCATAGGCTTTTTCTTCTGTGGATGCCATTGCCTAGAAAAATACGTGCACATTTCTCAGAGCCAAATTCCAGGTCACACAGTTCTTCACGGAGAAACACTCCCCACTAGGCCCTGTGGGCCGAACACTCAAACGACCCCTTTACTTACCTGCCCTACTCGAGAAATGTGGGTATTATTCCACGTGTTGTTGTCCACTAAAATCGTCCGATTCGCCATGGCTGTGATCTGGTAGCCGTAATCCCACCACGACATGACCTTTGCGTCCTGAAAGAGGCATGGGAGATGAGGACAACACACTTTCCGCTGCATCCAAAAACCACATACAAAGAATGGAGTGGAAGTGCATCTGACAGGAAACGAGGCATGGATAATTAATCAGTTTCTATACAAAATAATGCGTGCCTAACCGGAAAACAAAGCTTGGCACCTGGTCCTCCATTTATATACATCATAAAATCTCAGTGCAAATTATACAATCCAACATTCCTGACACGTTCACCGCAGCTCACCATTTACAAACAAGTATAATGGAGCGGGAGGTGTAGGGGACTGTTCAATATCTCCAAATAAACAGACTGGCATCATCAGATAATTGTATTAAATAAATGGTTTATAACAGCATCACAAAAATCAGTTATAAAGATAGAGAAAACACAAATCACAGGTTATCATGGGGAAGGATTAAAAAATTCTTAAAAGTTTTGACTCTACAAATCTAACTGGGAAGTGCTATTTCCAATAGCTACTGCAAAGGAAATCACTTCAGATTCTCAAAAGGTATAAACTAAAATGTTAAAAGTGATTTTCATTAGGTGATCACTTTATGGAAAAATTTGTGTTTCTTCTTGCTTCTATTTTCTGATTTTTCTACAGTGAACATGTATTATTTATCTGTAAGATTTTTCTTCTTTTATAACGAGGATGGTCTACCTCATGCTGAAATCACCATGGCGACAATACAAGCAGCACAGACAAGCACCAGTAAGGGTCACTACAGAAGAAACCCTAAATTGAATGGAGGTGACTGGTAAGGCTCTTTCAACACTAGAGTTCTAGTTTCAGCGTCTCCGAGCTTTCCACTCATGTAAAAGCTACGATTCACTATAACATCAAATGTCTTCCCCACCCCACCCCACAATGCCACTGCTCCCCAATCTTCACCTCTGGAGTATTGTGGCGAAGCCAATAGTACGCTTCTCGAAAATCATCGAAAATGATCCTGCTGCCATCCCCGCCACGAGCAGACAGCACGATGGAGGGAGAAGAGTAGGCCTCACTGGTCACCCAGGTCGAATGAAAGGTGTAGGTGATGAGAAAGAAAGCCATGACCAGTACCATCCCACTTGCCACCTATCACACGGAAAAATGTGTTATAAAACCAAATTAAATGTACACAGCACAGACCAGCTTCTTACACACGGTCAGTAATAGAGAGGGGATGAATCCAAACAACTCAGGGCTCTAGGAGTTAGTTCTGACCGCTTCTGACAGTCTCTGCTCCCTCACTCAGAGACAAGATGTATATACACGCACACACACGCATAGCCACACACAGCTTCCCTTGGTGTTGTGCAATTCTCACTTCATTCTTAATAGGGTAGGTAGAGTCCTGCTGCTTCTTGCTCTTCTTGTCTGGACGGCTGATGTCCAGATTCTTCATGTAAGTGGACAGCACCTGCGAGACTCCAATGCCAGAAAGAATGCACATCACGGGCGCCAACACCAGCATCAGTCGCACCTAAAAGAGATCGCGGTCTAATCAGTGGTGTATAAATTACAGATTTCAGCCTACGAGGAGGTTACGACATCAGTTTAGGGGTTTTCAACAAACATGACTTTGCAATGAAATAGAACAAAATAGAGAAGAAAAATAATTGATAAATCTACAGTAGTAGAAGTATGGATTTCTTAAACTTTATTTTTCAGTTATGTATGTATATCTGTCCTAAGTAATGTAATATAAAATGAATTTCTCTTTCAAAAAAATTTGGGGGAAGAATTCTCAGCAACGTTAATATGCTAACTTACCTTGTGATTTTATTTTTTAAAGATTTTACTTATTTTTAGAGAGCAGGGAAAGGGAAGAAGAGAGGGAGAGAAACATCCATGTGTGGTAGCCTCTTGTTCGCTGCCACTGGAGGCCTGGCCCGCAACCCAGGCATGTGCCCTGACTGGGAATCGAACTGACAATGACAGCCCTTTGGGTCACAGGCCCGTGCTTAATCCACTGAGCCACACCAGCCAGGGCTACCTTATAATTTAAAAAAATCTATTTCTTAACTGTGGTTTGGGATCAAAACAAGTGTGAGAAACAGTCTCCTTACATTATATAAAACCTCTTCTGTTTTTAACCTAGCACAGGACAATCCTCCCAGAATTTAAGGAAAAAAAACATCGTCTCCCCGTTTAAGATGCCCAACGAGAGAGGGGGAGGAACCTGCCCAGTGCCACGTTCTCCCACAAGTGTCCCAGCGCTTGCCCCGACGCACAGGCCCGGACACAGGACGGTGGGCCCACACGCACACTGCGGGAGAGCCTCGCACACGCCTGTGGCGGGAAACAACAGTGAGCAGCTTTGAAACCCAGCCCTCGGACGCTCAGCGGGGAGCACCTGCGCCGTCACCGCGACCTCTGACGCCTGCTGCGGAGGGGACGAAAAAGCACCTCAGAGTGAGGAGTGGGAAGGTTTGCCAGGACGGAGGGAGTTACTCACCATTACAGCTGAAAAGTACATGCTGGTCACACCGTACATGATGATGAAGATCCGGGCATCAGACAGGTTGCTGAAGCAGTAATAGAGGCCGACTACAAAAGTAAAAAAGAAGAAAGCCGCTAACAATGACAATGACAGATACATGCAGAAATGTCCACTACAGCACTCTTTAAAATAGCAAAAAATGAGAGGTCACCTAAATGTCCAACATTAAGGAGATACGTGATGGTGTATCTGTAAAATGGAGGGCAGTGCATTAATTAAAACATTGCGGCAGAGAGATGGACCATTTGCCTTCTCCTTTACATATCTCTGTAACTTTAGGAAAACTAACAAATGATATATCTTAAATAGTATTTCTCTAAAATACTACTAACCAGAAATTATCACGATTCTTTGTGAAATGAAAAAAGTCAGGGGAAAAAATGTATCATCTCATTTGTAGTCAATAAATAACTGGATGAATATACATCAAAATGTTAAAGTAGCAACAGAGATGTGGTGAGAACTGAATTTTTTTTTCCACTGTGAATATTTTTTACAATAGATAACTTACTTTCAAGAAGAAAAAAAAATGTAAAAGTTATTATTTTTTTTTTTTTAAAAGGAAGCCCCCTACATTGGTAAATTCTAAAACATATGTGGACTGGCCAGAAAATAAGTCAGATGAAAGGCTTTACAATCAGCCATGCCTATTCTGGATTTCAATACTGCCACGAAGATAAATGGAGGGGAGTCAGGGATGGGCAGTGGGAGAGAGGGACGCTGGAGGTACTAAAATACAAAACAAAACACCTGAATACGAATTAGGGCTGAATTTTAACGTATACATGAACAGAAAACTGTAAAGCTCTGAATTTTCCAGGCTCTGCAACTGTTCAATTCTATCATCTACTCTGCTTCAATATCAGAAACGAGTGCTCAGCCATCTCTATACTGCACGAGGTAAATAGGCAAAAAACAAAAGCACAAGGACGAGGGTATTTTGCTTGTTTTGAAACAAATGGTGATTCTTGCAAAGGACACTTCAGAGCGCACGGCAGACAGACCTGGAAACATGAAGACAAGAAGCTGCAGGTCGAAATAGTACGAAGACCAGGTCGTGGGCTGGTGCTCGGACACAGAGGCGATGATGGGGATGTTGTTCTTAGCGTAAGAGGGGTCCAGCAGGGAGTAGAACCGCCCCGTCCAGGGCGATATTTTTCCTGGCGGCAAAGAAGCAGCAAATATCTTGCAATCACTCCTGAAACAAAATCACCCTAACTAATCACAACTTCTCATTTTAATTAGATTCTCTGAGACGGAGAAGGACTAGGTCTTTGTTTAAATGCTATCAATACTTTGAGACTTTATTCCACGTCCAAACCCATTTACATTTAGTACTAAAAGCCACGGCGCGCCTTCCCTACCTGTCAGCATGAGGAGAGCTCCCACGGTGAGAAGGACAAAGCCTACCAGGGAGATGACACTTCGGAAAAGGACTTCGAACTGCTGTGGGTTCAGCTTGCTGCGCAGATAATCCACGAAGGCATGGATCTGGCAGAGACCAAAGACCCCGAAGGCCGCCATGTGCTCCGACGACAGGACAGGCTGCGGGTGAAAGCACACGTGTGAGAAGAGCCTCGGAAAAGAACGGGCCCAAGCTAGGCCTGGGCTACGCCGACCCTAGCTCAGACCAAAGGGTCAAATGAGTTCTGAAGCCACCAAGGAACTAGGACCAATCTAGAGAAGGGTCTAATTCACCTGCTACACGATCTGAAGAAAACATATCACATCTCTGGCCTCGGCTCAAGCTATTATTTTTCAGCCTGTACTGTAATTTTCTCGTTTTCCAAAAATTTGCATTCACTGAAATTCTCATCATTCAAGGCCCAATGCAAATACCATTTTCCCCTAATCTGCCCAACTAAAATCCATCACCCCCCTCTGTGGTTGCTGAACTTTAGATTTCTTCCATCACTTACAAGTCTTTGTTTAGACCAGCTGTTCTCCAACTCTAGCAGGCACATAATCATGGGGGGTGGGGAGGTGGAGGTCTGAGCGCCACCCCCAGAGTTTCAGACTCAGTGACTGTGCTCTACCGACCGCGATCTGCATTTCTATCAAGTTCCCCAATCCTACTGATGCTGGTAGTCCAGGAACTACATTTCCAGAACCACATGCTATAGACTATAGACACCTGCATGTACTTCTTTCCCCACAGCAAGGCTGTAACCTCCTGAAGGACCAGAACCATATTGTTACTTTTCCCATTTCCAGGTTATTGGCAAACTGCATATAGGAGGTGATCAGTAAAGAAACACTTGCAGACCTCTGAATCAGGATTGCATTCTTGTAAGACAACATGGGAAACCAAACACATCATGCTATTCTGATTTAATAGCTGTCTCTTAACTCGGGAAAGTCATGTGGCTAAAGGTTTGTGTTCTGCTTCCTGAAAGACTTCGAAGTTCCAGGGTCATTATATCAAAAAGAACTACAAATAACTTTCATCACTCACACCAACTCAGCTCAACCAAAATGTCACTCTCTCCTCCTCCTTCAAACCCAAGCCAAATAAAGAGTCATAAATTCAAACTTCATGAAGCAAATATCGCTGTACTCCGGGACGGAGACGTTAATGACCAATGATTCTGTCACTTCAGTTAATGCAAGCAGTCCCGGGTTAGACCTGCGAGGAAGTCTTCCTCTCCTCGCCAAAATCCAAGATAACTCGATCCGGTTGGAGCTGCCTAGCAAAAGCAGAAGCGAAAACCCGCGCTCGGCCTGGGGCTCACCTGGAAGCCCACGAAGGAGATCTGCATGGAGAGAATGGTGCCCAGGCAGTAGACGGTGCAGTAGGCCACGTAGATGCGGTGGGAGAAGCGCCCTGTGAGCATCAGCACCAGCACGTGCAGCGGGATCAGGTTGATCAGGAACACGTACCCTCCCCACGAAGAGACCTGTGGCAGCATAAAAAGAACAGTTTCCCCGAGTGCGTCCTCAGCCACCACCCTTATACTGTAGGATGTTACCTGCGACCTTTTCAAAGAACATCTCTTCACAAAAACTGATAAACCTTACTTATGCCAAGTGGCATAAAGAGTTTAAATAACTTGATTTCTTTCAAAAGAAATATCAAATTCCCACCCACAAAATCAAACTCACACCCATTGCCATAACTCAATCCCGTTCTCTATGGCTCCTGACATCAAAATCACAAAACGGAGGTACCCAACCTTCAGGGTTAATCTGGACGCAATCTACTTGAAGTTCACATGCAGGGTTTAGAGATACATGCAAAACATGAGCACATGGAAGTAAGTAAGGGAAGAAGTCTAAGTGTACACATAAAAGTCAAACAAATAAATACATATATAAAGGAAAAAATTAGGGGGAACATATCAGAAAAGAGAGTTGGCCAACCAATATGTACCCAGAAGAAAGATGGAATGTGGGGAACTTTAAAAGTTAAAGCCTCTCTATCTTGCTATCGTACAGTCGATATCCCTGCCTGCCTTGGATCAGTCTTTGTAGGGACACAAGAGACTATAGCCGCCACTCCACGGTCTCAAAGCCCAAGAGCTACTGCCAGTTCCCATTAGTTGACCCCAGTAGGTATTCAGACACAGAGACACCTAAGACCGGGAACAGTTACCATGTAGAAATAAGCGAGGGCACACTTGGCTGCCCAATAGATGGAACCGGTCTTCACGGCTTTGATCCACATGTAGTAGGTGAGGAGCATGCAGAAGATGGCAATTCCTGCAGAAAGAATGCAGCAGGAAGTCAACAGAGGGCCATGCTGCCGTAATGTGTAAGAATGCAGCTTTGGAACTAACCGCCTGGATTCTTATCTCAGATCTACGACTCAATTATAGTGTAATTAGTTTGCCTTCCTTTGTCTCAGTTTCTGTACAAATGAGTCCATAAAAGGATCCACTCAGTAAGTGTTACGAAGACAAACTAATTGTTGCAGGCAAAGCACTTACGAAACCCCACACGCAGCAAGCACCGAGTGAGTGCTGGCCACGACCACACAGTTCTTCCCAGGCACTACATTCCCTGCGCGCACGGCCCTAAGTGTAACATATCCTGTAGCGCCCCGCCTCTCCCTCTTCTACAACCTGGTCCTTAGCCTTCAATGCCCCTTTTCAATTCGATCTGGCCTTTGGAAGTCCAACTGTGGGGTCCAGTCCAACGGAAACTGCTTCCAAAAAGCCTTCCCTGACCCCCCCAGACCCGAATTACTGTCTCCTTTAATTATATTCCCAAAGCACTCTGTTCTTACTTCTTTCATGGCACACCGTACTATCTGCCTGTGAGTAGTAATTTTTCTAAGTCTGTGCTGTATTTATCTTCCGTAATAGATTACGGACCAACATAATTTTACTCATTAATCTATGTCGCTAATTCCTTAATTATGGGCCAAAATAACCTTATCTATTATCTGTCTTTATGCCTAACATTGTTTTCCCAATAACACTCTATAAATATAGGCTGAATTGAAAATGAGTCCAGAGTCATTTTAGTTTTGAAAACATCCATTCCTCTTATCCAGGAAAAGCAAGGAAATAAATAACATGAAAGCAAGAGTACCATCAACACTAAGAGTTCACTCCACTTGCATGATGAGTCCAGAGACAAGTCGAACACCTTCCATAGGGAAAATGACCACTTAGCTTCCCACAGGGGTGACAGAAGGAGAATATAAACCTCTCTGAGGTCCCTTCCCTCCCATTTCTAATCGCCTTGCCCAAATGCCGTGATTGCTATTGCTAAACAATAGCTGTGGACCCAGATTCTAATGCACTTCAAGAAGTTCTACTGGAAAATGGAGTGACAGATATTTGGCATTTTAAGCCTCACCTTCATTGTCGTAGGAGCCGGCCACCGACCGGGAGATGTATCCGGGCACCACAGCAATCATGGCAGCAGCGAGAAGTCCCGCCCCTGCGTCCTGTAAGAAGAGAGGGGAGACAGGAAGTTCACGCTGACACGTCTATGAGAGGAGACGAGAGGCTCCACGAGCCCGTTCTATCTAAAATGGGCCCGGAGAACAGTCCAACACTTTCAAAGGTAAATGTGATGCTAGAAATGCTGGAAATGTTCACAGCACAAGACAGCTAAAAACTTCACACCCATTCTCCACAATGACACCAGGTCTGAAACTAAGCACACATATGCTGAGGACAATCATGCAAGCTGTCAGACATCAGGCACTGTCCCAGAATGGGCTGTTTGACTGGGGTCTCCCCAGGCTTATGAAGCCCTACCCACGATCCCTAACAACACCTGCACGCAGCAGGACAGGCAAGTACAAGCCAAGGAAGACAATTATTATCTGAGCTAAAAAGCCAACTAAGGCAATAACCTATCTGAACTGAAGATTCCAGGAGCTTAGATAACCGAGCTGGAACATCACCTGGCAATTTGTGAGCTCAGGTGAGAGGGACAGCAAACTGTAACCCACACCCAAAGAGGAAGAACTTATCTATGAATAAGAATCGAATGTGGAACAAGGGCATCAAGGAGAAGCATGAAAAGCTGCCAAACTAAACTCAAGTTTCCCAAACCCTCTGCTAGTTTAACAGCCTCAGGGGTCTCCCTGACTCCATAGCCACAAACTACAGATAGCCTCCAAAGAGGTCAGCAAGGTCTAGAAAAAGAGTATCACTGAGTCTACAAAAGCCAAGTGGTTTAAGAATTTTTAAATAAATATTTAAAAAATCAACAAATAACTGCTAAGTGTTCATTTCCAGTAGGAAGAACTAGCTACTTTAGAATATGTCCTGTAGTTATTTTTCCTCTCCCTTAGACTGTGAGAACTTCAAAATCTAAACCTCACATCCTGCATTTTACATGTTTTTTTCCCTTATGCAGCAATTTACACTTGACCTTCAAATGTTCTCTTTAAAGAACAAACAGTTGTGAATGATAAGAAACCACACACTCTGAGGAGGAGCGGGAGTGAACCCACAGGCCCAGCAAAAGCTGTCTTTAGCCTCCGGCTCCCAGCCCGCTAAGGTGCAGTCCCCCACCCGGTACGGTCTCCTAGAGAGCCTCAACAACAGTCATTCCCAAGCCTCCTGTCACCCCAAATCCTTCACCTTGAGCTCTTTGGTAAGGTGGTACGTGACGATGGTGGTGAAGGAAGAGAAGAGAGGGGCCAGGAACACACAGACATTCCGAATGTCGATGGTTATGTGGAAAAAATGGAGTACATGGTAGATTGCAGCAGAGGTGATCATTAAGCCTGTAACAGGAAGAAGAAACTCCATTAGGTTATCCTCAGGTAAAGAAATTATGGGAAGCCCTGGCTGGCGTGGCTCAGCTGGCTGGGTGCTGGCCTGCGAACTGAAAGGTTGCTGATTCGATTCGACTCCTGGTCAGGGCACATGTCTAGGTTGCGGGCATGTCCCGAGTTGGGGGTGTGCAAGAGGCCACTGATCCAAGCCCTGGCCAGGTAGCTTAGCTGGTTAGAGCATTGTCCTGATACGCCAAGGTTGTGGGTTCAATCCCTGGTCAGGGCACATACAAAAAGCAACCAATAAATGGATAAATAAATGGATCAACAAAATGATGTTTCTCTTTCTCCTCTTCTCTCTCCTTCTCCCCACTCCACCTCTCCCTCCCCTTTCCTCCACTTCCTTCTTTTCTGTCTCTAAATCCAATTAAAAAACAAAGAGGCAACTAATCAATGTTTGTCTCACACACTGGTATTTCTCTCCCTCTCTTTCTCCCTTTCTTCCCCTCTCTCTAAAAATAAATAAAATCTTAAATAAAAGAACTTAAAGGAAAATCCAAGCACCGATAAAGTGCCAACACAGGTCTTGACAAACCACCAAGAACACTAACACAGCAACTGCGGCAGGCCTATAAACTTCCCCCCTAAGGATTCCATCAGAAGCCCAGAATTCATGAAAAACCACCCGTCCCTACTCTCCTTTACATGCTCTCTTATTTATATAAGATCCACTTGGAGGAATCTGTAATTGGAATGAAGTTACAAGAGTCACAAAATGAAAACATGAGATATTTTAAAACAGTGCAATAATATACAAATACTTTCTTGTTTAAAACAAATACCCTGTTTCCCTCACCTGGGTAAATCGTTCCTCCAATGATCCGGCCCAGTGGGTACCAGGCCCGGTCATCAAACCAGTTATGGAATTTGTAAAATCCCTCCTCGGCAAGGAACCGGGTGGTCCGATAGTTAAAGTACCTACAGCAAGGAATAAAGGATCCATGTCTCCTGTTCATACTCAGGCACTCACACCAATCTGCAGTAAAGTTCATTCCTTAGATCACACCATTGAGGAACTTACCATTACTCAATAAAGTCAGTTTGGTACCAAAAATTATGCCAAGCACGAAAATCATCTTCTATTACTAGAAGTCTCGTTTCTAGCTCCATGCTTGTCTCAACTGAAACACTGCTTCTCTCATGAGGAAATGCAATGAAAGCCTAACAAGATCATAAAGCTCGCGGGTAGGATGCTTCACCAGGCTGGCGGGTCGCAGCCATTACCACCAGTCAGGGCACCGAAGCGCCCAGAAGAGGAAACAGCGGAGACGGGGGCACCACACCACACACAAGGTCACATGCACGCGTTCAAGCAATGAGTATCTCTGAAGATCTCAGTTTAACACCACACGCAGGATGGAAATTTTTTACCCCACTCCGTAAAACAAACTTCTTAATTCTTATGTTGTTTAAAATAGTTCTAAATGCCACCTACCTAGTAGTATAAAATGTAAATTACATTTTAAAATACTTGACATAAAACACTTAGCAATATGCATGGAAAGGCACAGTTGTTTAGGTCCAAGTTATGTAACCCCTTAAGTTCCTCACTTAAAAAGAAATTTTTTAAATGGCAAAAATATAAACAAATAAATAAAAGGAACTGTTTAACGACTACAGGTAATCATCGCCAACCATCATTCCTGCTCGGTCCTCTCGCCCCATTTCCTCCTTGGCCAGTCCCGTTTTAGCAGCTACAGCAGAAGTAGCAGAAATCTCTGTCCTTCTGTCTATTGCTAATGATGGTTATTTTGGTAACTGTCAAAGAGACAAGGGATGAGAGCAACAGGCAGTCAACATGTGTCAGAACTGCGTCCTCTGCCAAACAGTAGGACACGCAGAGGGAGACGGAGGAGGTGTAAGTTAGTGGGTCTGGACTAGGGTCCCACGCTGGGCCTCCACTTTCTGCTCTGCAAGAGGAAATGTCAAATCACAAGATCTCTGCAGCCCAGGTACTCTCGCTGTCCCTGACCACCTCACCCCAGAGCCTGCCCCTTTAGAGGGTCTGAAGCAAAGCCCTGATTGGTCGTTAAGAAACGAAAGGATGTGAGTTTCCTCATTCATGAGAGAAAAATGTAAATTGTTTTGGGAGAATCCCAAAGAAAGTATCTGTCTGCCTTCAAAGTGCTTTCAAACACCTGTACAAACAAAATGACAAATTTGCAAATACATGCAGGACCATTTTGATTCAATGCTTCATAGCTGCATATACTATTTTTAAGGTATCGATGATATTTCAAGAACCTACGATTCTGGCTCTCCAAATTTTTAATTCAGCCTTAACTTTAAGCAATATTAACATAGTGACTCCAGTGTCCAGAGACAGATAAACCTGAAGTCAAATCCTGGCTCCTCCGCGTACTACCTGCGTAACCCTGATTGCCGCTCCCAGCCCCAGTCTCATTTGTGAGAAGGAGATAAAGTGTTCCTCCCTCTCAAAGGGTCCGTAGTCAGGTTTTGGACATACTCCGTAAGACGGCGCTTGGGACAGAATGGATGCTCAGCAAATGTCTTTCACCTCTATCTTTTATCCAATAAACAAAAGCCCTAATCAAACCCACAGCTTTCGGTTTTCCTCAGAGTCTTAAAACTTAACTGATAGGCCCAATTTCTACCATATAAATTGTTAAACAGAAATAAAATAAGTCACGGATCTCAAGTTGATTGCCTTGTGATTTTCTTTTGAGCCTAAAACACACCAGCCCCCTCTCCCTCCATCTGCATCACTAACTGCTGACTTCCCTCAGAGGCTCTTAGCGTAGCCAGATCTTAAGCGATAAGCAGGCATACCAGCAAGGCCTCTGACGTTTTCTGTAAGTTTAAAGAGACTCACTTTGTTAATTCTAACAGAAAGTTTTCCAAAGAAGACAATACTCCTTCAGAAGACTTGAGGGGTTCCCCCATACCTGTGTAGGAAGTACACCCCCACCACTAAGAGCTGACCGGAATGTGAATCTAAAACCCATGCACCCCAACGCTTCTCTGAGAAAACGGCAGACCAAGCGAAGGTACTCACGGGTCGAACTCATGGATGACACTTTCAAATCTCAGGACAGCAAACAGACGAGTGGAGAACGCTGCAAATACCGAGAACGGACATTTTAATGGTAATGTGCCATGGAAAGTAATAGCAGGTAGTAGTAGTATTATAAAGATAATGGTATTAACCAGCACAGATGTGCCAGGGATATAAAATGGCCCCTGAAGGAGTATTTGTCCACCTTCCCCACATAAAAGAAAGAGAAGTTCACTTTCTCCTGACGATGACACCTGCATTTTCCACACAGGCAGGACACACTTAACTAGCTATTCCCAATGCCTACAATGAAGCACTCACCTATTAACACTGCCCTCATTTTACAGTCATCTTTTATATAAAATACTTTAAAACCAGAAGCTCAAAAGAGACCTTCAGAAATACCAAGGTAGGCAACTAAACCGGAAAAAAAATAAATGTCCTTTTGAAATTAAGTGTCCAAGGGTCCTCAGTATCTCTTTCAGCCCTATAAAAAAACAGAATTAGCACAGCACACTTCCCATTCTTTCCTGGATGACCACTGGTCCTTTTAAAATCCTTGTGGGGTTTTTTTGCCTTCATAAAATTATATTGATGGAAAACATTAAAAAGAACATATTACCATCTGCTGAAAATAAGAAAGCCATTCTTGATTTTTTTTTCCATCCCCAAAGAAAGACCGGTCCACATGCAAACTCACATAGCACAGCAGCCATTGAGAGAATGAGAAGCTTCAGAAGCGTGTCCTGCTTCTCATAGGACAGCCGCAAAAATCCCAGCTTAGTCATCTTGACATCGACAGGTGGCAACAGATGTCACTGAAACAGCTAAAATGGAAAAATCAAGACCATGAGATATCGGACACCTTCAATTTACCTAACTCACTTCCACATTTTATGGTGGCTGAGACACACAGAGGCGACAGGAGCTGGAGAACACACCAGAGAAGGTCAGAGCTGATACTAATAACCTGAGCCGTGCTGGAATTAAGGTCAACTGACGAGAAAGTAGGTACAGGTCAGGCCTGTGTGTCAAGGCTAAAAAGGAATGATTAGGCCTATCAACATAATCCTGTTTCCCACTTCCGCACAGCTAACAAGTACAGAAGCAACACTGGCAACGGTGCGGCAGGAGAGGAAAGACAGGAATAGAAAGATGGGGGTGGAGAGAGATGCAAGGAAAATAAGAAAAGAGTGTAAATAGAGAACAACTCTATGGAGAGAATATTCAAGAAAAGGCAGGAATGCACGAAGAAAGGGGTGAATACTGAGTACAGAAGTGGAAGTAGAAGGTGGGGAAAGAGAAGTCACGGCTGAATGAGCACAACTTATAGCTCTAAACTACAGCTTCAATGGCGTCTTCTGTTCCAAATACCAGTGGGACGGCAGGGTCAACTCCAAGAGCGTGACTGATGATTAATGCAGGTGTGCTTGCCGTGCCCTCGAGAAGAGGGGGGGAGATACGCAGATCACTGCACTCCCAATTGGATACATCACACCCTAACTGCTGTTCAGATTTCTACCTGCTTCTAATCAGCGGTCTCAGGGCAGCTCTGTAACTGACACTACTGATCCAAGCCACTGATCCCAGGGACAGCTCCTGGAACCAGATGACAATCTGGAGGGAAAAGAAAATGTTTCCTACTGAAGCAAGAAAAGCTCACGGGAAAAATCAGGTTGAAATGAAATGCTGAGGGAAGCATTAGGAATGGTGATCACTTGATAAAATTCATTATCACTAATTTACCAAAGGAAGTTAGCTATTTCTGTTTCAGATAGTACTGCCTTCTTAACCCATAAACTGCTCAAGGGTGAAGTTATAAAGAATAGAATAATAAAGGATATGCAACATTGTTCAAGGCTGCAGGGGAGGAAAAAAGGAAACTGCACCTCTCTTAAGTCTTTTTCCCGGTATTACTAGAGGAAAGGAGAAAGAAAAAGAATTAACGCCGGACTGCATGAAAGGCATGAAGAATTGTACATTCCTAGCCCAACAGTGAGAAATCAAGCATCTTTTCCGTTAATTCACTGTTCCAGAAGAGCAGTTTTATGTATGTTCTTAATTATAATCCCAGAAGAAAGCCTTATCTTGCAATAAAAAATAAACACCTCACTCCAGGAAGTCAATATTCCAGCCACAACCCTCAGGTTTGCATTTGTTCGCTGGAATACCAAAAAGAAAAAACTTAACACCACTGAGCTGACATAACCCACACCTAGCATAGGAAAGGAGAGTACTCGAACCTCTATCTGAAAGCTGAGTACAGAAGCTGGTAATTTAAGTCAGTTTTCGGTGTGCTCTCTGGTCGCTTTTCGAACAGCCTCCACCAAATACGAGCTAAAGCACTTATCTTAAACACTTAGCAACCGTTCTCCGCCTCAACTGTGCCTGCAAGCCGGGGGCACCCTTGCCTGCACCCTTGCTCACCCTCTCCCACTCCTTCACTCCCCTCCACCCCCTTCCACTCACTCCTGCGGGTCCCACCTCCCGTCTCCCACCCCCACCGCTAGACCACCGCCACCTCGGCATCCTGAGTGTCTTCCCCTCCGAGACCAGCCTCAGGATCCCAGTTTCCCCACGCACTCCCAATCGAAGTGCACCCGTATCTCAGACCTGGACATCTTTCCAACCCGGGACCCCCGCCACCACGCCCCACGCCCCTTCCTCCGCGCTCTCCAATCGGCTTCCCCTCTCCACCCCCGCCTTTGGAGCCCCACCTCTGGCACTTCCCTCAGTCCTACCAATGCCCTGGGCCGCACCTGCCGCTATTCCCAAGCTTTATCGCACGGCCTTCTCACCTGGCCGGCGTTCCTCAGGAATCCGCTCGGCTCCCACTGCCATCCGCTCAGCGGCGCACTCAACCCTGGCAAAGGCCGGGTCCGCCTCCTGCATAGCTCCCTATTGGTTGGCTCACAGCCGCCACGACACTTCTGGAGAACGATAGGGTCGTGAAACTGTCTATCAAACACAGAGGCGTGAACAAAGACGCGCTCGCATTTCTTAAATGGACAGCACAGAAGTCACTTAGCATCTGGGAGGCGGGACTTTATGCCCCTGCTGAGCTGTGATTGGTCCGCTAGTGAGAGCGAGCGCGAGAACGAGCAAGCTCAAAGCAGTTTGGTTGAGGGCCGAGGAGTGACGTGTCGGTCTGCGGACCGGGAGGAAGTCGCGGAGTGAGGAAGGCGTTCACCCCGAGGACCCCAGTCACGTGACCAGAAGAGGAAACTGCGCGAACGAACAGCAGAAACATGAAATCTCTGAGCTCCGATTATGAGTCTTTTTTTTCTTTAAGGTACAACTTGACTGTTACGTAGCATAAGGTTAAAGCTTTCTACCTGTGACAGTGAAAATGCAGGCGCTTTCTGGTGCAAACGGTCTCGTCTCGGACCGCTAGCTCACGAGCTGTTTGCTACCGGCTCCTGGGAACCTGTGGTTGACAAGAGCCTTGCAGATTCCGGGCGTTTCCTTTTTAGGCCCTGCCCCTGAGTCTGGCCTAAAGGGGCGGCGAGCCCAGTGAAGGAACCCGCGACGGCCCCACGCAGCCCTTCCCGAAGAGCCAGGCTGCGGCCGGGTCTCCTATCAGCTCTGCCCGCGAGAGCTGCCCTCTGTTCCCGCTGCCCTCACCATGCACACACAGAAAAGTTGCTGCGGGCTGGCGGTTTCGGCATCTAGGACTATAACCCGCCAAAGTACATTTAAACCAGTGTTTCGGAATCGTGTGCATTTTTCAGAATCCACGTGACCAGACTCACCACCCCCAGACGTCGTGTCTCAATAAATGCTTCTTTTTATGTGTTCAGTGTAATTTTAACAATGAAACTGAAGCTGAATCTGGAGGAATTACAGAATCTCAAGTACATGCTTCTTCAAAATAACTTAGGTTTTTTACCTAAGGGGGAAGGGGAATGAAAGTAAGATTCCTTTAAAGTTAAAAAAAAAAAAAAAAGTACAGTTGCAAGACCTTTTAGATAGGGTTCTCATTAATTTTTTAAATTATTGAATGTGTTTCCTAAAGGAAACTTTAAGAAGTTAAAATATACTACTCAAGAACAAAGTTTAAAATCTAAGCTTAGTTTTAGGATCATTCTTTAACCCAACTGATAGGGAAAGACTTATCTACAAGCAAAGTCAAAGTCAGGACAGCAGTCATTGTTATAGAGACCATAAACCAAGAGTTTATACGTGAATTCAGCATATTACGTTAATCCTTCTTCCTCCTGATCAAAAGTTTTGACTTTGTTCTTTCAGAAAAACTTTCTACTATTCCATCAGTTGTTTAAAATAAAGCTATTTTTAGATTGCTTTGTAGGAATCATGTCACTCCTGTGGAGCTTTTTGTCTCTCCTGAAGTGTCTTTTTACCTTTTTTATACAATTATTCAAAAGAAACATCTCCTCTGGAGCACACGGGAGTAATAAGATCTATTTTCTTCTTGATGTTCTTCCCAGGACTCACCTTTCCAGGTGTGCTGCAAAGCGAAACTACCGGGATTTACCACTTCTCTATGCACTGATTTCGTGTTTGGTTTGATGTTTTGTTTCCTTTAGTTAATAATCTATTTCTTGTGTTTTTCGCTTTGATAGATTTTTGAAGTAACTTTTTCAGAAAAGCTGAATGGAAAGCAAACAGTGCCTCTATTGTGTCCTTAATGACTAGCAAAGATGGGTCTAGAATTATAGGAACAAGATTGGGGCCATCCTATCGCATACACACAGGAGCACAGATAAAAGCACTTTTTCAAAGCGTTATAATTTTGTCTTTGTTGGGTCGGCCAAAAAGTTTGTCTGGTCTTTTCTGTAAGATGGCTCTAGGAACGATCACTTGTCTCGAACTTCATTCAAAACAAATTTGTTAGATTATACTATGACAGCTGTCATATCTGCGTGCATTTAAAAAAAACATCAAAGTTGGTGGATTCTTGTGTAGCCATTTTAACATGGAAGATAGAAGAAAACATGCATTTTCAGCATGTTGTACTTTTTCATTTCGAGAAAGGTAAAAACACAACTGAGACGCATAAAAGGATTTGTACAGTGTACGGAGCAGGTGCTCTGACTGGTCGAAAGTGTCAAAAGTGATTGGTGAAGTTTAGTGCTCGAGACCGCTTGCTGGGCAAATGCTCCATGGCCAGGGTGAAGTTGATATGGATCAAATCAAGACATTGAGAACGATCAACATTCTACCACGTGGGAGATAGCTGACATACTCAAAATATCCAAAGCAATAAAGCTATTGGTGAAAATGAAAAATGTGTCTTTCATTTTATGGAAAAAAACGCGCACAGACTTTTTGGCCAACCAGTATCACCTGGAGTTGTTCTTGAGAAGTCCGATGCCAACGTGCATCCCATTCCTTTGTAGGTGTCCCGTTTTTCTCTGGTAAGTTATTTGCCCTCAGAGATCACATCTATGCGGGTTTTTCCTTCACTTTTCCGGCCCTGCGCTTGTCAGTCCTTTTCTATTGGCAAACGCCAATTTCTATCATCGGAGGAAATGTCTTACTTTATTCTCTCTCTGTTTCTGTTCATTTTCTTCAGCTGCTACTAGACTTGTGTTGGATCCCTGATTCTTAGATACCTGTGTGATTCTTAACTTTTTCCATGTCTGGATTGTTCTGCTCTATGTTCTGGGAGATTTCCTCCATTTTATCTTGCACTTGCCTCCCTGGGGTCACCTTTATAGGCCGTCTCATATTATGCCTGTAACTGCTTTCATTTGTCCCCTTTCCACAAGTCTGTTTTTGTTTCACTGATGCACTGACCTCCTAAACTTCTGTGGAAGTAGTTAACATTTTTAAGATTGTATTTATTTACTTTCAGAGACAGGGTAAGAGAGGGAGAAAGAGAGGGAGAGAGACATCAATTAGACACCCCCAGTTGGGGACCCGGCCCACAACCCAGGCATGTCCCCTAAGTGGGAATCAAACCGGTGACTTTTCAGTTCACAGGCTGGCTCAGTCCACTGAGCCACACCAGCCAGGGCAGCCAGAGTTAAAATGTGTTTCTAGAATCACATTTCCTCCATGAACAGATAGTGTATTTTGGGAAATCTGAGACGATCCTGAGGCTACTCCCTGGTTAAGAAATACTTACCTACATGGTCAAATGGTCACTATTTTCCCCAAAGCCTGGAAGCACTACAGAACACCTAAATGTGAAGTCACAGAATGAGTAAAACAAGAATAAGGCTGATGGTACAGCCTAATCTCTCATCATACTCAGATTCTCTGGATGTCTCGTTCAAGTTGAGACCTGTGGAAAATGGTAGCCAGCTATTTTCACACTCAATTTCTAAAAACTTGCTGGATCACTTTTGTCAGTCTCCTTCACTGTACTGAGGTCCAAGTAGGCAGCAACCCTGTCTTTCTGGTTGATCCTTGAATCCACAGTGCCTGGCAGAGAAGGCACTGGGATGCTTGTTACACAATCAAGTTATCTGTTCTGCCACCTGAACCTTTTACTGGTTCTGTGGGTTCCCTTTAGGCAGGCTCAAAATACCCAGATGTATATAGCCCACATGGTTAAAAAGCCTAAGTTACACTGACCTGGAGTCAGCATCCTTTCCACTTCTGTGAGTCCTGCAGCATAGAATTGTTCGGGGCGGAGGAGGGGGGTGTGTTGGAGCCTCTTCCATTGTACTGATGAACTGATACCCTTTACCAGTCTCAGTCCAGGTAAACACATGAGTGTAGAAGCTGAATAGATGTCCTACTTTTATGCTCAGAAAATGTAAGTGGGTGAAAAATGAACAGACAGCAGGCAACTATAGTTGTCCTTTTATTCCCAGATGTTATCCTTTTAAGTTGGCTTGCAAACCTCCAACCATGTATTACTCTTCTGGGTTTGTCCTGATTCCTCCCTTACAACGTAAGAGCACTTAACAAGTCAGCTCATGAACCTGTTTATTGAAGTTTCCGGCAGACTTAACATACCTGCCCAGGTCTGAAGCAACCATTTTCTAATTCCTCCAGAGTTGCTATAATGGACAGCACATCTCTAGATAGGATATAAGGGTAGTGTTTTGAACTGTGTATACCTGTCCAAGCTGTGATGTCTATCCCTGAAAAGTTTTTGTGAACGTGATTCCCTAGATTTTACCAATTGCATGATTAAAACTCACGCTGGCTGTCATCTTTGGTAATCACCAGATTTCCACTGGAGACCTGCCACAGGCCTGGCCTCTCCATTACACTAATAAAACTGCAGAGTCCTCACTTCCAATCACTTAAACTTTAAGCATTTTCTATAGCAAGACGTAGTGCTGGATAAAATCATGTGCCTTCATCCACTCAACCTCCCTTGTCCTTCTAAACAAATACTAACTTAGTTGGCACACATACAAATTTTAGGTGACAGAGATGTGGCCACTTAAATATTAAGCTCATTTTAAAAACTTAACTCCGTCCTGGCTGGTGTGGCTCAGTGGACTGAGTGCTGGCCTGCGAACCAAAGGGTCACCAGTTTGATTCCCAGTGACGGCACGTGCCTGGGTTGTGGGCCAGATCCCCAGTGGGGGGCACATTGAGAGTCAACCATACACTGATGTTTCAATCGCTTTTCCCCTCCTCTTCCCTCTATAAATAAAATCTTAAAAAATTAAAAAAGAAAAACATAAACAACTAATCTTAAGATAATCAATGATCAGTTACTAGCTGATGAAATACTGAGGTCTTCAAACCATCCCCAAAGCAATCTGGCATTTCTCCGCAATACTACTGACAAATGACCAGAGATGTCAGAGGAGTATTGGAAGTCAGTCTTATTTTAAATTATGCCTTTTATAGTTTTTTGCACAAGCTGAAAAACAATGCCTACTTCCGAGATGCTCACTATTTTAAAATCACACTTTGAACTTGGTCTTCATCTCCCAGCACTGACTTTAAATCCTTGTCTTGTACATAGTAAAGGTTTCTGTTACCCCAATGTCTAATCTCTTCTCCAATGGGAATGCTCAATACACTGAAATCTAGAAGGATCTCTCCATTCATGAATACACAGGACATACCCACAGACTTTAAAGCAAGTAAGTCAACAACCGTAAATTCCCTCCGAGATGTTACCATGATCATCATAATCATGTAATCCAAACTTCCTCAGGGAACATTTTTCAGGACTAATCTCTCAAAAAACTGTAACTAAATTTACCCAAGACAACGTCTTGGATTCTATGACTGTTTCTTGAGGTGATTTGTAAATTCAACCATTACATGCCTTGTGGGAAACCAGCTACCATTTAATTGCGACATTTGAAAATTGTACAAGTGTTCTGACATCTGCCCCTCCCCCCATATTCAGCATCTTTCAAATGACAGAGAAACACCACTCACAGGTTTAATGGGTTTAATAGGTTTACCCCGTCAGTTCCCATTTGCAGCACCCAGTATGCTTTTGAAACGCCAGACAGACCCGACAGTGGCCAACAGTGAGTTCAGACCCGCAGAGTTTAGAGTCAGTTCTCCGGGCACTCTGTGTTACAGTGGCACTTGTCCCAAATCGGAACATCCCTGGAGAGTGGGGGACTTTAAGTGTACCAGTGAAAAAAGCTGTTTTCCCCTTCGAGGGGAAGAAGAATCACTCCTGAAAACCCAGCAGATCTGGCTGTGAGGTCTTTTCCTCCTGGCCCGTCTCTTCAGGCTTATTTTTTTGCAGTGGAGCAAGAGAGACCAAAATCTAACCTGAGTTACAAGAAACAAGACAGTGATGGCTATAGAGGGAGTGGCCGGGAGCAACCGGGATACTCCTTTGCCTCCCACACCCGATATATGTGCTTCACAGAAAAACAACAAAAATAACAGGTCCACAAAATACAAAAGCTCGAATTACAAAACCCATTCATCCAAGGGTGGTGGGAGGCAGGACGGGGAGGGGGAGGGGTCAATGGCACAGGGAGAAGAAGTGTTTACATCAGTCCAGGCATGGGGGCTGGCAAATGCTAGAAAAGAGCTGCAGAAAAACCTGTAGTCCTTTCAGACTGACAGGCGTTAAAACCCACATGTTGGTGTCAGGAAGGTTGTGCCTCACGTGCACCAGAGACAAAAGTCCAGTTCCTCATGAGGGAATATGCAGAGGGCCCTTGGCAGAGTGGGTCCCGCCTTCCCTGGTCGGGGAGGTGAACGAGGAAAGGGCTGCACAGCCTCCGCCCAGCCCCTCCCGTGCCCTGTGGATGGCAGGTGAGTCAGTGGCCTGTGGCCGCCTTCGGTTTGGCAGGAGACGAATGAGGCGAAGGGAGCTTCTCTGAAGAGGTTGAGCTACTCAGGGCAGACTGCAGGTAGACCGTCTTGTGGAAGAGTCTGTTGCTTAAGAAAACCACCAAGGAGAAGAGGCGCAACTGGAAAAGGCTAAAATGTAAGAGATCCAACTTGTCAGGTCCCCAGTTGACCAGAATTACTGTTCGACAACTGAAATGCAACTACATTAAATTTAAAATGATGGGGGGAAATAACCAGTGAAATTTGATCAAGGAAGTACAGAGATTAGACACATGGATCAAACAGGCAGCAACGAAACCCAGGTGCACGGGGTCTTGGCGCTGTCATGGCTGCAATGCAATCCCCACCACTTAAAGTATCACAGCTTAATGGAAGCTGTGTTTCCAATTAATTCTGATTCGAGAAGCACTTTTTATAGCTGACTTGCAGGGCACCAACTTCAAGCTACGTCTGAAGACATCACGTGCTGTATGTGTCTCGTTTCCCAGAGAGTTTCGGGAGAAGGTGGGCTCTGCCTACTGAGACACCCCGCGCGCTGCTGGGCAGCAAGCACACGCAAAACCCGGGAACAGGTCGGACACCCACAGTACGTGCGTCCTTACTGACTTAACCCAAAGTGATCACAGACTGGGCTCTCTTGGGAAGTGATGAAACTTTTGGCCTGCTAGTTTTACTGCTAAAGATTCATTTTAAAACACTTCGTTTTACTCTTATTATCAATAAACTGCTATAGCCAGATCACACGGCCCCAATACCTTTGTAAGAAAGCTGGCCACTCTTATAAAAATGAGCTTAATTACATTTACAGGTGCCTTATTCAGTAAATTGTTAATTTTAAACATATGTATAATAGCATTTTTTAATAAAGATTTTATTTATTTATTTTCAGAGAGAGGGGAAGGGAAGGAGAAAGAGAGGGAGAGAAACATCAGTTGGCTGCCTCTGGCACGCCCCAATCTGGGGACCTGGCCTGCAACCCAGGCACGTGCCATGACTGGAATTGAACCAGTGACCTTTTGCTTTTGCACTCAATCCACTGAGCCACACCAGCCAGGGCATATGATAGCACTGATTTTTAAAATATATTTATGTGCATATATATGCATGGGGAAAATTTGGGGATATATCCCAAAAATGCCCCCCCCCATTAAACTGTATATTAATGCTTTCCAGCAATGTAAGAGGTTATTTTTTAAAATGTCTCATTCTCATAATTGTGATATTAAAGCCCCAAACCTTTACAGAGAAAAACACTTTGGCTAGTAGTGGCTAATACTTACTAAGCTTTGCCAGGAGTCTTTGCTTCATTGGCGCTGATAATGAATAACGGAAAGAGGATAGAGAAGAGGCAGCCACTGTAAAAAAAAAAAAAAAAAAAAAAGAAGAAAGAAAAAAAAGAAATAGTTGGTTTCATAACAGCCATGACTTTGGAGAAGACATGGGAAGCCCAAAATTCCTTTGCCTCTGGTGCTAACATTATGGCTTGATAAACCCTTAATAAAAAAAAAGGCAGGGGTGGCGGATTATCTTTCTAAGCACCAACCATGTCTAACACTGCTCCAGGAGGCAACATAGGAGAAATATGGTATATAAGATCCTGCAGACTAGATGTTAATACTGACAAACGTCTACGACTATTTGTCAAAGAGAAAATTCCTATGGACATCCTAATGGTCAAATAGGAATGCAGAACGCCTAGCAGAGAACCAGGCATCCAGAAGATGCTCCCTCCACTGAGTCTCTGTACTAGTCCCCTTCCAGTCCTTCCAGCCAGATTACCTGATAATGTATGAGGACTGCATTGCTGTGAGGAAAGCCAAGGGCAAACCAAATCCGAAGTAGTAAGGCCAGTTCCTCTCTATGTTTGACAACCGCTGGTGCATTTCAATTCCTAAAACAAGGAGCCCATGTAATTAAAATTCTATTTCCTTTTAGTAAAATGACTAAATGTGGTAGACGAATTATTTGAGGTTTGAGTTTTAGATACAGAACTGCCATTTAGAGCACAGCTAAAGCATATAATTCAGAATTGTCCAAATCGGATATACAGCTTCTATGCAGAATTTTTACAATTCGATAATCGCAATTCAAAGCTGGCAGGGTAAGTGCATCACGAATTACAACTCCAGCACCCTTTGTCAGGATTAGTCCTAAGCAAAGTGAGATATCAAATAAAAAGGCAGCCACTGCCTAGAAATTAACCTCTTTCAACCGTACACATCCAGACAAATATGCCAAGGGCTTTTAAATTATCCAAAAGAATCTGAATGTGCTGACATTAAATTCATCTCTCTAATTCAGAATATCTTGTGCCTATTTATGCTGATTTATGGCTCAGTCAGAGCTACATCACATCAAGCACCATAGAGGGAACGCTGCCTTGCTGTACCCCTCGGCATCAAAGTTAAAGCTTAAATCCCACAAGCCAAATGTAAGTTCCCCCTTGCCAAAGATGCTACTTCCTTCCAAAGATGGTTTGCCGAGGGCCTAAGCAATAAATACTTTAAGGAAGCCTGCTTAGCAGCAGCATTTCCAAACGGGGCCTCCAAGTTCTGAGTTTCTTTAGATGGACTTACCTTTATTAAACCAACGATATTCAAAGCAGTATAGTGAGTAGAGAAGGGACATATGCAGAAGACTAACCAGCTGACCAACAAGGTGGATGGGAAAGAGACTCACAAACATCCCCTAAAGAATAAACATGGAAAATCTTAATTCCGAAGCTTCAGAGACCTAACACGATTCACCTGCCACTCTGGGTCATTACTCTCCTCCTATACAGCCACATAGTTGCGTCTCAAGTGCCTGAAGAGCAGGAGAGCAGAGAATGCCGGGGGTGGCAGGAAAGAGCAGGTAAATTCATGTTTCCTATCACTCTGTGATTTTTGATTTTTAAATTCCCTAGTTGTTTCTGTAAAAAAAATTATTTAAAAATCATTACCTCCCATAAAGCATAGCTGCCCCAATATAAATGCAATACCCTGTCTGGTGAACCTTGCCGTGTTAAATCTGGCCATGTGCCCAGAAGGCCAGCCTCACCTGGATGAGGAAAAGAGCCTGAAGCAGAAGGTTGAAGAGCATGTCAGCAATGATTTTGCTAACACTAGGGAATGGGTGAGGCTTCCTTCCTGACACTTCGAATGCCAGATCGGCTATATCCTGTAACAGAGAAAGTAGCTCACGCAAACAGGAATTGAATGGCCTCAATATCCAGCCCCAAAGTGAAGGCCACTGATCTGCCCTTGGACCTGCCAGGTGAGAAAAGCCCCTGGACATCTGGCAATGAGATACTCTGGTGGCCTGAGACCATAATCCCATTTTACAAGAGCACAAACGTCACCCGCTGCCCGCTTGACCAAGAAAGGCTATAAAATTGCTCCCTGCATGGCCACTAATTTCACAGGCTGAAGCCTGCCACCTGTCAACCAACCCCTCATGCTGTAGGACCCAGTCCCTATTCTGCCCTGGACCTACTTGAAACCAAATGGCATTCACGACTTTGCTAAGCACAAACAGGGGGAGCACCCAAAGAGCGCTGAAAATTGACGTGAGGAAGAATTCCAGCCACGACCACACATCTCCATGTAGAGAGGGGTCACCTAAGAAAAGGAAAAGGCGTTATTAGTTTAACTGGAGAAATGGAAAACCAGAAGACCAAACAGGGAGTCCCGAGCTGTGACCAGTCCCCCACCCCGACCCCACACACAGCTTTGCTCCCTGCCAGCACAGCGCTGCACCTATGTTAGTCTTACTCTTTGCAGAGACACCAAATTCTGGCCGCAACTCCACTTCAGAGTGACCATAGGTAGGAGCTGCTTCCCTGGCGGTGACTGAGCTGTCACAGTGACCATCAGTGCACAGCACACAGGAAACCTCCTGACTGTAAACCCCAGCTCTGCCACTCACGAATGACTTAACCTTGGCAACTCACTTCCTTCCCCCGCCATAAAATGGCATCTATGACAATACCCCCTCAAAGCGCTGTTGAGGGTTTGAGTTGAAAACAGCCCAAGAGCCTGGGGCGCAGGAAGTGTTCAGTACCCCGAGGGAGACAGGAAGCAGTCTCCCACCTCTGTCCCAGCAGGGGGCACCGCGGCCTCAGGTACTTACCGATGATCTGGGCGGTTACCGACTGAAGCACAGGAATGAACACGCGATAGAACAGCAGGAGGCTGAACTGAAGGAGAGCGGCAGTGAGGTCAACGTGAAAAGCCCTTCTTTACAACAGGTTTCAGTGTAACTGTTTTCCAGATGGAGCTGACGCTTATAAATCAGAGGGCTTGAAGGGACACCAAAGTTGGGCCCAATGCTCCAACTGACGGGTACAAAGTTGACACTGCCCGTAAAGACAGGAGAACTTCTGGGGGCAGAGTAGGACATTTCAAATGTATTCAGGACAAAACACAGGGACCGACAAAACACGCAGTACTATCTGATTCATTCCAGCTAACACCTGAAACGTCTG
Source organism: Micronycteris hirsuta (assembly GCA_004026765.1). NCBI lineage: Eukaryota > Metazoa > Chordata > Mammalia > Chiroptera > Phyllostomidae > Micronycteris > Micronycteris hirsuta. Next base: position 54,288 of record PVJI01001106.1, read on the forward strand.
TGAAATGTTTAAATTAAGGAAACTTGAATTATGTTGAATTCCAAGTCCAAGGAAATACTTAACTACCTGTTCTTCAAAGTACTCAAATTTCACCTAAGCCTGGGTTGCTGCTCAGTAAGTTGCAGGCCATCTCTCCCGGTGCGGGCTTCAACGGACGTCAATTCTAACAGACACTATGGCTAGATGGGGGGAGAACCTTGCCCTTGTCCACCTGCCCTTCCCCTCTGACCCCCGTCGATGCTTGCAGCCAAAATGTCCAGACATTAATTGTTAACCTATGACAACGTGAAAACTTGTGAGTGGGCCATTTTTTAAGGAAAATTTAAATGCTCTCCCTTTATGTCAGGGGTGGCCCTTTGTTTACACACAGGCGGTCCCCGAGGGAGAATCACGCCACTGAGAATCACGCAGAACCCTGAGCACGTATGAGCAGGCGAGAGCTGCTTGTTGCAGATTAAAGAAAACAGTTAACAATGAACAGCGACGATCTGAAGATGCTTATAAAGCGCCTGGAAGTTAAGAAAAAAAGAACTTACCCAGAACACTCCGCCATTCCAAGCGCAGCACTGGAAAATCCTACTGACGATGCGTGGCTCGCTGGAAAAGACCACAGGTATTTAGCTTATGAGGCCTATGGGCCATTTCCACACTGTCGCGCGGGAGCTCTCCATTTCATATCTCTACTGGCATTCGCTTTCTGTACCTGCTGTTAGGTTCTCCTCACGGCAGCCAGTGAGAAAAGACTAAAAAGATTTCCAGAGAAGCAGCTTTTCTTAACACACAAAATGTATTTTCCAACATCCAAGACTGGAGAAGGTTAAAAGAGGACGTCTGCGGTTCTACCCATCAGTAAATCTACATGGGCTTTCCTAGAAAATAAATTTTCTGTGGTTCTCTGTTCACCACTCTGATGTCAAAAAACCAACAAACAAACCAAACAAAGACCATGACCTTTGAGCGAGGATTATCGCTAGAGGCTCGTTTAATTCAACGTGGGAGCATGGGGGAGAATCACTGATAACATTTTGGGGGAGAAAGTAAAAAAGAAGGGGATGCTAAAACTCCCAAGTCACGACCTAGGGTTTTGATTGTACACTGAGGATCGGTCGCTGCCTGCGTGCCTTCGGGGAGAGGGTTCGGATGTTTCCACACCAGCCTCCGTCCTCACCTCTCCTGCTTCCTCTCTATGCTCTGGGCCCTCCTCTGCGCCAGGGCACTGCCCGCCCGTCTCCGACGCTGCTCCTCTCTCTTTTGCTGAATTCGCGCATCAAGCTTTGAGATGGTGCAAATCCCCCAGATGGAGTCTTTGATTCCCTATAGGCAAAAGTATTATTTTTAAAGAGGGAAAATTATGGATCAGAGAACACTTTCCAAATTTCTCTGCAGTAAAGTGAAATCGCAGTGGAAACCATTGTATTTACTTTGCTACGTGGCTTAAGGGAAGCTTGATGTTTTTAAAAAAATAATTCCCAATCTGCAGAAGAGTTGCAAGAACAGAAAACTTCCTAATACCCTTTCCTCCAGATTTACCAAATTAATATTTTGCCATATCTATTATTTTTTATATACATACACACTTTTTCCAAATCATCTGAGTAGGTTGCTCTATCATGCCCCTTTACTTTTAATTCTTTGGTGTGTATTTCCTAAATAATGAACAATAATATTCTTCTATATAACTACAAGGCAGTTATCAACTTAAGAAACTTCATATTGAAATACTTTCATCTTACAGTCCACGTTCCAATTTTTCCATTTGCCCAATACGGCCTCTACAGTATTTTTACCCCTCAACTGTCAGAATTCAGTTCAGAACTGTGTGTGTATTTAGTCTCTCCTGTCTCTCTAGTGTCCTTTGCTCGGGGACAGCACTTTAGCCTGCTCTTCTTTTTGAAGTATACAGGCTGGTTGTTTAGTTGTATTTCCTCAATTTAGGTTTGTTTCCTCATGATTAGAACCAGGTTACACATTTTTGGCTGGAATATCACCTAAGTGTGCTCTCCCAGGTATTACATCCAGAGGCACACAGTGTCCGTCTGTCCTTGCTGGTGATGCTAATTCTATAAACTCAGTCAAGGTGTTACCTAGTGTATCCTTTGTATGGTTGCAGGTTTTTCCCCTTGCAACTAATTCGTAATCTGCGGACAGCCACTTCTGGGACCATTCGAATGGTCTGAACACCCAAATATCCCGCTCAGGTTCTTTCCCCTAGATTTAGCATCCATTGACGATTCTTGCCCAACTCGATCTTGAAGAACATGGCTGCCAAACAGTGGTCTTCTAATCCCTCCACACTTGTCAATACTATAAAGCCAGGTTACTACCCTCCCTTACTACACTCTTCCAATATCAATCAAATACCTGTAGTATGATCAATGTCCTGCACTAAACTAGTGATATAAGGATAAATTAAACGCTGGTTTCTAGAAAGGACCAGGGCTAGACCAAGGTTAGAGAAAGACACAAAGAACTATCTACTGTAAAAATGTGAAAAGCTGCAGGAAAAGAACATGCTAATAAGACAGAAACAGCACGGTAGCACAGCTGGAGGAGAATGTCCTTAAAGAGTGCATGCTGGGGGACAGGGTTGTTACGTCTACAAAGACAGTGACAGAGGCACCTGCCAACCATACTGGAAGAGCTCCAATAGCGGAAAGGTTACTGTTTACCACGAGCACCAGAACTGCACCTCACCAGTTCAAAGGCCTGCATTCTCTCACCGACCCATCCAGATACCAAGCCATCTTCAGTGAGCTAGACATGGGCCACATGCAAGAAACAGAACTTAGCAGGAGAAGTGTACAAGTAAACAGCAACAAAAATTTCAGTTTAATTAAGTGCCACAACACCTGTGTCCACAGCAGAGCTGCAGCACGGGGGTGTTCGATTTCATGAAGCAACAGCACACAGAGGCAACCTGGAGGCCAAGGCCAGCCCGGGTCTGAGGAGGGCATTTTCACCTACTGCTATTGGCTACAGCACATTCTGGAGACAGCTACCAGGACACAGAGAAGTGGGCAAGTGTATGAACTACCGGCTGATAAGACCATACACTGGCCTGGTGTGCATCTGATCTTTACCTGTAAGTCATTTTTAGTCTGATTTTGCTTTTAAGTTCTAAATTTTCTACAAATAGTTTAAATATTCAAGATAGTTGAGTTCAAATGGCTAAGGGCCTAGCATGTGCTTGAATGCAGACAGGATCCCCACCTGAGACACGTAAAATACACAATGCAGAACGGTCCCGGAGTTGAAATGTTATCACACAAGAACCGCAAGACAAGGAGGTAAGGATATTAAAAGTAGATCACATTGCATGAAGTCTCTTTGGCTCTTCTAAGACCTTCAACTTCCCTTGAACTTGGAGATAATAAACTTTCAAACATTCCCATTGAGAAACCAATTCCCAGCCCCAGCCACCGTCCTTCCTAGTCAGAGGAGGCCTCTCTCCTGCTCCTAGGCATATGGCTAGAGGGGCCACAGCTAGGACATCAGGCCTCAGACATCCACTGCAACAGAAGTGCATGCTACTGGAAATTTGGGTGGCTAGGTTCTAAACAGATCTTTCTGGGATGTTTTCCTGAGCATCATCACCTGCACCTTATAGAACAGGGATGGAGGTTTCTCTAATGTGAATCCAAATGAAATAGTTCAGGCAACAGTAACGTAACCAATGTTCGCTGCTCAGTTCTGCCCAGTGGATCATGGTTACAGATGTTCACCCTGGCACACCTAGTGAAGCATACAGAAGAGCTGTGTACTCTCTTGCAACTTTTCTGTAAGTCTAAAATTACTCCAAGATAAAGTTAACAAAAAAAAGCTCTGGACCCAAGCTGACCAGAATTCGAATACTGGAGACACTAGAGAGATCTACTAAGCTTCTGTGAGATGCAGGTTAATGCCTGTCTCTTGAGTGGGTTAGGATGAAAACCTGTACATGCGAGACCCAACAAATATATCCATTCCAAAACACTTAAAAGACTTCCTAGTCAAGTTTCCACGGCAAAAGGGCCAAGAGGTGGCTTGACGTACTCACCCTGGCAAGGTCCTGGAGAAAGGTTTTGACACTGTCGGCCATCTCTCCACCACCCACGCTACCAACTACATAGAGGAAAGAGAGGCATCCCAAAATCTTTCATCATGAAGAACCTGGAAACATATAGAGCATAAAGGGGGGGGGATATTTATCAAAAAATAAGTAACTTCATGTACATTTCTGCATGATGCCATTTTCCACATACTTGCGCCTCTAACAGGAGTGCAGCAGATTCCAGCACTGAGATACCAGGGCAGCGAATGAAGTAAGATTATCCCTGTAACTACTGCCATCTGCAACTGATAAATTATTTTTTACTCACTTACCACCCTTTCGCTTTTACAGGGGGACACTGCTGTGGGACGAGTAGTCGCCACACTGGGATCTGCTGTCACTAACTGCCTCCCCTACACATTCCAATATCCTCTTACGCTGCATTTATGCTTGATGTATAACCTCAAGCACTTGAATGAAAATGCAAGAGCAAGATGAAAGTTCTAATAAAAACTACTAAAATGCACTTCATATCCAAGGCCCTCAGGCACACAGTTACATTTAAGGTATGATGTGAAATTTCCCACCATGACTGACCTCCAAATAGGTCTCTGTATATTTTCCAATTTTAAATACATTAATATACAAGTGCCATGTTAATAAGCATGCAGGAAACAGTGGATTCTAAAAGAGGCCAAAAAAGTTCACGTGTATAAATATTCTTTAACTCGCTACAGCTTTCCCATTTTGTTTCTCGGCTGCATGAGGAATCTAGCTCCAAATATTAAAAACTCGAAAGTTCACATGTATAAATGGTCTTAAAAATCTACGTTCCCATTTACTGTCTTTAAGGGGAATGGAAAACCCATTTTCAAAAACTGTATTAAGAACTCGGGATTCCAAAGGTGTCAAACCTGACTAAACCCGTGTAGGGTATTGTCAATTTAAGAGATAGATCACAATGACAGAATTTCACAGGCAGCTTGTTTAAACCTTAAATTTCAAAACCACCACCCTTTCCCTGACCTACAACCGCTCCACCAAACTGTCCCTAACTGTCGCTGCTGGGCCGCGGCCGCCCAGAACCGAAAGAGGGAGCACAACAGCAGCGAGAAGGTGACATGCACAACAGCACCTGAACCACTGCGCCTTAGGGCCAGTCCTGCACAGGTGCACTCCCTTCCGGTGGAGAGGTTTCTAGGGAAGAAACTTCTGTTAAGACTCCCAATTAAAAACAAATACAAAAGCCTCTCAGAGTGACAGATAACTCAGTGCCAGGGGAACAGTAAAATGTCCAATTTTGACACATAGACTCTAGTTTGTAAAAGACTATCATGAATTCACTCTTAACCAGCTACTTCCTAATTTATACATTAGGGGTATTAAAATCTCCCTTTTTTTTTTTTAAGTATAACATGCAATAACATGGAAACAGAAACTTCTTCATAAACATAAGCCCACTACAGAATGAGTTAGCTTGGGAGCCTAAGGAAGCCGGAAGCCAATGACTTAGTCTGGATGTCTCAAAGGCTGAGAGCCTGAAGCATGTCAGTCCCAGCCCAGTAGAACAGCTTTGTTATCTGAACCATGGCCATTAACACCTGGCTTCTGCACGTACCAAGTGGCAGGTTACCTACTGACCAGCAGCGGCCTTTGGGAGGCAAGTCACTTCAATTCTATGCGGAGATCCTAGCAGCCTTTCTACAGGACTATCTGGTGAATTATCGGTTTGACAAATTGCTGAGGGGTGGAGAAAAAGTAACTTGTCACAATTTGAGACCACACAGACTTAGGGGGAACCCTCCAGCTAAACTGGAAGGGCAGAAGATGCATCTAGTTCACATCAGGCTACAGACCGAGGAACTGAGAATCCAAAGATAAATCGCTTACCCAAGATTACAGCAAAGTGAAACGCTACAGCAAACTTGAAAACTCTGGTGTTCCAACCCTCAGCTGGACTTTTTACTCCAGAGGATTGTTGTTTACCTGGAGCACCCCACGGACAAAATGTCTCTTAATCCCGGAAATACACCTGGCCATTAAATGCTCCCCATTCACTGGAACTTGGGAGGCATCTAGTGAGGCACTGACCCCAAGTCCGGAAAGCCGGGAGCGGTCAGACCCACTCCAGGTGCAGGAAAGGTGAGCACCCTTCTTTTGACGGGCTCCTGGAATGGCTCCACGTCCGCCCAGACGCGGCTCCCCGTAGTTCCTCGGCAATCCCGAATGAAAACCGTGGTCTCCCTCCGCAGCCACAGCTGGGCACCAGTCGCGGAGCCGCTCACCTCTCGCCTGGGTCACACGGAGCCTAAGGACAACCACGCCGCACCTGGGCGTTCTCCTCCCAGCCCGGGGTCCCTCCTGGAGTCACTCTCGCAACCACACGACCCCGAGCTCGGGCCCTGCTGACCCTCACCGCTCTCACCACACTCTCCTTACGCTCAGGGCCCTGCCGCGCGCCAGTGGCCTGGCTCCGCCGACTTCACCTACCCGGCAGCTCCGCCGCCTGGGCCAGGCCCGGCCCCGGCCCGGCCCCTAGCCCACCGCCGGCCGCTTGGATCCTCCCCGCCCGACCGCCGGCTGCCGCCCGGGCGCTTCCAGGGCCGAGGCCACTGCGCCCTCACTGGGCATGCCCGGGCCGCACGGGGCGGTGGGAAGTCGACTGGCTCGGAGCCCGGCTGCCCTGGGCAGAGGGGGCGGGGCCGATGCGGCAGAAGGGGCGGGGTCTATGCGGTGGGGGCGGGGCCTAGCTGCGCCCGCATTGGGCCTGCCCGGTAGGCAAAGGGCAGTGGGAAATCTGTGGGCGCGCAGCCGCCACAGCCGAGGGGGAGGGGTCGCATCTGCGACGGAGGAGGCGAGTACGAGCTGCTCTGGCATTGGGCATGCCCGGGCCGCACGGGGCCCCTGGGAAGTTGGGTGGGCGCTGAGGAGAGCCGCCCGGGTGAAGGGGGCGGGGACGGCATGGGGCAAAGGATCCTGGGAAATCCAGTCGCTCCATCTGGCCCCAGCATGTCCCAGGCCTCATCTGGGATGCCCAGGCTTCCCTGAACCCTTCCTTATCTTGGCCCTTCCGGATCCTCCACCCTGTTCTTTGCACTCACCCATTTACTTCTGCAGGGTTGCTTATCCAACAGGAGAACAATAAAATACAAAAGTCACCTTGGTTTATTTGGCTGGAGATGTTCTGTAACCAAAGGATACGAAGCAATGATGGATTTAAGTCATGCTTCAGGTGATGAATAGGACAAACTGCCATGCCATTGGGCTGCATTAGGTGTGCACTCTAAGTGATGGTTGAGATAAAAACATAAAAAGTAAATAGAAGTAAGACTTTTCATCTCCGTCCACACCGGTCCACTTCTACCCTGGGGACAGCAATTTCTTGGCATCAAGCCCTACCTATAGTCTTTTTCTCTCTATTCTCAATCTCATTCCCCTTTTCTTCTCTGTTCACTTCCTATTTTCTTTTCCCTTTAGCTGTGCTTAGAGCTGCTACAGCTGGGGCTACCTATAGAATCCAATTATTACAACTAGAAGATATTTAATGTAACTTCGTATTCCAGGGGGGAACCCAAAGTCCAGATGTCAGTGGCAGAACAGCCTTCTGATTCTTCCAGTTTAGTGGTCTAGGCTGTTGACGTTGTCTCTGGGGACCAACTTCCAGTCCCATTCCAGAGTAAGCCAGGCCCTACCCTGAGCCTGAAACCTTACCTTCTTCTCTTTAAGGAAGAGGATGCTCAAAGTTGAAACTAGCAGGGTGGAAGAAGTGAATGAAGCATTCAGAATGAAGCATTCAAAAGAAGCCTTGAAGTAAAAGGTCAACCAGAAATTTATAGGTTTATATAGGTAAACTCCAGTAGTGATGGGGGGAGGTCTTCTTATGTGTTCAGCTGTGGGAAATAATCTCATTTTCACTGAGAACAGATCTAGGAATATCTACTCCTTTCCTTTTCTCATAAATATATTTCTTGACTCCACCACTGAAGTCATTACAAAGAGAAGACATTCCTAAACTTTGCTTTTGTTCCATAAATCTCTTCAACTGCTTATTATATGGAACTATATAGAAAACATTTTTATTTTTTGGGGAATTTTATTTTGATTCAATCTATGTGCTAAGGCTTAGATATCTTGTTATAAAGACATTTAAGTGGTTTAATGATAAACTGATTATTGTAATTATTAATTACAATAGTAGCAATTGTTCCAAATTCTATCCTTTCTCAAAAGTCTGATTTTAGAAAGAATTTAGTAGATATGGATCTACTCTAACTTGTTTGATGGAAGGAAGCCTTTTTTGGGTGGGTGGGAGAGATTCCAACACTTTACTTTGTGCAATATTTTGGTCCACTCTTATTTAGCTCCTTTTTTCTTCCTTTTGAATTATGCAATTAAAGGAGCACCCAGCATATACCTTGACACAGAGCGTGTATGAGAACGGACCAGTGATGGGAACCCAGACCTCCGACCTCAGGTCCCAGGTCTGAGCTCCCCTCGATTCTCCTGCTGGGGCACTGAACTGCAAGTCCAGGAGGGTCAAGTAGGTGGCAGTTCAACTCCAGGAGCTCCCCTTGTCCCTGCTGGTACTTGGCTGCCAACATGGGTCTTGCCCTGCACATGTGGCTGGGAGGGGAGCCCAGTGTCTTCTGTCCAGCAGGTAACCTTCCCTAGTTGCAAGTTGAGAGACTGAGAACCTCACTGCCCGCCCCTGCCAGGGGTTGCCTCAGACCAGGTCATCCAGGTCCACTTTGGGGATTGGATCTCACCTGGAACAGAATTCTGCCATTTCTGCCCAGCATTCAGCTCATTATTGAGAAGTGAGAATGTGTGCTCCAAAAGCTTCCTCAGTCTGTGACATGATGATTTGTTTCCTTGGGTCCTTTCTTGTACTAATTCACCCTTGGGGTTCACAGTGAATATTCTGCAATCTAGAACCCACTTGTGTGTAAGCCACTTGTGATAGACATCCTTTGGATGGTTTCCAAAGGCAGCATACAAGGACTGCTTAGATGGGGCCAACAGATTCTTGATGTCACTTAGACACTCAATGTTGAATCTCTGGTTTATTTTCTACCACTTTCCTATGGAAGGTAGAGAACAAGCTGCTGGGGGACAGCATCAGAAGACCCCAAGGCAAGATCGTGCCCTTGCCATTGACCCAGTGCAGGTAGCCACAAGTCACATCAGCCATGCTGAAGGCACAAGCAGATCAGTACAGAAACTTGTAGCCATTCTCGGAGGTGGCATGAGAGAGCTTTGCAATACCCAGTCTTTCTTTTTTTAAGATTTTATTTATTTATTTTTAGAGAGGGAAGAGAGGGAGAAAGAAAAAGAGGGAAACATCGATGTAAGAGAAAAACAGCAATCAGTTGCCTCTCGTATGTGCCCCAACCAGGGACCGAACACACAACCCAGGCATGCACTCTGACCAGGAACCAAACCAGCAACCTTTTGCTTCGTGGGATGATGCCCAACAAACTGAGCCACACCAGTCAAGGATGATGAGTCCAGACTTTGCTGAGCTGTGGAACAGTCTGTTCCAAAGCATCAGACTTGGTTATTGCTCTGAATAGATCAGAAAAGGTGATCTTGTTATTCCAGTCTCACAAGTAAACGGGGCCTGCACAGCAGCAGGTATCTTGGTACTGGGTTGTACACTGAACGTGACATCATCTGGGCCATCTTGGAGCTTTTGCGATCTGGTCCGAGGAGTGGTGGAGAGGCTCTTTGTACCTGGTCATGATGCTGTGGCTCAGGGGCTCCGTGGGGACGGGGTCCACTCTGATTGATTCTTCAAGCTCCTGTGACTCCTTCTCACGGGATAGGTTATCCTCTGCTGGCCTGCCACTGACTGGCTCCGCTGTGCTGGATGGCAGGTCACCAGGGGGTGGCACTTCAGGTTTGACTTCCTCGGCCTCTGGAGGCAGTTGGGTCACACTTTCTCTCTTACACCAAATCACCGGTTACCAGATTTCTTTGGCATCTTAACTTTGACTCAGGACTTGACTGTGGCTTTAGGCAAACTCTTCTGGAACACCTGCAAGCTAAGGATCATGGGAGTAGCCAAAGCCCAGTTATATTAATGGTTATGTATCCATATTACAAAGTTACACTTGCCTCTGAGTCCAGGGTTTTCTGCAAATTCATGATAAGTAATGATACGCTCCATGAATTTTTCTTTAGAAATTTCTCTGTTCTCACTGAGGTCCCCACAAAGGGAGAGGGTAACGTCAAGCACATCCATGGCAAAATCTGAGAGGCACCCGATGCCACTCTTGCTGCTGCACTGCCCGGGGACCGTGAGGACTGGGAGCCAGGCAGCGAGTCCCACTCAGGCCACTGCCTGGAACTGGGGTCTAATTCACTTTTAGGGAAATAGAGAGCTGCGGCCTCAGATTCTAGAGCCTATAAGTCATCTAGGTAAGTATCATCAGGTCCCCGGTGTTGGCTCCTCATGGACACCTTTTGTCTTCAATGGTGAGTCTGCTTTAGCTGCTGGCTCTGATTCTGAGGGCGCCTCCACCAGTGATGACAGCGTAGGAAGGTGGTCTGCCTCTAATGCAGATGGAATTGGGCTCAAGAGGAGGCTGGAGGAGTTCTCCTGCAGACAGTGCGTCACTCACCTGCTTACACGGGGCTCTGGGTGAGGGTTTCACTATGGAACAGACCGTGTCTCCCATGGATGCATCCTTCTCAACGTGACGGAAGGAAATCTTACAAATCCCAACAATTATAACACCATGTAGAATAAACAACAATAATAATTGCATCTTGCATTTTTGAAGAGTTCTCAAATACATAGGTAAGATTAGAGACCACCTGTGAGACAGGTAGGTAAAGGCACTATTTTCCTGCTTTTATACATGAAGAAGCTGTGAGGCAGAGCACTAACCTCAGGAGACTTGACCTCCAGTCCAGCCATGAACTTCAGTTTCTATATCTATAACACCAAGACTATTCAAACAAATGCTATCTATTTGAAGGTCCCTTCCAGTCATAGGGTTCCATGACTTAGTGAATTGGTAACAATACTAGATCTAGAGGCCAGATGTATCCTAGTTTCTAGCCTTGGGATCTTCCAGCAGTGAGAGATTCTATGATTTATTAAGCATGTACTAGGTACCAGACCTTTCATATTTATTATTTCACAACCACTGAGACAGGCTAGTGAGAAGGTAGGAGAATTCCTTGGCAAGCGGAACAGGGAACTGAGACAGAGAGCTGAACACAATGGCCGAGCAATTACAGAAGGTCACCTCCCTGGAGATAACATCGAGGCCTCAGTTGTATTTCCGCTCCAGACCCAGAAAAGCAGCAGAACCAGGTGGGCGATGCCAGGATCAGTCACAATGACTAACAACCCCTGCCCTGTTTACTGACCAGTAGGGGAGACAACAACCCTGAAAGGGCACGCCTGGAAAACTGATGAACATTTTGCTGAAACCGTCCCCTGAGACCTCCCCTAAGATGCCCACCTGCCAGAGAGAGATGAAAGCCTCAAAACGAAGGACCCAGCGCATGGGCTGTTCCTCTAGGGAGCAGCTGCACCATTCCCTTTCCCCTCTTCTCCCCTCACATCTTCTTCCCCCACAGGCACACATCTCCTAAACGCTAAGGGACCCCAAGACTTGCAATCAGGGGAGCAATGGGCAGCAGCAGCTTGTCCAGGGCTGACCCCCGAACCTGTCTCCAAGGCCCCTTTTCTCTGACTCTTTCAGTGAGCGGACAGCAGCCCCGCCTCGGCTCCCCCGTTGCTTCTTCTACCCCAGGCTCCTCCTCGTTTCACTGTCCCCAGCCTGTAAATGTACAAACTGTGAGGTTAACTGTATCCTTACGGTCACCCGGACTCGTGTTGTGACATCCTTCCTACACAAACTCAGGAACCCAGAGGCTACCATCTGGCCCTTGGCAGACCCTCTAAGGCCCGGGGCCCCTGTGCGGTAGCAGTATCACGGTTTGTGATGAAGACTTTTCTAATGCAACTTCCCTTCCTCCTGGCAGTGGGGCTCCCTGAGGGGATTTATGACGGTTTTACACTTGGAAGGCTTTGTCTTTTAGTCAGATAAAGAAGCTCTGGAAAGGAATCTCAGTCTTCAGTTTAAAATAATGTTTACACGGGCCCAGCCGGATAGCTCAGTTGGTTAGAGCATTGTTCTGGCATGCCCAAGGTTGAGGTTGGATCCCCAGTCAGGGCACAACAAGACTCAACCAGTGAATAAATAAGTGGAACAACAAATTGATGTTCCTCTCCCCCTTCCTCTCTCTCTCTAAGAAAAAAAATCAATCAATAAAAAATTTTCATAGTCTTTATATGAACTTTGGAGGTCCGAGTGAGTCTCCACATCTAGGATGTTTCACATAAATGGAATCATACAATATGTAATCCTTTGCAGGTGGCTTCTTTCACTTGGCATAGTGTCAAGGTCCATTCCTGTTGTAGCAGGGACGCATGTAGTAGCAAAGAAATGAAAGTACTTTAGTTTTTTATTGCTAAATGATATTGGTGGGGGGATCAAGAATTGGAAAATTTTAGTTTTAAGTGATAGTCAATACGCTTAGTAATTAATGCACATAAAAAACTATTGTTTCAGAAACTGAAGGTATGACCCATTCTGGCTCCAGGAGACTGGCCACAAGCAGTTCCACCTTTGTGCCCCAGGAGGACTGCAGGTGGCCAGGCTGATATCTGAGCCATTGCACTCCAGGGGCAGAAGTCCACCACCCACGACCCAGATAAAGAATCCTCAGTCCACAGACAGAAGAATGCTGCAGCTTTGTATCGAATTAACCTTTTCCCTCAATTCCAAGCCTATGCTCTTCTCCTTATAAAAAGGGTCCATTTGAGACGGAATGGAAGACCGTCTGCGAGGGTACATAACCCACCATCTTCTCAGATCACCGGCCCCCTGAGTCAAGGGCCCAGAAAGATTCAATCCCTGCCTCTCCTTATTGAGTGTGATAATTACAAGCGGCACGAACACCGGCTTTTCCAGTTTCGTATTCTGGCAACTCCTCTCCGGGAGAGACGTTTGCACTTTCCAGTAAGGCTGGGTATTTGGCAGAGAGTCCCCTTGGTGGCCTGGACTGGGGGCCCTGGGTTGCGGATTTGGAGGCTCCCTCGCAGCTGCCAAGTGATTTCACTTGGGGACTCTCCTCCTCTGACTCTTGGTACCTCCCATTGTCTTCACTTTTTGATGGAATCACTGCACTTTCTGGTTACAATCCTGGGTCAAGACTTAGATCATCAGGAATTAAGGTGCCTTCTGGTTTGTACGATGTTGCAGAGCTCTGTCTCCCGGTGAAACCAGAAAAGCCGGTGTTCATGCTGCCTGTCACCACCAGAACCAATGAGCAGAGGCAGGGATTGTATTTTTATGGGCGCTTTATTCAAAGGGCTGGCGATCTGAGAAGACGGTGGGTTATGTGTCCTCGCAGACTGTCTTACATTCCATTTCAAATGGACCTGTTTATAAGGAGAAGGAAAGTGTAGGTACAGGGTTTGGAATTCAGGTAAGGTTAATCAGCTAAAAAGCTGCAGCATCTTTTCATCTGTGTCCTGCGTGGTGGGCTTTGTGTCCTGGGTGGTGGGCATCTCCTCCTGGGGCACAATGGCTCAGATACCAGCTCGATTGCTTGCAGTCCTCCTGGGGCACAAGGTGGAACTGCTTGTGGTCTCCTGGAGTCAGGGTGGATCATACCTTCAGTTCCTGGAACAATAGGTTTTTACATGTATTGATTACTAAGCCTATTGACTACCACCTAAAACTAAAACTTTCCAACTCTTGAGTCCCCCATGAGTAGAACCGGGGGAAAAGCTTCTGTTCTGGGAAATAGCCCTTGGAGGCAAATTTTGGCTGATTGGTCGACTTATAAACTTATCACTAAAAAAAAGTGATTTTTACTGTAATACTGTTTGGCTTATGTATTATATAATCTAGACTCAGGAGAGTGCTGGCCGCTGAATGGGTTTTTCAATCACTGTATCATACTACATTAGAGTTGTTTTGTCAAAATCAAGGAAGTAGAGCAAAATGCTTTACCTAGAAACTTTCATAAGTTTACATAATAAGGATGCAGGGTTAAAAGGAAATAAATTAATGGCCCAGAGACAAGGGAATTTGCTTGTGAAAAATAGCAGAAGCTCGGATGAAAGGGCCCAGGGAGATCTAGATATTGTGGCTACTGTGAGCAGGAGGGTCAGGGTTCCCACAGTCTCTCCGGCCCTGGGGAGTCCTCCTCCTTACTCGGCTGAGGAAACTGGGGAAAGTGCGCCTGAACTGGTCGGTTTTACAGCCTGGAACCCATCAGGGAACCAAATTTGGTGAAGGACAAGCCCCTACTGGGGCAGGGCCATGCCCTTTGCGAAAACTTCCAGTGGGAGTATGGCCAGAAGGCCAGCCTGCTGGATATTGTTGGGCACGTGCTCCATTTTCTACATTGGAAAAGCTCTGAAAGGATGGGAATATAGCCCTTTAGAAGGGACGAAGCAGTGCACTCAGGCTTTTAAGTCCCTGAAGGTGCACCTGGCTTCTCCACCAGCCTTGGTGGCTTCCAAACCCACCGAAGCCCTCTCAGTTAAACATTCACGAAAGGCAGGGCATTGCCCTAGAAGTCCTCACCCAAATGCTTAGTGACCTTCCACAACCCATCACAGATTTGTCAAATAAACTAGATCGCACTGTCCAGGGGTGGCCAACCTGCTTAAGAGCAACCACCTGCAAGCTCTTACAGGAAGCCAAAAAGTTTTCCTGGGGACAGCCTATCACCATTTATGCACCCCACCAAGTGTGGAGCCCGCTGGAGCAAAAGGGAAATTTGTGGCTCACTGCTGCAAAAGGGGCAGGTACCAAGCAATTCTCAACAGTCCTAAGGTCTCCCTTGAAACTGTAAGTTAAATCCTGCCTCTCTTCTCCTGGAGCCTGACTCGGCTGTGCTAATACATGACTGTGCTGAGATAATGAAGTTTATTCTAACAGAATTAATTTACAGGACCATCCTCTAAAAAAAAAGCAGGCTGGACTCTATCTGCAAATGGAAGCCGTTATATGGACAAAGGAAACAGGAAGTCTGGGTGTGCGGTTGTGACTCGTGAAGGGGTGGTGGAGGCCAAGGCCCTGGTGCAGGAACCCCTGGTCAGAAGGCTGAACTGATGGCACTGATGGGGGCACTGGAACTGTCGCACAAAAAGAAAGTGAATGTGTGTACCAACTCAAGGGGTGCTTTCCTAATTTTGCATGCACATGGTTCAATCTGGAAAAAAAGAGGACAATTAACTTCCAATAAAAAGAAAATTAAGCATGCAACAGAGATTTCAAAATTGTTAGAAGCTCTTCGGGTCCCTTTACAGGTGGCAGTTATGCACTGCCCCGGGCACTGGACAGGGGACACTGAAGTGGCTAGAGGAATCAATCTGGCTGACAGAGCAGCAAAAGAGGCTGCTATAAACTCTATGTTTATAATGCCTTTGGTCCGTGTTTTAGACTTGTGATGATTTGAACCTGAATATTCAACTGCGTATGAAAGAGAGCTTAAAGTGGGGGTTTTAATAAAGAAGGTGCTAATAATGAATTAAAATGTTTTTTTTTAAAGTTACACTGCTCCCTAAACATTTAGTAAAACAAGGCATGAAGCATTTGCATAAGGCCACTCACTAGGGAAGGGGGCTCATTAACCACCTATATTAAACTGTGGTTCACAGGCCCTGGAATTTCTAAAGCCATACAAAAAATAATTGCTACGTGTGTTATGTGCCAGAAAAGCAACTCCAAGACAAAGTCCTCAACAAAACAAAAAAAAAAAGGAAAACAATACCAAGGACAGTGCCCACTGAAAGACTGGCAAATAGACTTTACCCAGAAGCCAAGGGTCCAAGGGAGGAACTATTTGTTAGTCTTTTTTGGCAGCTTTTTTTTTTTTAACCAAGATCTGTTTATTTTTAGAGAGAGAAGGGAGGGAGACAGAGAGGGACAGAAACAGCAATGTATGGTTGCCTCTCACATGGCCCTCACGGGGACCTGGCCCACAACCCAGGCATGTGCCCTGACTGGGAATCGAACCGGGACCCTTTGGTTCCCAGCCCACGCTCAATCCACTGAGCCACACCAGCCAGGGCTTTGTTGGCAGCTTTTCGGAATGGGTAGAAGCCTATCCTAGAACTAAGAAATCCTTGGAAAGAGTGAAAGAAATAATGCCTCGCTTAGACCTACCCAGCAGCATCCAAAGTGATAATGGCCCTGCTTTTGTTTTAGAAGTTACACAAAAGGTTAGTAAATTTTTAGGAATCAGGTAAAGACTTCTCAGGCTTCTGGGAATGCAGAGAAAATGAATCACACCTTCAAAAAATATCAAGCCAAGCTGTGTCAAGAAACTCATCTCCATTGGAATCAAGCTTTACCTGTAGCCCTGCGCGGGATAAGAGCGGCTCCTCAAAGTGGAATTCAATTACGTCCTTATAAAATTGGGTGTGGGTGACCGTTTCAGGCTGTGACTGGGGTGGGAGATATGTCTATAAGTCAAAAAGTGAAGGTAAAGAAAAATGTACAACATTTAAGTCAGACCTTACCTGTAATGGGGGACCTTGCCTGCATTAGAGACCGCTCCCCTACAGGGTCGCTACGTTCCTTTAAGCCCGCAGATGAGGTGCTACTCAAGACTTGGACGACAGCATCTCCAGAAAGCCAACTAGGAGGAAAGTGGACTGGACCTTGGGACGTACTCCTCACCACCCCCACTGCAATAAAGTTGACAAAAGTAAAACCTTAAATTCGTCACACCAAAGTAAAAAAAGTGAGAGGAACGATGGACCCCCAAACCTCAAGAAGACCCCAAAGTCATCTTTTAAAAACAATGACTTTGCCCTGGCTGGTGTAGCTCAGTGGATTGAGCGCGGGCTGGGAACCAAAGGATTGCCAATTCGATTCCCAGTCAGGACACATGCCTGGGTTGCAGGCCAGGTCCCCAGTGGGGGCCATGTGAGGAGCAACCATACATTGCTGTTTCTCTCCCTCTCTGTCTCCCTCCCTTCCCCTCTCTCTAAAAATAAATAAAATCTTAAAAAAAAACCCAATGACTTTTATTCTTTTCATTACTTCTGTTTAACCCCATGTTATGAAGAAATTGCTCCTTTCAAATAAAATAAAAAAAATATGTGGGTATATTTAGCATAAATGTTCTAAACATTTCTAAATTTTGTCTTGCAGGAAATGTTACAATTTCACTTCATGTCTTATAGGTGCTTGTACTCCCCTGGAAAGCCTTCAAAATTGTACCTTGTTTAAGCATATCAGTAAGAAAATAACCTGCTCCAATATTTATAATTAAGGGCCTGCGGTAACTCTAAAGGACAGGGAAATGTTTTCCTTAAAAGTCACTAATGTAGCCGCAGCTGGAGAGGGCGCAACTTTTGTCAACTGTGCTAGAAACTGTTGTGCTTCAGCAGAGCTTGCGGTTGCACACAACGTGCCCCTGATGTGGGTCTGCAATTAAGTGTATTCCTAAGGCCCCTGCCGGGTGGTCTAGTGATGGGACACGTGCCTAACAACAAAATAAGTACTGCCATATAAAACTAATCTCATAAAAATAAAATAGTTTAGACACACATTGGGGGAATAATGGAGGACCCAAAAGTTGGAAAATTTTCATTTCAAGTAAAGAGTCAATCAGCTTAGTAATGAATGCATATAAAAAAAGATTGTTTCGGGAACTGAAAGTATGACCCACCCTGACTCCAGGGGACCACAAGCAGTCCCACCTTTGTGCCCCAGAAGAACGGCAAGCAGTCAGAACAATATCTAAGCCATGGTACTCCAGGGTGAGGTGTCCACCGCCCAGCACATAGATGAAGACTCACTGGTCAACAGATGGAAGCAGGCTGTAGCTTTTTATCTAATTAACCTTTTCCCTGAATTCCAAATCCGATGCCTACACTTTTTTTCTTATAAGATGGGTCCATTTGAGATGGAATGTAAGACGGTCTGTGAGGGTCCATAACCCGCCATCTCCTCAGATCACCGGCCCTCTGAAGAAAGCGTCCGTAAAGATTCAATCCCTGTCTCTGCTCATTGGTTCTGGTGGTGACAGGCAGCACGAACACCAGCTTTTCCGGTTTCAATATGATTCAAAGAATTGTAGTGTACAAACTTAATGCTTTCCACAGAGAAGATGCTGAGAAATTCCTGTAATGTGCAATCAAACCATTTGCTTGGGCAGAACAGTCCAGGAAAAAGTAAAGTAATGCTAACAAAGACAGTGAAATAGCTGTCTTGTGATTGTAGAGGGGACTTACCTCATAAGAACAATGCAAATAAAGTTCTTAAAATAGCAACTGGAACCTATTAAGTATACAGTAAATGTAAGCTTATGTGACTGTCCTTATCTGACATTTGAAAGCTGAATTTCTTTTGATGCGATTATCAGATGTATAGTTGAAAAATAAAATAAACCTATGATGAAATCTCTTTTTTTGTAAATATTTTATGTATTTATTTTTAGAGAGAGGGGAAGGGAAGGAGAAAGAGAGGGAAACATCAATGCGTGGTTGCCTCTCGGGCACCCCCCACTGGGGACCTGGCGTCCAACCCAGGCATGTGCCCTGACTGGGAATCCACTGGCAACCCTTTGGTTCTCAGGCCGGCATTCAATCCACTGATCCACACCAGCCAGGGCCTGTGATGAAATCTTTAATAAGGTAAATTTATATTCTCTCTGTTTAACTAAGTTTTGTGTTTCACTGGGAAAAGCCCACAGTTAGAAGTGCTCCTCATTTTACCAGAAACGGAAAGGTTAAAAGGATAATTTTCAACAAAGGTGAAACAGGACTCTCATACAGATTTGTTTTTTTGAAAAAAAAAAGAACATGTTAACTTTTTAATTAATTATTAATGAGGGGACCAGTAAGATGTTATAACCAGTTCAAAGGAGAAATTAAAGAAACACAAGTTTCTATGGAGTGAAGGAATATAAAAATAAATTTACAAATGAATGGTAATCTGACTTTTTCAGGGGAGAGTGAAGTTATTGAGTTTCCACTCGAAAGACTTAATTTGCATGCATACAGGCAAGAATTACTTTGCATTTCTATTAGTTATTTACTATTTATAAGTAGCTCAAGGGCAATGAAGTTGGTCAGAATATGCCACCCCAAAATACACAGCTTTAGCATATTGGTTATTTTGAGCTGAAGGCATTTCTACCTAAAAGCAGGTCACAGAATTTCTCATGAGAAAGGTGCTCTTCCTGGACCACAAAGAACATTCTCATCACTGGAGAGTGGGATTTGAGGCTGAGATGAATCTGTACAAACATATCTGCTAAAACAACCCTGGTCTTCCATTAGATTTCCCCCATATATTTCCCAGTCACTGTGCCACAATTTACTGCCCCTACCTCAAAACCCTTTTTCTCTTTGGTGGAGATTAGGCCCTTTCATGGGATTGAGGAAAGCCTTCCAAGGACCCATGCATGGGAGATGGTAGTGTGGCACAATGGTTTATTCATGTGGAAGGCTTCCCCTGGGTCACCCGTTTGTCTGTCCTGCCATGGATAATCGGAGCCAGAAATAAAGTCAGCATCCAGAGATCCTGTGCCATATTAAAGCTCAGTTCCGCCCTGCATCCGGCCAGTTTAGCTTGTACTCCCGGCTGCAATCAGTGGTTGTGCTGGGGTGTTCAGGCTCCCACCTGGAGCCTTCACATGGTGTCTGTGCAGCCATTGGCCAGACAGCTAGCTGCTAAGGCCGCACGACTATGGAGAGAGGATGCACGGGTGCACAGGGTGAGTGCAGGTCATGAGCAAGAGAGAGGGAAAGAACTTCTTTGTTCCCCTGGGATTATATTAGCTTGGATTTGGGATGGACCAGGTGCTTTTTCAAAATTAGCCATCAATTTCCTGGGCTTTTGGGGGCTTCTGATAGGTTTACACCCCCCAGTTAGACTGATGAGCTTCTATGGTTGAGCACCTTCTCCTGCGTCCCCCCAAAATCTGGTACTGGAGAGGGGAAGTGGGGGATTTTTAATCACCTTGGTGCAGAAATGCTGGAATCCCCAAGAGTATGTGAAGTTGTAGTTTCCTGGTGAAACAAACAGGTTTATGCTCCCCAGTTTATTAAACTCTATGTCTAATTCCCCTTGCTCCCTTTTCTTATTAATAGTCAGCTAACTACTGATGGTAACATTGTGACTTCTCCACAAATTTATCATTTTTTTTTAAGTAAATAAGCTCTTGGTCCTAATTGCTTTTTCAGATCTTCATTTTCCTTATGAAGACTTCCATGAGCACATAAAAATATTTTAAATTTTTGGTGTGCCTTTCTCCTATTGACTTTTTTATGTCAGTTTAATTCTCAGGCACAGAACCTAAGAGAGTAGAAGGAAGTTTTTCCTCTCCTACAGTAGTGGAAGTCTAGAAACACGTCCATAGGGATATGCTCAAAACAATGGCTGGTTTTTCACCCAGGGTGGAGACATCCAGTAAAATCTTTTTTCTTATGCAAGGGAAGGGGTTCAGAGCAAGCCTTCCAGAATGTGCCACTTTGGCATGCAGATAATTTTGAGCTGAAGATAACCAAGGCACAGAAAGACTCAAGAAGAACTTTTACCTCCCTCTTAACTGCCTAAAAGAATTTCGATAGAGGGCTTGGTACTGCAAGAGAACTATCCCCAGAGATAACTACAAGGAGTATGGGCAAGGTGTGCTGGGCTGGAAGTGCTAATGGTGAACAACAGTGGATGTTAAACCTTAGTCCTTGAGTTTGGCCAAGAAAGGATTCAGAGCCAAGAACTCAAATATAAATGCAAGTTTATTTAGAAAGTCACAGAGGTAGACGTGAGCCAGCCAGGCTTTGTGAGCTCAGGAAACACATTACAGAGGCAAAAGAAGGGGCCTTGGAGCTTAGGAGAAAGGAAGCAAAAGTACACACCTTGAGGGAACAAGGGGGTGGTGAAAGATATGTGCATGTGTGAGAGAGAGAGGAGAGAGAGAGAGAGAGAGAACGAACTGGGTCCTTCATCTTAAGGGGATTTATATGTTTTCCAAAGGTGGGAATTTTTAGGGGAGGTCTTAGGGAATGACCTCAATTGAATATTCATCAGCTCCCCAGGTGTGTCCTTTCAGGGCTGTGGTCTCTACTGACTGGTCTGTGCTAGGGTAGGGGGTCATTAGTCATTGCAGTTGGCCATGATGTCAGCCTTGGCATTGCTTCATTGTTTTCCCGCTTTTCTGGGCCTGGAGTTGAAACACTATAAGGCTTAGATGTTATCTCTAGTTTGACCAAAATTCTGTCTCTGTGGCCCAGAGACCCTAGACTTTGTTCCTCAGATTATTTGATGCAGACCAGAACCTCATTGTCCTGAGGGCTTAATTCTTAAGCGAGTGGTTGTGCAAAGGCTTGTATGGGAGTCGTATGAGGTTATTCTCCAGCCCCCTTGTTCTCCCCCTAAGGGGTCTACCACATGACTAGGGACATGTCAAAGAAGGAAAGGTCTGGGGAGTCTGAAGCCCATGACAAGCGATATGAAAGGCCAGGTGGTCTAAACTGCCCAAGCAGCAACATGCTATGGAGGAAGGGTCCCCCTGGGTGTGAGGTCCCACCACACAATACTTCTTTTCCAAGTTTTACCCATTGCTAGGTACCCAGGGCTGTTGGCCCTGGTGACCTTCTGTACCTGGCATATCATTCCTATTCTGCTCACTTCTGTCTAACTGTCTATTATATCAGGGGGAGCTTGGAGGGCCTATTTGTTCAAAGTTCTCCCTGTGTCCCTATGTCTTTGCAAGGCATGACAAACATTTGCTCTTCCCATCTTCCAGTGAATTGCCTTTCCTTTGAGGACCCAGACTACTACTCCCTTCTCCTTAGGTCAGGATGGCACATAGGCCTCAACTGCCTGACTGTTTGAACCTCTCAACTATGTGAGGCTCCCATACACACAAAATTAATTTGTTTTTCTTCTGTTCATCTGTGTTATGTCAATTTAATTAATAGGCCAGTCAAAACAACCTAGGCAGGTAGGGGAAAATATTTTCTTCCCTAACACAAACTAACAGGAATGATATTTATTATTGTTACCATTTTAGATATGATGACATTGAAGCAAAAGAAAAATAAGTTGCCTGAAACAAAGTGGTATGATGTTAGGAATTTCCCTCTCAACGAGCATTTAGGAAAGTAGCCCTCTTCACCTAGGAATTAAAGAAGCAATATATTTATGGCAAAGTTAAAAAAAAAAAGGTTTGAACTGAATCTTCAGAGCCCAGGAATTAAAACAAAAATAAAAGAATCCTTCCTTAGTGAGTTAGAGATTCGGGCCAAGAGGCTTGCTTTGCTTGGCTTTTCACATTAAGCTACCAGATCGATTAGAACTCGGCAATTTGCTAAGACTGAAGTACTTTATTTCTTTCAGGTTTTAACAGCTTTATTGAAACCTGCCCTTGGCAGGTTCATATACCCTACCTTTCACCCATCTAAGTTCAATGGTCTGTCGCGTATTCACAGAGTTGTACCACCGTCACCATGCCCGTTAGCTGCTGCCCTTTCTCCTCTCTCTTCCACCCCCAGGCAGACGCTGACCCTGCCGCCTCTGTAGATGCAGAAGGAACAGAAGGAATAGATGTCTACTCTGGACATCTCATGTTAATGGCATCATACAATATGTAGTTATTTGTGTCTGGCTTCTTTCACGTAGCAAATATTTTCAAGGATTACTCATGTTATAGCATATGTCAACACTTCATTCCTTTTATAGTTAAATAATATTCTGTTGTATGAATACACCACATTTTGACGAACACTTCATCAGTTGATAGACTTTTGGCTTGTTTTCATTTTTTGGCTATTATGAATAAAACTGATACGAACATTCCTGCCCAAGTTTATATATATTTTATATATATATATATACATAATATATAATAATATATAATTTATAATATAATAATATATCATTTATATATTAACTATATATAACTATGTATTTATATATTATTTATACATTATATTTTATACATATAATATAGTATATATTATATAATTATAGATCATAGATTATATAATATAGTGAGAGTATATAATCTATATTATATATATCACTAGTAAGTCTCTTTGGATCATATAGTATCTATGTTTGTTTGGATTTTTAATAATATATAATATATTATATGTATTATATATGATATAATAATGTATACTATATATTGTGTATAATATATAATAGTTTTATATATAATCTACATTATATATATCACTAGTAACTCTCTTTGGATCACATGGTAACTCTATGTTTGTCTGGATTTTTTAAATTGTAGTAAAACACACATAATGTAAAGTTTACTATCTTAACCATTTGTAGGGATGCAGTTCAGCGGTGTTAAGTACATTCACATGGTTGCACCAACAATTTCCAGAACTTCTTCATCTTGGAATTAAAGTCTGTACTCATTCAACAACAGCTCCAGATTTCCTCCTTCTCCCAATCCCCGGAAACCACCATTCCATTTTCTGTTTCTAGATACCTCCTATAGGTGGAATCATAGAGTGTTTGTCTTTTCGTGACTGTCTTATTTCATGGAGCATAACGTCTTCAAGGTTCAGCTGTGTTGTGGCATGTGTCAGAATTTCCTTCCTTTTTAAGACTCAACAGTATTCCATTGTATGGATTCGTCCCATTTTGTTTATCCATCCATCCACTGGTGGACGCTTGGGTTGCTTCCATCTCTTGTCCATTGTAACTTATTCTGCTGTGAACATGCGCACATCAGAGAAGAAAAGCTTTTTCTTTCCTCTCTTAAATTCAGTACCTGGGGTCTGTGATGAAACCGACTAAAGACAGATTAACAGTATAAAAAGCACATCATTTTTATTAATGTTTATGTGCACAGAAATTCACAGAAAAGAAGTAAAACTCAAAGAACCATTTATCCCAGGGGCCTTCTATATCCTTTTAACAGAAGAAAAAGAGTTTGAGCTTCAATGGACGATAAATTGTGGGAAATTGAGTAGAAAATACATGGGGGAACTAACGGAATATAAGGACTATTTTAGTAAGATCTGTTTATGCAAAATCTCTTGGTAGTAACTCCCCATCTTTGAGATAAAAACTACTTTTCTCCCCTGATTTCTGGTAAGGAGTACTTTCCTCAAGTATAAGTTTATACTCTGCTTTTAGGCACATAAGGTAAGTATGATTTTTGGAAGGAACTGCCGTTTTTTATTGACAAGCGATAAAAACAGAGCGAGAAAAATCTCACCGTAGCAAAATCTGAATAAAGTAAATTGTGTTTCAAAAATTCTGTGCTACTGTTGTCGGTGAAAATGGGATTCTTCCACAGAATCACAAGAAAAGCATTGTGGGGACCCGTATGAGAGGATGAGGTGCTGGCAGGATTTATTTGGGTAGAAATAAATGCCCCCGGGTTCCCAGTGCCTCATCCAGGCTAGGTGGCTCGGCTCTGTCCTGCTGCCGAAGCACAGTCTTGTCTTCCCCAAGCCCAGGAGGGCCAGGGTCCAGAAATTCTGTGCCATTGTCCTGACACTGGTGCGGCGCAGAGTAATTCAGTCCATGCCAAAGCTTAGTCCAGCTCGGTCTCTCCCCTTCTCTGGCTAGCAGGGTCTCTGCTCCTGGCGGTGCTCAGCGGCACTGCGCTGCCTGCCGCACCCAGGCCAGTGCTTGGGCTCGTATTTGGAGCCTCACAGGAACCTACATGCTGCTAAGGCCCGCACTGCTGCTACGGAGAGAGAATGTGTGTACAAACGGGTAAACGTGTGCTGCCTAGTGAGAGAGAGGCCTTTGTTACGCTTTGATTACCTCGAGCTTGAGAAAGACTGGGTGCTCTTTCAAACTAACCAATCTCTTTTCCCATCACTTGCAGGCTTGTGCTGGGCCCTCCCCCTAACCAATCCAGTTTTCCCCCCAGGTTAGACACCTCCCCTTTATGGTTATCTTCTTGCCTCCTACTGGGGGCGTGCCTTATAGTAGAAGCACCTCCCTCTATCCTCTTGGCTTCTACTGGGCATGCGTCTAGGGGAGAAATTTTTTTTTTCCTCTGTTTTTCTGCTATTTTGTGGGTAACCCATTCTTCCCGCTGGGTTTGTGGGTTGGGTCCTGAGAATGGAGGATGCGGTGGTCCCCTGGGGAGGCTGTGAATGTTACAGCTTCCGAGTAAATCAGGCTTAATGTTTGATTCAGCTCCCTGGTGTATTGGGCTTAATATCTGATTCCATTTGCTCCCTTCCTTTACTTATATCTAACTAGCTACAACTACTTAACTGTAACTAACACTACAACTACCTAAGACAAACCAGTAACAAAACCTGTGTATTTTAAAAAGAAAAAAAAAAGAACTTTTTGATTTTGGAATTGGGAATGATTAAAAATGTTTTTTCTTTACTTTTGAATTTTGCATTAAAATACATTTCTTTATATTTGAGAAAAAACAAATTTTGTTTTGATTTGTTTTTTTAAGTGACGTGGCTTAGGCTAGTCAGTTCAGGAGGAGCACCATAAGGAGAGAAGGAGCTCCTTAGAGGAGACACCCAACTGAGGAGACAGCAGAGTATGTTTTGCACTTTGCCATTTTTCTAGCCAGACAAAGAGCCCAGATGTATTAGTATATTTACATATTAACAGGATCTTCACAATGTGGTGCCTATTGGACACCACACTAGGCAAAACAATGGACTTGAACTAGGGCCAGGCGCCTCTCTCCCGGTTTAGGGAATGGGGAATTTGAGTGGAGGCGGCAAGATTGGTCCAAGGTCCAGCCTGGAGAGGTCAGGGTAAACAAGATCTCTCCTTCAATGTTCTGTGGGCTGAGACCCCCAACTGTCCCTTTTTTTGTCCTGGAGGCAATAATGGTCTCCCTTTCTCCTTTGGTGGATAGGCCCTGGCTGCTGGAATGCAGCAGCTCTTCTTAGTAACCATGGGAACCTTATTGGCATGGCAACCTGGCAGTTTCAGTGAAAGGCAGCAGTGGGGGGAGAGATGGAAGGGGAGGGATGCAGTTCTGCAGAAGGAAGGGGTGGGCAGCCTTCTTTCCTGCTGAGGAGAGAAAAGGTGAAGGAAAGATGTCCCACTCTCTGGATGGTCCTTCGAAGCCCCTGATGAGTTCAGACCTCACTCCATAATCCAGTTCAGGAGGGGCTGGGACAGGGTTACAAGCCAAACTGGACACCAAGACCTAGACCTATTGATGCTTCTGTGTTCTATAGTCTAGCTCAGAAGCACCAGGAAAGGAATAGGGCCTAGGAGACACAGAGCAAAACGTCTCACGACATGTGAGCCAATTCTGACATTACTTTTTCATTGCCGGCTGAAATACCGCACAGAGCTTTCGCTGGGCTCTGAGAGTCCAAGCACCTTTTGTTAAACACATCCAGGGACTGGGACGTTTTCAAGCAGCATGTAAAGCAAGAAATAAATCTATGCAATAAGGTTCAGGAAGGCTGATAATGTAATAAAAACAAACAAGATCCACTAGGGAGAAAGAACTTCTACCGAAGAGGACGGAGCGGGCAGCGGGGCAGCTGGCAGCGCCCTGCCAAGCCTTTCTCTAGGCTCACATAGAACCCTTGCACTACTGGTTTCTCTGACGGACAGGGTGTGAACCACAGCTATGCTGGGCTTTGGAATCCCATGGCCCCAGGCGAGAACCTTGCCCTGCACCTTCCTTACTCTGTCTCTGAGTCCATTTCCTCTTCTCTCAGAGAAGAGGATAGTAATACCTACTCTATAGGGTCACAGTGAAAATTAAATAAGGTTTTTAAAGTTTAGTTGACAGCAATACTAGTTACAGCTCTGTGCTTGACAGCCACAGAAACGAGAGCCTCCCTGGTACAAGGGTGGTTCCTGAGAAGCGGCCCTGGGTGGTTCTCTGGCACCACCTGAGAGCTGGCGTGCTTTTTTTCCTTCCTTCTTTATTTTTTTAGTATACTCTTTATTCTATTTTCTCTTATTTTTTAAAAAAATGCATTCACTTAGCCCTGGCTGGTGTGGATCAGTGGATTGAATGCTGGCCTGCGAACCAAAGGGTCGCCGGTTCGATTCCCAGTCAGGGCACATGCCTGGGTTGCAGGTCAGGTCCCCAGGGGGGGCCATGTGAGAGGCATCCACACATTGATGTGTCTCTCCCTCTCCTCTCTTTCTCCCTCCCTTCCCTTCTGTCTAAAAATAAATAAATAAAATCTTTCAAAAAAATGCATTCACTTAAAAAAAATAACAGTATTATTGAGATGTAATCATCTGTCATGAAAGTCGCGTTTTTCAAGTATGCAATTCGGTGAGTTTTAGTAGTCACAGAGTCAGGCAGCCACCCCGTTACCTAATTTTATTACATTTCCATCACCCCAAAAGAAACTAAAGACGCTACACACCCATTAGCATTCACTCTCCATTTCCCTCTCCACAGAGCCCCCGATGTCCCCTCATCTAGTTTCTTTCTCCATGGATTTATCTACTCTGGACATCTTATAGACATGGAATCACACCGTTTCTGCCTTTCTGCGCCTGGCTTCTTTTACTTAGCACAATGTTCTTAGGGTGCATCCATGTTACAGTATGGGTGGGTACTCCTGTTTCTTTTTATGGTTGCACAATGTTCCATGGTGAGTATGTACCACATGTGGTTATCCATTCATCTCTCCATGAACACTGGGGTTGTTTCCACCCTTGTTGGCCATTGTATATAAAGCTAATGCCATTCAGGTACATGTCATTGTGTGCACGTTCCAATCAAGTCCAAGTTCGTGGTGTATCAGGCCTCATTCCCTGCATGTGATCAGAGAGACAGGCGGATGTCATTGCTTCTTTTTAAATTTCCTCCTGACTACACTTTCCTTTACTTTTGCTTCCTCCTTACTCTTTTTTAAAAAAGATTATATTTATTTATTTTTAGAGAGAGGGGAAGGGAAAGAGAAGGAGAAAGAGAGAATCATCAATACATGAGATACACATTGATCAGTTGCCTCTCGCACACCGCCATCTGGGGAACCTGCCTACAACCCAGGCATGTGCCTTGATTGGGAATCGAACTAAGGACCCTTCAGTTCACAGGCTGGCGCTAAATCCACTGAGCCACACCAGCCAGGGCTCCCTCCTCCTTACTCTTATTCTCATCTCTGCCCCATGGAGCAGTCTAGTCAGTCTCACGCAAACTTCCAGTTCTGGCACTTTGATATACTCATAAAATATATTATTTCCCTCCCACAAAAGATATCCTTGGTCCTGGCTGGTGTGGCTTAGTGGATTGAGCGCTGGCCTGCAATCTGAAAGGTCACCGGATCACTTCCCAGTCAGGGCACATGCCTGGGTGGCAGACCAGGTCCCAAGCTGGGGGCGTGCGAGAGGCAACCAACCAAAGTTTCTCTCACACATTGAGGTTTCTTTCCCTCTTTTTCTCACTCCCTTCTGTCCTCTCTAAAATAAATACATTAAAAAGAGATACACTGCTCCTGTATTTCAAAAAGCATAAAAAAAGACATTCTTTAGTTACAAAAGGGGGAGAGGAAAAGAGGGACAATGATACATAGACCAGACTTATTTTTCAAGAACAATTAAAATATTATTTAGAAACATTTTTCTAAACTTCTTTGAGATAGGCTATACATTCTAAAAAGTATATAATTAAATGAATTATCACACACACACCATTTAGGAATTGCCTGTGTCTACCAAGGTAAGGATGGATAGAGGGTTGCTAGATAAAATACAGATACACATTGAGTGCCCAGTTAAATCTGAATTTTAGATAAACAATAGTTTTTTAGTCTAAGTCTATTCTGTGCAACATTTGTGAATACTTATTTGAAAATATTCATTCTTTATCTGAAATTCAAATTTAACTGGGTGTCCCTTATTTCTATGTAGTGAATCTGGCAACCCTAGGAGGGAAAATTAAAGAACACCCCATAAACACAAATCATTTCTATGATTGGATAGCAACTGAGGTTTGGTTATAGGAAATCCCAGAATAAAATGAAATATGGAGTTAATTGGTAGATTTAATTTGCTCCCTCCCTCATGTTTTGCGTAACTGAGTGTGTATATGCATTTGCTTTCTGACAATATCTCTACGAAACAATCAGGAGTCTCTACCAATGGAGAAACAAAGGCACAGTATTAAAAGACACTTCAGGATCTCTCAGTGAGTTTAGGGTCAACTTAAACAAAATATTGTGATTGGCTTTTGAAAGAAAAGGTAGAGTTTAGGTTTATGAACTTTAAGAGCAGGAAAGGAATATATCTGAAGCCCTTTATAGTTTATGAAGATTTTATTTATTTCCAGAGAGGGGAAGGGAAGGAGATCGGGAGAGAAACCTGAATGAGGGAGGGAACTATCCTTTGGTTGCCTCTCACACACCCCCGACTGGGGACCTGGCCTGCAATCCAGGGCATATTTTTGTCATTTTTCATCAGGTAACAGAGATGACTACTCTGGAATTTGTAATTATACCTGGGGTTGATTTATTGTCAATTTTTACAATACTGCTTGTTCTTTTTGAAAGCAATATGGTCTTGACCTGGCTGGTGTGGCTCAGTGGATTGAGTGCTGGCCTGTGAACCAAAGGGTCGCCAGTTCGATTCCCAGCCATGGCACATGCCTGAGCTGCAGGCCAGGTCCCCAGTAGGGGGTGCTCGAGAGGTAACCATTCATTGATGTCTCTCCCTCTCTTTCTCCCTCCCTCCCCCTTCTTGAAAAAAATAAATAAATAAAATCTTTTAAAAAACCCAATAGCAATATGCTCTTGTTCTTATTGCATGTGCTTTGTGGTAGGGAGTAATTACCTGCATACTACATGGCTATGAATAGATATTGAATCATGAGGAACATTCCATTTCCCTTGTGGAAACAAATCAGGGAGTTTAATCAACCCTGGAGATCGAGGGTGGAGATGAACATAGGCTTGAATTGCTCGTTGGTGTTTGAGAACTACCAGTGATGGAAAACTCAAGTAGTCTTAAAATATTAGCAGGTACAAGCTCATCTTTACTTACTGGGCTGTGATTTACATAGGTTTTCAATAACGATTCAGCAGCTCATTTCCAGAATGTCAAGGAAAACTGGCTTTTTCAAGATGGATTCTTCTAAGGAAGATCAAATAAGATAAACATAATACACACCACACTGTCACCGAATTTCTAATGTAAGCGAGTCATTACCAGTTTAAAACTACTCAAGAAAATAAAACCAAGAAACCAAAAAGGACCGGGCAGCCCAGTGAAGCCAAGTTTCTCTTCGCTGGAGGTCTCTAAGTAGAAACTGTACGTAATGTTATGTTGGTTTCTGAGTCTGATGTGTGGCTAGACTAGATGATTATGAAATGTTTTATATAGTTCAAGAATCTTTGATTCTATTTAAGTAAAGTAAGGACTAAAGGAAGTTTAGTTTAGGAACTAAAATAAGCCCCTACAATGATACTGGTGTGATTCTCGGAGTGATTATTTGACCCGTATCCCCAACAACCAGCAGTTTGTACCTATGACCCGGCCTTCTTTGCTTTTTCTTACTTAAAGGCGTGGTGTGCCTTTGTACAAACCCAGGCTTCACTGCTAGTTCCCTCTGTGTGAAATGCAGCCCCATCCTGGCAGAATGTTCGTTCACTTACCCGTTAAAGACCTATGTCGAAGGTAGTAGTTCTCAGCTGGGGTGATTTTATCATTTCCCCCTCGCCCACGCTGGGGGTTACTTGAAGTCTGGAGACAGTCTTGGGTGTTACAGCTCAGGGAAGAGGGTGGTGCTACTGGCATCTAGCGGGCAGGGACGCTGCTCAACATCCTGCAACCCACAGGACAGCTCCCAGCGAGAATCGCTTGATTTTAACTAATCACATCTGCGAAGACCTTGTTTCCAAACAGGTCCCGTTCTGAGGTTCCGAGTGGATGTAGATGTGAGGGAAGGAGCTTTTCAACCCACTACAGGCGTCAAGTAGCAGAGTTTGGAAACCAGCCTCTGAATGCTAAACCTCTGGAGGGCAGGCCCTCATTTGTACCCCCCCATCCCCCGGCTTCTAGCACAGGCCCCAGAATGCAAAACAAACAGAATAAAAATGGTGCCTGGACTTTGAACACCTGTGTGCATCGCAGCATTTTCACAGTGGCCACAAGGTGGAAACAAACCAAACGCCCTTAGACGAATGAATGGATAAACGGGAAGTGGTATATCCACACAATGAAATATTAGTCAGCTTTAAAAAAAGGAATGAAATTCTAACGTACTTGAAACTTGAAAGTACTCTGCTACATAAAATAAGCCAGGTGCAAAACGACAAACACGGTATGCTTCCGCTTACAGGAGGTGCTTAGAACAGTCCAATTCACAGCGGCAGAAGGCGATGACCGGGGGCTGCAGAGAAGAAGGAAGGGGGAGTGACAACTTTACAGAGTTTCACGTTGACACGATGCAAAAGTTCTGCAAATGGATCGAAGTAACACCTGCAATGACAGTGTGACTGTACTTAATGCCACTGGATTGTACGCTTAAACACGCTTAGCACAGCCCCAGCCAGGTGGGTCAGTGGGTTGGAGCATCGTTCCACACGCCAAAAGGTTGCGGGTTTCCTCCCTGCTCTGGGCACGTACCTAGGTCAGGGCTCACACACACGGGACACAATCAATGAATATTTCTCTCTCATATCAACGTTTTTCTCTTTCTCCCTTCCTCTCTCTCTCTAAAAATCTATAAACATACCCTCGGGTGAAGACGTAAAAAAGTGGTTAACATGGTAGGTGTTGTTAGGTCTATTTCACCGCAATAAAATGAAAGAATGTGTGCTGGAAGGATAACTGCTTATGTCCAGGGCACGCGTCCCTGATGCCTAGAACGCCAGTCCTCAGCCTCCAGTGCCTGCAAATCCTCACAAAAATAAGAACAACAGAATTCACTAACTGAATACTTACTACATGCCAGCTGCTATGCTACGCATTTTGCGTGTGTATTTTTTAATTTGCACGACCACCTTGTAGTAGATATTGACATTCCCATTTTGCAGACCAGGAACCAGGCATGGGGCTCAGAGAGGAGCAAAACTTGCACAAGGTCACCAGCTAATAAGACACGGGGGTTTGAACCTGGGTTTTCTGCAGAGCCCAGGGGCTTTATTTATCACTTGGCTGTACTTCCTGGAAAACTTCTCTCAAACCTGTGAGTCCCATGCTTTGCAGACACGGACAGAAGGTGGCCTCTAGTACAGGGTCCCCACGCTTCTGCCAAGGAAGGTAATAGCCAAGAGTTAAATAGCACCTTCTGTTGTGCCCGGAAGTACTTCACACATGGTCCTCTGACCCTACAACAAGCCTCTGAAGTGAGAGCTGTTAAATCCCCTACTTTAGAGAGAGGACAAGGGGCACAAGAGGGTTACCCCACCCGAGTCACAGAACTGGGTATCACCCCAGGAACCTAGACCCAGGGACCTTCTGACCCCGACTGTTCTTCCTCCCTCACAGGAGGAAACCCTCTGGTTAGTGCCACCAGAAAGGCAGAGTGACCAGCTATCCATCGGGACATTATTTCCTTGCTTTGCCTCTTTCTCGTGATTGAAATGTTTGCATAATGAATGGGGGGAAAAAAGAGCCACGGAAAGGCTCCCTGCCGCTTTCAGCTGCAGTTCTCAGGGTCGTCCAGACTTACACCACTTTCTCTGACTTCACCTGACTCCACGAAGTACTTGGGTTCTCCCAGCAGACACGCTCTCCCAGGTACCTTTCATCTATACTTGCAGACTCCCACTTTCCGTTGTCTGCTTTCGTGGGTTATTAGACAGCAGGTAAAACACCTATAAGCACAGGCTTACACATAGTGGACCGGATAAATGAACGAGGGGTAAATTTTCATAAGGCCTTGGGCTCCTTCCATATATCGCCTGGTGAATTACCCTCATCCCAAGTCTGCCTGGACTGGAAACCGCACTCAGCATCATTAGCCTGGATCCTGCCCCCATTCCTCATCTTTGGGTGGTAAAAGTGTTGACTGCCTTTGGCGTGTGGTCTGAACGGGGTTGTGGGTGGCAGGCATCCCTCCACTTGCCCACCTCGGCCCCAGGAGAGTAGAATGGGGAGTCGGAAAAGTCCGGGAGTCCTTGGAGCGTGTCTGTGGGCATCCACTGGCTCATGCACTCAGGCACCGCCTAGTCTTTTCGAGAATTTACAGCGTCAGGCCCAGTGAGACTTCCATACCGAGTTACTGCACGCGCACAACTTGGACATTCTGCGTATTCCTGTGGGAAGCAGAAAGGCCGATGTTAAAGGCGGGGGGGGGGGCGGGGGGGCACTAACTTATAAATATTAATAAAGGCAGCCACCTGCTCCAAGGAAGGCTATGAACGTTAACAAGGAGATGACGCATGGGTCCCGCGCGTGCCAGTGGGCGGGAGCCCAAGCGCGGGCGCGCCCCCGGAGCCCGGGCACGAGCGCGGGGAGGGGCGGAGGGCGGGTGGAGGGGAGCTCGCTGCTGCCGCCGCACTGCCCCGCAGCCGCTGCCCCGCCGGTCCCTCGCACTGCGCTCCGGCAATTCTGTGGATGGAGGTGTCCCGCTGAGCCCCGGGACCCGCCTCCCTCCGCCAGGACCCGCACAGGTGCAGTCGCGGGGGGCGACCTTGGTCCGGACCGACCCACGGCCGTGGGTGGGGGTTGGACAGGGTGGTAAGGAGGCCCTGCGACCCCGGGCTTCCTTGCCCGCAGGTCTAGGAGAGCCGCCGCCTCGCACCCCTTGCCCCGTGCCATCCTGGAATCGGAAAGGAAAAGCCCGCAGGCCGGCGCTCTCTGCCCAGCGGTTCGCGGGAGCGCAGCGGGCACGCAGCGCCGGGTCGGGGACGTGGGACCACGGGCGCTGCAAGCAGCATCAGAGCCTGGGCGCCCAGCCAGGCCTGGTGTGTGTGTGTGAGTGTGACTGAGCGCGACCGTGGATGTGTGTATGTGTATGTGAGTGTGACAGTGTGTGTACGTGTGAGCGCGCCCGTGCAGGGGTGCGTGTGTGGATGTGTCTGTCTGTGCGCCCGAGCAGGCGGTGTGGGGCCCGGGAGGCAGGGGATGCTGCGGACGATGCCCAGTGCTGCTGGAGCAGTGGGTCGGTGCCTCCTCCGGTCTGTCACCTTAAAAACTCGAGTCACCTCTGCCCCTAAAAACCCGCCTCGCCCTCCGCTGTGCCCTCCCTGGAGTGCCAGGCCTTCCCCAGGACTCGGCATGCCTGCAGGGTCAGCTCCCTGGCCGCTGCCGCAGACGCTGGGGAGCGATTGTAGGACCAGAGACGGGTCGGAGAAGGACGAGCATGGTGGAGGCGTGCTGCCGACGGTGGGCTCAGGGTCTCTGGAGCTCGGAGCGCGACGCTGGACAGAGCGCGGGCGGGGGTTATTATTATCACAGCCCTCTGTTCTCTCTTGCCTACCTCTTCCATCCTCGCCGATCGACACCCCCAAATCCCTACCCATTCCTGTGTCCCGGTCGTGTTTGTCCGAAAGGCCCAGTGGAGTCTGTGTGCGGCCAGAGGGGTGAGCCCAGCTTTCTTGGCTCGCCAGCCATTGTGCTGCTTGGAGAAGCCTTTATTTACCCCGACAGCCCAGGGGCGGGGGCGGGGGGGATTCGAGATGAGGGTGAATGGAGCAGCGGGAGGAGGGGAAACAGGGGGAAGCAGAACCGCAAAGGGATCGCTGGCTTATATGCAAGGAAATACTCTTTCCGTCAAAATGTGAAGCTGGCCCAATCATGCACACTGGCCGGGTGTTGCTGAGTAGCAGAGGAAACCCAAAGGTGCATCAGTGGAGGGCAGGTGTGAGGGGTGGTGGTGGGGGGCACACAGAAGCAATTGATCTATGGGGCAAGTCATGGGAAGAGGGGGGAGATGGCAGGGGGGCTCTGTGGAGGCACCGTGAATTCTCTGCTGTTCTGCTCCACTCTGCTCCGCTCAGCAAAACAGGGACTGGAAATTGGTACCGCAGCCCCAAGCTGCAGCTAGTGCATCATTACACTGCATGTGAGAGAGGCTTCTGTGTTTCCTACTGGGCTTCTGTTAAACTCCGAGGTGCCTTTTCTTTTCCAAATTACACTGTCTATTGGGAGCCAAAATAAAGGGAATAGATTATAGGACATACTCCAACTGTAGTCCTGCCCTCTGTTCTGTGATAAAGAGAAAATGATAAGACAAGCCTTCTCTGGTCCCTTCTTTCTGTCATTCTTCATATGTTTTTTTAAAAATCAATTTTGAAAATACAGAGAAAGGGGATAGCGACTGATTATATTGACCCCAGCTGTTAAGCGGGGAGACCTCCGAGGTGAGCTGTGATGAAGGCAGGCAGACGGGTGAGCTTTTCAGGTTGCTAGAGCAGGACATATCAGCTGGGGGCAAAGACTCCCTTCCCAGAGGGAAGAGCGAAAGAACGTGAGCTGAAGGGAGGAGAGAAGGGGGCACCATTTCAAGAAGGGCTTCGAACCCCCTCCTCGAGACCGTGGTAGGGCCGGTCAGAACGCCTGGCTCTCATCTCCTCTGCCACAGCCGGAGGTCTTTCTACAAATTCGGGGCTCACTTTGGGTGTTGAGTGACTTCTCATTCCCAGCATAGTTTTCAGTCTGAGCATCCTGTCCAGCTGGCCATTCATGCCAAGCTTCCTGGCTCCTGGGCAGTGAGCTGGTGGAAAGAAATCAAACTACATTATGGATGATGCTCATGTTTCTGAACTCTTGAACTATGCTATCGATTTCTTCTTTAATAATCCTCTAGATGAAGCCATTTCTCTAGAGGCTGCTGAGGATGGGTGCTTTCAGCATAATCTCCCTGTTGCCAATGCTCAAAACTCGATCTTAGTCCTAGATAGCCCTCTTGTTGCTGATTAATTGTGTAAATTGTGCCATTTCGAATCCCCACCCCCTTGGTATCACCTACTCCTCCCAGTGCACCTTCTCTCCTAGAAAAGAGTGCACATTTAAAGGAAATGTAAATTTCTGGAACATCTGCTGGTTAGTTCTCACGTCTCTCTGAAGTGGGCTCCATGATTCAAAAGACTTTGACCAAATGAATTGAAAATAGGGGCGACTTAGCAAAAAAGATAAAATTCATCAGCAATAGTTCTCTCATTTGATAAGCATTTTGAGGATAGAATGTCATAGCAGGGACAGTTTTTCTGTCACTTGGGGCACACTCACTCCACATTTCCATGGAACTAAGTTATTCCCATTTTCCTAAAATCGTTGACATTTATTGGACACCGTGTATTCCATGCACTGTGCCTAGCATGATCTCATTTACTCCGCAAAATAACCTTCCACGTGAGTACTATTCTAAATCTTGTTTTAGAGACGAGGAAACCGAGGTGCAAAGAGGCTGATGATTTGCCCAAAGTCTCAGAGCCAGGAAGTGATAGGACCAGGGTGGGAATCGGAGTCCAGGCACTTCACCCTCATGGAGTCCTACCTCCATCGACACAGACCCTCACTGGTTAAACCTTCCCCACTCACTGTGCCCTCTGTGGTCTTTTCTAAACACACGTTGGCACTAAGGGACCCCTCATCATTTCTGTGCTGTGGGTGGGCCCTTTTGGCAATGTAGAGAAACCTATGGGATCCTTCTCTGAATATGTTTTTTTTTAATTTTATATATTTATTTATTTTCAGAGAGAGGAGAAGGGAGGGAGAAAGAGCAATGTATGGTTGCCTCTCACATGGCCCTCATCTGGGACCTGGCCCGCAACCCAGGCATGTGCCCCAACGGGGAATCGAACCGGGACCCTCTGGTTCCCAGCCCACGCTCAATCCACTGAGCTACACCAGCCGGGCTGAATATGTTTTTAAATGTGTTAAGTAAAATGTAATTATATTCAAAAGCCATTGGCATCTGTAGACCCTCAGTGAAGAACCGCTCTCTCTGACCATTATCTATGTATGGCTTGATAGCTGTGGTGTCCAATAGCGTAGCCGCTGGCTGCATGCGGCTCTGGGGCACTGGAAACGTGACTCGTCCAAACGGAGACTTACCGTGAATGTAAAACAGACCCTGGATTCCAAAGGCAGTATGAAAAGAATATAAAAGCGTATCATTTTAAAATACGGATTACAATTTGAAATGGTGACAGTTTGAACATGCTGGATTAAATAAAATACACTATTATAATTAAGCTATTAAGTTCATATGTTATTAAAATCAAGTTCCAAAGGAATTAGCTCTATACCACCACCTTCATTGTAACAAATGAGGTCATCAGGACCCACAATGCTTGTCGCTGAGCCAGATGTTGGAAGGTGGGTTGGCCCTTCAGCCCGTGTTCTTTCCGAGATATCAATCCTCCTGCTTTTGTATCTTTTATATTCTAAGGTCCTATCCTGTTGCCTGTGTAAACTGTAAAACTCAGAATATGCTTTGATGTGATGCTACGCCCACTGACTCCACACCAGTAAAATCCCAGGAAGAGCTGTCCAGGGCCTGCCACGCCCTTCGCTTTGCTTACTTAGAGTTTTAGCTCCGCAGAGAGAGACGGAAAATGGCGCTCCCAGGGCCAAACCCATGGCTTTTGCTGTCTGTTTGGTTCTCCTCAGGTAGTGGTTCCAATGTAAGCATCTAACTGGATCAAAGTCACAGACACAGGAGGGAGGAGATGGGTGGCCTGACTTTTTACGAGGAAGGGGGTTTTGTGCGCAGACAAGGGTAGGATGGATAAGGATGCTTGTGCTGCCTGAAATTGAAATGAGAAACTGAACGTGGGGTGAAGAATCCTTCATTGAGTGTGCATTGATTGATTGCCCGGCCACAGGGCAGTGTGTGCTAGGAGCTGGGGAGGGTGGTCAGAGGACATCTGTGCCCTCAAGGAATTTAGATTCAAATTGGGGAGTGGCTTGGGGATACACACAGATGGATACATCACAGATGAAGGCAATGTATGCAGAGGGCCTGGAGCTGCTGGGAAATGAAGGGAGGCCAGAGGGTGCAGCCTTCCCAGGTGCAGAGTGCAGGGTCCAAGGTGCTGCTCATGATTCTGGCTCTGGGACACACTAGCCGTGGTCTGTGTTTTTTCTCTTTTTTTATCCATGTGATAGAGAAACATCAGTTGGCTGCCTTCTTGTATGCCCCCCGACTGAGGATAAAACCTGCAACCTAGGCATATGCCCTGAGCAGGAATCAAACCCGCGACCTTTTGGCCTGTGGAACAATGCTCCAACCCACTGAGCCACACCCAGGGCCCGGGCAGTAGTGGGTCTGTCTTTTACAGCATAATGGACCATTTATTTCATTCCTCTAATCTTAGACATATGCTCTGTGTCTGGGAAAAACTCCGGTGCTCGCTTGAAAGTCTCAATTAGTGTTCTCTTAGTCTCTTATTTATTGATGAAGGTAGTCATATCCTGGTCCATGAATTCCTATGCAAAATCCTTGGGACCAGGCATGTTTCCAAAGTTAGATGACCTCAGATTTTGGAAGGCAGTCATAGAGTGCATATTCTGCGTGTCATCCCTTGGGGACGAGGGAAGCAATCTCTAGAAATGGGATAACTTAAGAGCATATGCAGCTTTTATGTCCATGTAGATTAGGTTTCGTTGCCAAATGAGCTTAGGTCACGTCAGGCTTTTTCACCAAAGAAGTTATGAAGAACCAGCAGGTTTCAGAGCACATGGTTAAGGATTTGGACACACAGTGAACCAATATTGACATTTATTGTCTGCCAGCCACTGTTCTAAGCTCTCCCCTGTGCTTGCTCCTTTACCCCTGTGACCACCCTGGGAGGTAGGTCTTGTTATTATCTCTGTCTTGAGAAGACTAGAAGGCAGCACAGAGGACTTGAGAAACTTGCTAAGGTCGGAGCTGGTAAGGGGCAGAACAGGACGTGAGCCCAGGGGGTCTGGTCCAGGGCTGCTCATGCACCACTAAGCTTTGTTTTTCAGAGCAGGCAATTGGAAGCAGGTATGCGTCTCAAGTTTACTCTATTTAGGTTAGTATTATTCATACTGACGATGATATTTGAACTCCTTAAGTGTGCGATAATGAGGAAGTGCAGGAGAGATGGATGCCAGTAAAGTGGAATCTTCGTTTTTAGGGAGACACAGAGTAATGGAATGTGATTCCAATTGTCAGCAGAGCTGGCCCGGAAGCCCAGTCCAAGCTCACATTACCTTGTTTATTCCTCCTAGATAAACGAATCCCGGGAGCTGCAGCTGTGCCAGAATGGAGGCCCCACTGGTGAGTTTGGACGAAGAGTTTGAGGACCTCCGGCCCTGCTGCTCAGAGGAACGGGAGGAGAAGCCCCAGTGTTTTTATGGCTCATCTCCCCACCATCTAGAGGACCCCTCCCTGTCTGAGCTTGAGAATTTTTCTTCTGAAATAATCAGCTTCAAGTCCATGGAGGACCTCGTGAATGAATTTGATGAGAAGCTCAACGTCTGCTTTCGGAACTACAACGCCAAGACCGAGAACCTGGCTCCCGTGAAGAACCAGTTCCAGATCCAGGAGGAGGAGGAGACCCTACAGGACGAGGAGTAAGAAGTCTTAGTTGCTCTCTTCTGCTTCACACCAGAACCCTGTAGCCTGGGGCTCCCTGCCATAGAAGTCATTTCTGGCTGTGCGTTCATGGCTTCTTGCCCACATTTCTATGTCAGTGGGGCAGTGCCTGGCAATTGCTGACATGGCTCTGCAGTGTCCGTTTATGGTCACCGGTAGAGCTTTCTTACATGGAAGGCTTAAAGGAATGAAGGAATTTTAGGGAATAGAAAGTTTGCCCTCAATACAAAATAGAATTTCAGGAGCATGGTACATTTGGGGATCTATCTTCAGCTTTCTTTATGTCAGTGGGAATCCACCCAGATATCAAAAAAAAAAAAAAAAAAAAAAAAGGACCAGGAAAAAGAAATTAACCGTGACAGAGGAATCTATGTCGTTAGAACAATTTGCTTCAAGAAACAGCAGAATTGTCAACATCTCCAAATTGTTTACAATCCCTCACCACTGGAAAAAATATCTAGAAAGGTTAAGATGTGTCCAAACAGGAGCATATACCAATGGAACAGAGAGATTGCAGAATTACCCCAGGCAACGTGAAGGTGATAACCGGGCGAAGTGGCTTCTGGGTATGCACATTCCCTGTGTCACTCACCGGCCACCTTCTCAGGTCTGAACTGTAGTCAAGAAAAGGGATCTGAGAAAAGAGCTGTTTGAGGAGGGGCTAGAAAGAGAAGGGGCCATTTGTCATAGAAATGAAAGAACAGTGTTTGGGGCATTTATAGAAAACACAGGAATTCCCTATGGAGATAAAATACATGTCAGTGGTTTTTTAGGCATCGCACAAGAATAAGACGCGGATGGTAATGAAAGTTTTGAGCAACCGTGCTTTGGGTTCCCTTTTTACGGGCTTGAGTGGGAAGAGTTGGCCATAAACAAGCTGGGTAAGAGGCCTGTCCTGGAAGCTTGGTTCTGACCATATTTGCAGACAGTTGCTAATGTGCTGACTAATTAAGACTGCGTCTCTGAATACAGAGCTACCCATCTGTGTCTTACTGTTATATTCCCACTGTCTAAGATAGTGCTTGGTGTGTAGTGAGTGATCAAGTAAGTATTTTTGAATGAACTATTGAAGATTGAATGAGTTGGATGAGCAATAATAGCTAGCCTTGTAGGGATATCTAAAGTATTTCTGGGTCTACCCCATTTCTGTCTTTTCTTTTTAATTCAGTCTCGCCTAAAGACATGGGCAGAGAGAACATCTCACTCTGGTGACCGGTACCGTCTCTGTGCGCTGCGTGTTCTGATTCCATTTTACGTTTCAAACAAATCCTTTTTAGAGACGGAGCCTGTTATAATTTGCTCAACTCTTTTAAATCAAAAAAAGGGATACATGTGGGACTTGATTGTACAGAGTATTTTTTCACTCTAGTTCATTGCACCAGGCAATGAACTAGAAATATAAGGACTATGAATTCTAATTTTCCTAGATCTCTCTAACTTGCTGCGTGACCTTGGGCTGGTCACTTACCTCTAGTTGGCTGCGTCGGTCCTCTTCTTTGAAACCTCC
This sequence comes from Micronycteris hirsuta, assembly GCA_004026765.1. NCBI lineage: Eukaryota > Metazoa > Chordata > Mammalia > Chiroptera > Phyllostomidae > Micronycteris > Micronycteris hirsuta. The sequence continues at coordinate 95,282 of PVJI01001106.1, forward strand.
AGAGCCCAAACTTGATGAAGCAGGACTAAGGACTCGCCAAGAACCTAATTTCTTACTCATCCCGGCTACGCTCTGAAAATGACATTTTAAGATGGGTCCCATACCTTTTGCGTCCAGTAAATCATTTCTGCCCTATCTAAATCCCCCTCTGCCTCATTAAGGATGAAGGCCCAGCAAGCATGTTCCTGCTGTCCCCCAGCACATCAGCGGAGGCCACTCAATGTCAATTACCATCACGTGGGATTATTGGTCTTACCCTGATTTTCCTGACTCGCCTGTCTCATTGACTGACTCGGCTAAAAGACCAAAGGTTGAATAATTCCTTAGAGATCAAGTATGATTTGGGCATAGTGTAGAGGGAGGAAGCTGGTAAGAGAGAAATGAACCCTGTGCTTTCTAGCCAGTCCGTGCATCTGACTCTTTACAACTTAAAATCAAATCAGAATTAAATTGCATACTTTATTTTCTAGACACCTATTCAGATATTTCAACTGTAAAATTACGATGAGTTAAAGGAGAAAGCTAACTGAATATCTAATCTGATTGTGATTCTCCTGAGCACAACTCTTGTGTTCTAGAAACTTGCTTAGGTTTAATATTTGGAGGGATATTTCACCTCCAAATGAATTGCAAGTGTTTGGGGTAGAATAGGACTAAATAGAGAACCTTTTAAAACAAAAACAGTGATGCTTTTGGTCAAACTGACCTCCTTAAAGAAAGCACAAATAGTAAAGCAATTGCAGTGATTCCCTTTGAAGTTTGATTTCTTTGATTCCCTCCTGGAGTGTTTGGCCGTGGAGGACCTGGCTGAGATGTCACCTTATCTCTGACTCCTTGGGGTATGGAGCCTTCAATGAGAGTCAGACTTGAATGTACCTCTCCTGTTTGTGAATTTAGACATGATTTCAGAATCTCTTCTTGGCTTAGGTATGATCATTCTTTCCTTTATCATAAGAGATTGAACCTGGGGGCCAGAGCTTCTTAGAGGCTAAAACAAAATGGGATCGGATGGTCTCATCTCACCTCTTGCCTCACTGGGGTCCCCACCAGCCCTCCTACGAGGGCCCTTGGATACAGAGGGGCCAAACATGCGAGAACAGTGACAGTTCTCCTGTTCTTTAGATGGAATCATGGGGTTAAAGATGATGTTAAGGATACAGGTTAAGTCTGCGCAATGAATCCATAGCCTGCAGGCAGCCACACTTTAATATATGTTGAGGACAAATAAATATTAAATAATCAGCCAGGAAAAGCTGACAGATATCTGTGATTTTTAGGAACGTTAATTCTTTTCTTAGAGGTTCAGTGTCCCCCTCGAGAAGGCAGAGTATAGCATTAATTCTGGTTAAGCATTGGGACGAACCTAAAAAGTTGTTCAACATGCTAATCACGAATTACTTGTAAGTGTGGACTGCGAGAGCGTACTCGTGTTCACACGCATCTGCGTGTGGATGTTGGCACTAGACACAAAGGGACACTGGACCAGGTTCATTTGAGGGGGTTCAGCCTGAGGGGGTTCAGGGACATGTTACCAAGTTGGAATTCTGACGAGCCCTGTGCCCTGTTTACCATATTGCCAGGAGTAGATATGCAGGGATGCGTGTGCGCACACGCGTGTGCAGCGGGATGAATGTAGCCTGGATGGCTCTATTGCCAGTTGCAGACCCGAGCTCTTGTCTAGGTGTATTATCACCACCCATCCTGTTCGGTGTGTTCATCCTCTACCAGCGTCCTTTCCCAAACCCTAGCCCTCTGCTGAGAGAGTAATCAGTTCTGCAGGCGTCCCATTCTCCAAGCTATGAAATACGCACCCGAAAAGACTTTTCTGATATTTTCAGCACACTGAACCTCGGGGCAGCGGGACAGGAATTGAGGCAACCTGTTTAATCTTTGTTCTTTGATGAGAGATAGAATAGATAGCTTTCAAAGTCTCCTGTCCCCAAGATAAGAGCACAGAGCAGGCTGCTGCTCTGGGAAGTAGGATTTTACTCTCCGCTGCAGGGTACCCACAAAAGGGAATTTGTTCATTTCCAAGGACCCTGCTTACCATCGGAGGGTGAGCCTCTCTGGGGAGAAAACCCTTCCCTCTCTCTTCCTCCCTCCACGGCTCCTCGGTCCTGGTCCTGTGGCTGTCTGCCTCTCCCGAGTTCCACCTTTGCCTCCCATTTGCCCTTCCGTGGGATGGGGGTGGAGGCAGAAGGCAGCCTGCGCGCCTGCTGCCCAAGCCATTGTCTTCCACAGACCGGTGAAAAAGCACTGTCCAGAACAAGGTAGCTGCAGATGTTTCGCACACAGCCAGGCTCTGAGCTGCGGTCCCGGGTGTGATTTGGAACTTGGTATAGTATTCTGATGCCCATGCCCATCATAGAATTCGTCAAGAGCTGGAGGAGTTAAATGGCTAGGAAGCCAGGCTCTATGGCTCTATGGCCTGGATTCGAACCCCGCCCCTGTTTTAATGGCTGTGTCAACTTCCACAAGTTAAGTGAACTTTCCTGGGTGTCAGTTCTTCCTCATTAGTGTCTGCCGCACAGACTTGTGAGGAGTGACTGGACCAATCCACAGAAAGCGTTTAGAATAGCACCTGACTCACAGCGAGTGCTCGTTGGCTGCTATTACTAGTGGTGAACGGGCACTGAATAAATACGGGAAGGGTTTGCGAGTGACTGCAAAGAGATGAGGGTCGTTCTGTTAAGGTTGTTTTAAACCTCAAGGAGAAAGAGCACCTAGGCAGGAAGAAGACAACCTGGACAAAACCTGGAAGAGAATGAGAATGGCTTGAAATTCTGAGAAGAGAAAGGGTTAGGAAATTGTCACTAAAAATCTAGAATTCAGAGATAAAATACAGTGTAGGGTCGTGAAGGCTCAGATGAGAAAAGTTGTCGCTCCCTAAAAGACTTGCCAGAGTTTCCAGCTGTCACCTGAAGGATGTGGACGATGTCAAGATCATTGGACAGTGTGCAGCCTACTGAAGTTCCCAGCTTCCATCCTGCCTAGGAGAGAGGGACAAATGGCTGCGGACTATTTTGGGCTTTGCTGAATTTCATTTTCCAGGCACTTGCTGCAGGGACAAACCTGAAGGTCAGTGCCTGCGTGCATTTTTGTTACATTCTCACGGAAGAGAATGTGATGCAGTAATCTGATGCAAGCAGGGGCTGCCCCCACCTGTCTAGTGGGTGTGGTGCTTGGATTTTGGTCTTGGAGACAGCAAATCACTGTTTGCCTCCCGGCTTTAGAATGCTAATGAGACCTGGATTTGGGATTAGGCTGGATTAAGGAGGCGCTAATAGTGCCCTATAGAGATTGGATTATCGCCCCATTTAAGGAGTAGACTCTGATACCCCGATGAAGAGGTATCTAAGGCACGCTTGGTGAGCTCTCGCGAAGTTTCTTGTAACTGTAGGAAAATAATGAATGAGCGGATCACCCAAGCACTACCATTAAATTGTGTTTTTGTGAGCTCATTTTGTTTTGTTGCCAATTCAAATTGTATGCATTGTGCACTAGGAAAATCTCTTTGCTCATACACCATATATCATATAGTATTCCTGATTTTATATATGTTAAGAACTCTTCCCTCCCTCATTTTATGTATCTGATTTTGATTTCAAGTATCTGTGCTCTGTTTTGCTCTCTTTATATGTATATGTATATATATATAATGTATATAATATGTTATATATAAAATGTATATAATATGTTATATATAATTTGAACTTATTGTTTCAGCATTTTAATCCATATTTTGTCATTTTTTCAGTTCGATCCATATACTACTTATTTTTACATGGCTATTTTCTTATATTAATATTATCTGCACATTGGTTTCATAGGTATCACTCACATTGGACACGCATAGGCGCCTGAAGGTATTGCCTAGAGTCCCCCTTTATCATTATTTAGTATTAACTCAAGCGTTGCTGGCTTCCAGGGGTGGCAGTATTTTAGGAGCTCGGTTTACTGATTCGCATCCATCTCTTGCTATATTGATTAATGTGTTTATTTTCCTCTGTGTGAGAGTTTGTGACTGCAGGATTTCCCCCACCTCCTTTTTCCCCCCAAACAAATCATTCTGCAATAAGTGGGTTAAGCACCAGGAATTGTAGAAAACCCTTTTTTATAATGCATATATCAAAATTTTAGAAAGAAAGGTAATGGGGGGGAGCCCATCTTCTCCCACAGAGAAGTGATTACGTAGACAGAGGTGTGTTCATAGGTTCTTCCCGTAGATTTGCTGTAGAGGGTCCGTGATGGAGGCGCGGCCCCCTCCAATGCTATGTGCCACCCGTGGGTTCACTAAGCCTTCTGGGTAATAAGTGAGCATCAGCAACATTGGCCCAGACGACGACCCTGTTCTTAGTGAGATCCAGCCAGAAAATCTGCCCAGAAGATCTCCCCTCCCCCCCTCCCTCCCCTCCCTCCCCCTCCTCTTCCCCTCCACTCTTCTCTGCCCATAGGAAAGGAAACAGGGGCATTACTTAGTTTCATGAGATATGAACTATTTGATGGAAGGGCAGATTTATTTTCTAGGGCAATGTTGTTATTGCCAGAGGTGGTCTCATTGTAGTCTCTACCACGCGCATCTCGATGGTGAGAAATTCCTCTTCCCCGAAGCAGACACCTTGCACTTGGAAGCTCCCGGCCACAGTCCATTCTCTGAGCCGTTTCTCTCCCGGTGGAGCCTCTGATTCAGCGTCTAAGCTGCCTTGCCCTGCATGCTGGAAGACAGATGCCTCAGCCTGGCAGTCCTGGAGGCCCTTCCCCTGGCCCGGGGCTCCTTCCTCTCGGGGGGCGGGGCCCCAGATGGGTGCTAATGAGAGCTTCTCTTTGTTTCCAGGGTCTGGGATGCTCTGACAGACAATTACATCCCTTCACTCTCAGAGGACTGGAGGGACCCAAACCTGGAGGCTCTGAATGGCAACAGCTCTGACACCGAGGTACATCTCTGCTCTCCCCAACCCCGCCCCCCAACTTTATAGGGCTTGAGAAAATGTGAGTTCCAGTTTGAAAAACACTCAGGAACTTGACAGTCTTCCCCATCAAACACTCAAAATCATTGCTGGGAAGGCAGGAGCTGTGGGGGAGGGGCACATCCGGTGTACACAGGGTGACTGGAATCGTTTCCTGTGGAAAATATGGTGCAGGTACTTCTGTTGCTGGTCCGTGTACTCCAACATGGAAGGTTAGGTGGTCTGAAGGAAGAGGAGGGCAGTGGCTACCACGAGTTTCTTTTATGTTCAAGTAATAATGGTTAAAACAAGCAGTTTGGTCCCATCAAAACAGTGCTGAGAGCAAGTGCTGACCCATCATTAGCTCAGGGTCTGGCTAATGGCCAGAGTTGGGGCCCAGCTATTAGGGAGGTGGCCGCGCAATGGGGAGGAATTCTTTTTTTTTCTTAATTGTTGTTCTATTACAGTTGTCCCAATTTTCCGCCGTTGCTCTCCCCTGCCCCCCCCCACCCCCCACCTCCCCCACAGTCCATCCCCACCCTGTTGTCCATGTCCATGGGTCGTCCATACCTGGTATGGGGAGGAATTCTTTATGGAACTCAACCAAAGAGACATTTATGTTGCTGGACCTGAGTCACATTCTGTGATTACTGATGTCAAAGAAAAAAGTAGCATTAGGGCTTCTGAATAAATAAAGAGAATACTTACTTTGAGTTGATTGGCATAGGCTGTGGGGAGTGAACTTCCAGAAAATCCAAACTGCCCCCCTTGGCTTGTTCTACATATACAAAGGTGTGCTCATTTAATGGCTAAAAGCCAATTTCTGCCTTGCTTGGTTTTCTCATTTCAGCTAAAAAGAAAATTTGACAATTTCTCATCTGGAAGGGCTGTCAGGCACAGTAAATGAAGGAGGCAGGATGGATCTGCTATTCCCAGGTGTTCTAGAATTAAGTTCAAGCAAAAGAGCTGGAAACAGATTTCCCTTACTGGGCAATATTTCTGCAGATCGTTGCCCGAAAGAGCAGATAATCAGCCGATTTTTTTTTTTTTTTTTGTAAAGGTGGTTGTATACCCTTCTTAACTCTTCCAATACTTAGCAATCCAAAATACTCAAAAATCTCAAGGCTGCATTGACTGGGGCAGGTAAGATGTTGACTTTCAGACTAAGGAATTTGTTACGAAAGTGTCTCAGGTCCTGTTTTGAACTCCCCACTGTGTATTTTCTCCTGCAGTGCTGATGTGTGTGGTGTTCAGTGCGTACCCAAAATTCGAAGGGGAAGATAAGCAAAATGGAAACAAATCTAGTTACTGAAATTAAATCAGGTCCATTTCCGTGCAAAAGGCAGATATTGCTTTGTTATCTCTTTTGCCACCTTCCCAACTCATTTTGAGGATTAAGCCAAAGGACATATAAGATAGCTTGCCCTTCAAAAGGACTTCAATTTATCCTCATTTGCAGATTTCCCTCAAGAGGGTTAATATTTCAGGGCAAATGGAATGACCCTGAGAAGGATGATGATCTTGAGCTTCGTTCCTTGTAGAATTTCTAACATCTCACCCATGGGAAAAGAGCAAGGTAGCAGAAGTGGATGGATCAAGGTTGTTTTATTTCATCCTCCTTAATGATCTGCATTCATTACAGTTGAAATGACTTGCTAGATTAACCGGGGCTTCGTGTTCCTCCTGTAAAGCACACTGACCCAACGCCCTTGGCATGCGGAACGCACACGTCTGGTAGGCTTCTGTCTAGCAAGCTTGTGTATCTCTTCTTCTGCCTATGTGGTTCATTGCCAAGAACTAGGTGTGTTTGTTCCCAAGCCTGTTCATGCTTGTACTGGTAACTGTAAATAAGCAATTTTATTAGATATTACAGAAAGTGTTGAATTATGACCGCAAAGAGAGTCATTTTTGCTTTATTTTTTTTCTCTTTATTGATTCCAGAGAGAGGGGAAGGAAGGGAGAATGAGAGGGAGAGAAACATCCATGTGAGAGATAAACTGCTCAATTGCCTCTTGCATGAGCCCGTCACCTGGGCATATGCTCTGACTGGGAATTGAACCTGCGACCTTTCGCTTTGTGGGATGACACCCAACCCACTGATCCACTCTGGCCAGGGCATTTTTGCTTTTTTAAAATCGAAGTAACACATGCACATAGTGTTAAAAGTCAAATAATACTTTTAAAGTAACATAAGACTTCAAACAAGTGACAAGAGCAGCCCTGCCTTGCCTTCCCGTGCTCCATAGAGGCAACCACGTTTCTTTCTTTGAACTGATCCTTTTGGCAGATCGCTTCAATTTTCTATAGGACACATTTACATGGCTATTTCTTTGATTATCGAAAATGAACTGTTTGGGCTGTTATCTATTACCTTGTATTATGGAAGATAAGACTCAATTCTTTCACGTCACCTCCAATGCTCCAACTCAGTGTCCCATCCTAATATAGGGTTGTCACCAATGTCTAGTTCCATCCGTGTTAAATCTACACACCCACGGTTTACTCTGTAGATGCTCCGTAAGTACTGTTTCCTGCTGAATCATGCACAGTGTTCTGTGAGAATATTCCCTCTCTTGTACAACCTTTTGTTTAATCTGGAGTGAAGCATTACCTTGTTTTTCCATTTGTTTCCTTTCGTTCTATACCTATCATTAGTTCGAGCCCAAACTCAGGGAACTCTAAATCTCACAATCAGGTTTTAAAAAAATCAGATATTCTATCCATTCGATCTTTTTTCTAGAAAACATCTGAGCTAGGACCCTCTATGTTTCTGCGATGAACTAGCCTGGCTGTGCCCCGCCACACCGCCCTGGTCCTGGGTCCCCCACACCTTCACCCGTGGGGTTCTTCAGGCCCCTGTCTCCAGTCCTGTGCCCGAAATTTTTATCTTTTTATTTTGGTGAGAAAAAAATCAGTACATTCTTCAGGAAAAGTACAGAAGAATATGCGTTTTAGAATATATGAGATGTCTTTATTCTTCTGTCATCTCTTTGATGGAGAGTCTGACTTGAGAGTTATTTTAAGTTGCAAACTCTTTGTTCTCAGAATTCTGAAGACATTGTTCTTTTGTCTTCCGGCTTTCCGTGGCTGTGAGAAGTCCAAAATCCATTTGATTCCCTGTCATGTTGAAGATTTTAGAGAGAGGAGAAGGGAGGGAAAAAGAAAAGGAGAGAAACAGTGGATGTGTGAGAGAAACATCAACTGGTTGCCACTTTTACACCCCCAACTGCGTGCGGACCTCGCCCACAACCCAGGCTTGTGCCCTGACTGGGGATTGAACCTGTGACACTTTGGTCCACCGGCCAGTGGTCAATCCACTAAGCCACACCAGCCAGAATGATGACCTGCCTTTAATATATGACTCTCTTTTGGTTCTCCTCTGAGCTTTTAGGATATTTTTATTCTCCTTTCTCATTTGAAAATTTACAGTAATGTGTCTTATAATGAGTTAAAAAAATGTATTCATTCAATCTGCATTACTTCAGTGGCCCCTTTTAACCTAGAAGCCAGTGACTGTATAGTGTAGCATGTTTGCTTGTGTTATTTCTCTGAAGAGTAATTATTTCTGTTTTCTGCTTCGATTGAGATGAATATATAGTTTTCTCCTTCATTATGTTGATACGATGAAATGCGTGAGTTGGTTTTCAAATATTAAGTCAACCTTGCATTCTTGAGATAAACCCAATGTGGTTATGTTGTATTATTATTTTATTTTATTTTTCGGTTTTCTTTTTCTTCGTGCAGCTTTGTTGAGGGATAATTGGTATAAAATAAATGGCTCTTATTAAAGTGTGCATTTTTATTAGTTTTGATGTGTGTATACATCTGTGAAACCATCACCGTAAGCAAGATATTGAGCATGTCTGCCACTTGCCCATTCATCCCCCAGCCTCCAGGAGAGCTGTTCCTGCCACTGTAGACCAGTTTGCACTTTCTAGAGTTTTATATAAAGGGAATTGTGCAGCATGTGCTTTTACTTTTCTGGTCTGGCTTTTAAAACTCAGTATAATTCTTTAGATAGTCATCCATTTTATTGTATGTGTCAACAGTTCATTTTTCATTGCTGAGTACCTTTCCAGTATATATCTGTATATATAATACTATAATTTGCTTATTCATTTACTTATTGATGGGCATTCAGGTGGTTTCCAGTTTTTGAATATTGGAAATAAAGCTACTATGAACAGTCTTGTGTAAGTCTTTTTGTGGACATATGTCTCCGTTTTTCTTGGGTAAAAACCTGTGAGTAGGATGTCTGGGTTACGTGGTGAAGTATATGTTTCACTCTTTAAGAAACTGCCAGAGTGATTTGCAGTTTGAGAGCTCCAATCATTTCATACCCTCATCCACACTTCTTATGGACAGCCTTTTTCATTTTAAACATTAAAGTAGGTATACAGTAGTATCTTCCTTTGGTTTTAATTTGCATTTCTCTAGGAACAGACGATACCGAGCATCTTTTCATGTGCTTATTTACAAGCGTGTCTTCTGTAGAAAAGTGCCTGTTCAAATCTCTTGCCCATTTTCTTAGTGGTTGGTTTGTGTTCTTATTATCCAGTTGTTAGAATTCCTATATTAAAAGGTAAATAAAATGAGGCATAGTAAATTTGTGAATTATTTGAGCAAAAATCAAATCAAATTGGGCAGTGGCAAACCAGAAATGGTTGGGAGTGTTCCACCGACATGAGGGAGGAAAAAAGACTTTTGCGGAGAGGAGATGGAAGCAGAGGAAGGAAGTTATTTGATTGGCTGTAGCTTGCTTAGGTGGCCGTACTATTTGAGAAAGCCTAGTTGGTTGTTTGTGATTGGTTGTCCTTTGGTTTGAATTCTTAACCCCGAGGGATTGGAGGCTTAGGTTTAAGTTTGCTTAGCAGGCCACTGAGGCAGTCAAGCCTCCTCAGTCTAATAACCTCATTTAATTAATTTAACCCGTATATTCTAGATGTAAGTCCTTGGTCTGATATGTTTTATGAATATTTTCTTCTTACCTATGGATTGCCTTTTAACTTTATTAACATCATCTTTTAAAGATCAAATGTTATTTAAATGTGATGCTGTACATTTATTGATTTTTTTTTCCTTTTTATAGTTTGTGTTTCTTGCGTAGCATATCAGATATGGCCAAACCCAAGGTCACTGAGATTTTTTTCTTAAGTTTTTTAGAAATGTTGTAGTTTGAGCTGTCATATGGTGAACGATCCATTTCCAGTTAGTTTCTGCGTATGGCGTGGGGTAATGGCCGTGGTTCACATGTGTGCGTGGTGCACCGCTGCCCATTGTCCCAGTATTATTCATTGAAAACAGCATCCGTTCCCTGTTGGATTATCTCGGCAACGCTGTTGAAGATCAGTTGACCGTACACGTGTGGATCTGTTTCTGACTTCTCTAGTCTGTCATTGCTACATGTGTATTCTTATGTCAACATCATGCTGTATTCATTATTATAGTTTTCTAATAAGTCTTTACCTAAATCAGTATGTTTCCCAGCATTGTTCTTGTTTTCAAAATTGTTTTGGTTATTTTAGATCCTTTGTATTTCTATATAAAATTTGAAATCAGCTGATCAATTTCTACAGAATAGCGTGCCGGAAATTCAGCTGTGATTGTATTGAATACTGGGACTGTATAGATTGTATACTGGGACTTTTTCTTCCTCTATTTTCTGAAAGAATTGTGCTAGACTGGTATTATTTCTTCCTTAAATCTTTCATAGACCATGCCAGTACAACCAGCTGGACTGGGGGCTTTTTCTGAGGAAGATTTTTGATTACAGACTCAATTCTTTTTTTTTTTTTAAAGATTTTATTTATTTATTTTCAGAGAGAGGAGAAGGGAGGGAGAAAGAGCAATGTATAGTTGCCTCTCACATGGCCCTCACTGGGGACCTGGCCCGCAACCCAGGCATGTGCCCTGACCGGGAGTCGAACCGGGACCCTCTGGTTCCCAGCCCGCACACAATCCACTGAGCTACACCAGCCAGAGCCAGATTCAATTCTTTAGTAAATATAGTTCTATTCAGACTTTCCATTTCTTCCTGGGTTGCTTTCTGTTAGATTTTACTTTTTAAGAACTATGTCCATTTCATCCGTCATTGAATGCTGCACCACGAAGTTGCTTCTGCTGTTCCCTTAGTCTTTTACTGTCAGCAGGGACTGTGGTGATGTCCTCCTTTTATTACAGAGATTGTCAGCTTGTATTTCCTCTCCTTCTCTCCCTCGCCCCTCCCTCTCATCAGTCCCTCCGAGGGTTATCACTGCCACTCACCTTTGTGAAGAACCCTTTCCTTCTCTGTTGTTCATTTTCTAGTTGTAGATGTCTTCCCTTATCGTCATTACTTCCTTCCTCGTATTTACTAGGGACTTGCTTCACCCTTCATATTTTAAGCTTGTTAAGAGCGGATATCTTGTTTTAAACTTCAAAAAACAATAACGGTCTTAGTCCGTTTGGGCTGCTACAACAAAATGCCACAAACTGGGCAGTTTTGACACAACAGAAATTTATTTTTCAGTTACTGAAGTTGGATATGGAGCTCGGGGGGCCAGCTGGCCGGGTTCCGGGAACGGGCCCCCTGCCTTTGCCCACGTCCTCAAGTGGCACAAGGGGCTCAGGGGAATTTTGTCATTTACCCACATACTCACCATGTTTGGTATTTTTATATTCGTTCCCGGAGATCCGATTTTCCATCATTTCCTTTCAGGTCTAAAAACTCTCCGTAGTATTTGCTGTAGGGGAAGGCCGCGGGTGGCAGATTCTCCCAGCTCTCACTGACCTCGTGTTTTTTCTCCCTGTCGGGACCACAGCCTTGCACTGCCAGTGTCCAGGCCGGCAAACAATTGGCTCATAGATTTGGCCCAGATTTATAGCTGTTCACGGCAGGAGGGGTCAGTCGGGGACCACGGCTAGCGAGGCCGTCTCTGCTGTTTTCACTTTTTGAAATTCCTTTTGTTCTAGTGTTGAACATAAAAATCTCCTGATTGTTTCCCTTTCCAGTTTCCATCTAGTTATTTTATTTTACTCTGTAGGTGATTTTTCAACCTTTTCGAGTCTACCCTATGTTGCAATTCGCTAGCATGTTTTGAATTTCTAAGAGCTCTTTCCTGTGACAAGGATGCAGTGTTTTCTTGCTATCCCTCCGAGGGCAGCGATGATAGGAAGGGATTTCTTCTGCCATCTGTATTGCTTTTTTTTCCCCCCCAAATTATAAGCGAAAGTTCATTTAGAAAGTCACAGAGGTAGTATAAGGGATCCAGCTGGGCTGTGTAGGCTCAGGAGACCAGTAACAGAGGCAGCAGAAGGGCCCTTGGAGCTTAGGAGAGAGAAAGGCAAAGGGGACAGGCTTGTGGCAGGAGGCGGAGAGATAAGAAGGAAGGCTGAGGTGCAGGAGCTGTTATTGCTTCTGATTTTCCTTTTTCGCCATGTGTTTTAGTTCCTGTCTCTCACGTGGACAACTGTCCTCAAATGCCTGACAATCCCTGGGCATCTTTTCCTTTTTAAAAGTGAGGTCGAAGGCTGAGCTCTCTCGGCGGGGCAGGGCTTGCCTCCTGCTGGCACACACGGTACAGCGATCTGCCAGAAGCCAGCTGGTCATTTTGTTTGGGAACCCCCGATACTGGCATGCGTCTGCAGGTCCTTTTTCTTAGACAGTGTCCTAGAAATGTGCTGGCCACAAGGTGCAGTCGTCCAAAGTCTTGGCCAAGGAGAAGAAGCCTGCCTGGTGGTGTCCTTGGAGCCTAGTCAGGGAAGGAGGCTGGGGGTGTATGGTGAGTAAGCAGATTTTTACTTAATCCCCCTGCTTTTGGTAAGATCCTGTACCACTACTTTCAGATGACTTGGTGTCTGAGTCCAGAGTCTCCCTTGTTCAATCTTCCCACAGTGACGTTTCTGGTGTTTTTGTTTTTTTTTTAATCCTCACCTGAGGATATGTTTCTTGATTTGAGAGAGAGAGGAAGGAGGCGTAGGGAGAGAGAGAGAGATGTGAGAGAGAAACATCGATGGGTTGCCTCCAGTATACACCCTGACTAGGGATCGCACGTGAAACCTAGGTGTGTGCCCTGACCAGGGATCGAACCTGCAGCCCGTTGGTGGATGGGACAACGCTCCACCCGAGCCACTGGACCAGGGCGAAATCGCCAGTGCTTTTGAGGGAGAGAGGATGGTAGTGGCCTTTCGACACGGGAAGAGGGAAGAGACCGGGATCTCACTGCTCCTGATGAAAAGTCCTGAAAAATCCTTTTCAGACACCCCCCACTGCTCCCTGACGGCCGCAGCCCTGAGCCCTTCAAGGTCTTCAGTGCAAACCCACTGACTTCTGGCAGCTTCCTGCCCAGGGTTTAACTCAAACTCTCTCTAGTTGGCCAGGTTGGCGTCTGCGTTCTAGCATCTCTTTTGCTCTTCCTGTCCCTCCTTCAGTTTGTTTTGTCCCTGTGGGACTTTCTTTTTTGATCCCTTTGCTTTCACTCATGGAGGGTCTCAGGAGGATCAGGAGATAAATGTGGGCGCTCAATGTCCTGTGCACCTTCCTTCTACTGTGAAGCAGAAATGGGAGGCCATTTAGAACTGTGTTATCATAGGGATGACGCAGGAGAGACTATGAAACTACTCAGAGGCCTGGTGTAGAAGGAGATGCCTTGGCCTTGTATCAGGAGCTTGGTGAATAAATAAATGCATTTTTATTTTTCACATTTATATTTGTAGGTCAGAACAATATGTTTAAGCCGTGTGTGTCTGTATTGTTGTTATTACTATTCACGATCCCCACTTTTATTGTTTTTTTTTAAAATTAATTCACCTATTCTAACTGTGATATAAAAGATGGCTTCTTGTCCCTACAACTTTAATTAACTGGAGATGGTGGCTGTCTTGGACGAGAGGACGTGGTACTTCAGGGTAGTTGATTACATCTGTTGGTTTCCTGGGTGACGGAGCAGCTCAGTCACCTGTGGAGGTGGGGCTGAGTACAGGAGGCTACTGCACTGCCCCGCAGTCCTCTCCTTCTCATTTGTTCATTCATTCTTTCAGCAACTTTCCGTCGGCCAATCGCTGGTGGCCATGCGCTGTGCATTTCACTGTGGGGACCGAGGCACTGACTTAACCCTCATGGACGTTTCCCCAAAGGGAACGGTAGCTTTTCCCTTGGGCTGGGTGCCTATTGGTGACTTTTACAGTTTTTTCTCCTTTCTGACTGGAGGTGAAAGTATGTCTTTGTTCTCTTAATTTTGGTTAAGAAAGCAACGCCCCTGTGAACAGGCATGGCGAGGAGAGGGAAGCACCATGCCGCAGACAATCCCTTCTGTTTATAGATGTAGTAATTTTGAATGCTTCGGCAAAGGATTCTGGGAAATGGTCATAGTGAACACAAGGACTCACTGTAATTTTATTTTATTTTATTTTATTTATTTTATTTTATTATTTTAATTTTTAATCCTCACCCAAGGATATGTCCATTGACTTGAGAGAGAAGGGAAGGAAGAGAGAGGCATTGATGTGAAATACCTCGATGGGTTGCTTCCCATACATACCCCGATTGGGGGTCAAACTCGAAACCCAGGTATATGTTCTGACCGGGAATCGAACCCTCAGCCTTTTGGTGTACAGGATGATGCTCCAACCAACTGAGCCACCCAGCGAGGGCGGGCCTCACTGTAAGTTTAAGCCTCACCCAGAGGACCCTGCAGTGAAATTAGCAGTGTTGCAGGCACCATGTTACAGTCCCAAAGCCACACTCTTTACCAAAAGCACGAGGAAGGAACGGCTTGCTGAAGAGGATGGCCAGACTCTTTTTTCTGGCGCTAGGTCTTCCTTTCTCAATTCTAGAGAGAAGACAACTTGGAAGAATAATTTTTCTTGAAAGAGCCATAGTTCACGTTGGTAGTATGGCAACAGCTCACAGTGTATGTCTACAGAGAAATTCAGACCAAAATGACCTGGCCTGCAGATCGTTTTTGACTGTAGCCTTCCCATTATCACTACCTTCCCATCATCACACGAGAGGCTAATGGAATTCCTCGTGGCTACTTCTGTGTCTCTGTCATATCTCAGGACTAAGCGTATTCATATAGTCTTCCATACGCATAGTGCTTATCTATCTACCTGTCTACCTACCTACCGTCTATCAGCGTAGCTATCAATCATATCTTATTCATCATATACATAAATGCCATCGTTTTTCAAAAACCTTTCTCTTTCTCCCTGTTAGTTCCCTTCCAGCTTTCATTCTCTGCCTAAGTCATTGTCCTGGTCACAGAAGGCAAGTAGGAGTCTGTAAGTGACCTGGGAAGGAGAGGGGGCTTGTTGAGAAGTGACAGCACCTGCTGAAGCGGAAGAGAGTCTGGCAGGACCGAGAGGCAATGGGAGACTGGAGGCCCCGAGAGAGTGGGGACGGTGAGAGAACTGGGAGGAGGGAGGCCAGGGACAGAGCGTGCATGGTAAAAGCAGACGGAAGGAGGGGGTAAGCCACGGGTAGAAGAGGAACGGGGCTTCCTGGGGAACACTTTGTGCACGCTGCCCCTTTTATTTGATTTTGTGTTTAGTGGCCGATTTCTGAGGTCTGGGAAAATATGGGGTAGGTACAGCTCCCATAATCCTAGGAACTCTCAGTAGCTTTCACAAGCTTGCAGTTGATTTTCAAATCAGGCTCTAGGCTTTTTCAAAATCAGACTCTGATTTTCAAATCAGACTCTTGAAAAATCAGACTCTAGGCTTTGTGCCAGAGAAGGGGAGAGGGGAAAGCTCTGACTAAGAGTCGTTCATGCCCTGGCCTCTAACATGTGAGCAGTGAGAAGGATGTTCCTAAAAGCCCCCAGCCTGCCTTCCGCCAAGGATGCCAAGTGAGGCCCTCGGGAAGGGTTAGGGTACAGTTGAAAGATGCCGTGTCAACAGTCAGTGACGTAAACCCACGAACATTGGCCACATTTCAGAAAACGTGAACCCTCCATTTTTAAAATAGACTTAATATTTAAAAAATCTGGTGATAGGCTAACCCTTGCTGTGCGATGCTTATAAAAAAAATAATCCAAACAAAAAGCAGTATGAGCCGTCTGCTACCCCAGGACTTTCTGGCCCTAAAAAAGTTCTGCCTGGAGCGTGCAGCTGTGAACAGGCTGTGGCGCCGGGAGTTCTGTTCTGCACGGCGGGGAGCTGGGCAGCCAGGGGGTACCACAGGTGGTGGACTTGGCAGAGAGAGGAGCATCTGGGTTCGACAGCAGAAATAGATGTCACCACCTGGCACACAGCCCCCCAGACAGTCCCATTACCTCCCTGTCCTACCCCTTCTCCAGGTTGAGCGCAGATGGCATTTAATATATATCTGATTAATTTTTTTATGACATAGTCCTGGTTTTAAGCAAATGGAGACAGAAGGTGTGTGTTTTGTTAGGGGAGTCTGCCAAGGTGGAGCTCAGTGAAGGGGGAAGCAGTTTCTGAGGACAGACGGCTTCTGGCATGGCTGCTTGGGTTGGAACTTGGCGCCTCCTGTTAGAACAGGAACGCGTAGCCCCAGGGAAGAGGCAGGGGGAGCACCCCAGCCAGTGGCGAGCAGAGGAAAAGCGGGCTCTGCGGAGAGATTTCCTGAAGACACTTTGTGACGGCACCTATAGGACGTCCCAACTGGACTTCTGGACACATGCAGCTGGTTAGGTGGTTTAGTGGCTTATTTTTTCCAGATCTGAACATAAATGCCAGACCATGGCCTTTTGGGCTGTGCTCGGTAAAGCCAGATATTCTGACTATCTCATTGGACACTGACATCTAGAATCTTGGTGGCTGTGAACTTTCAGAATCTTACTTGGGGTTTACGGAGTTTTGGAGACACAGGGCAAATGTTTGACAGCTTTTGTTGGATAGTTTGTCCTCTCGTTCATGTGGTCCAGCTATTCCGTGGCATGCCCCAGATGGATTCATTCATCCTCCGTCAGCTGCGACACCGTGCCTAGATTCCGGTGATGGCAGGGGACTTCATCAAACTCTAAAAGCATGACTCTCTGCCCTGGAGCAGCCTACCTCTTAAAGTGCCTAATGAAGTAAATTCTGGAAACAAAGTCCCAGATGGAAAATCCTTATACAAGGAAGTCTGTCTTTGCTGCAGGAGTTGGTCACACTGTCACTTCCCTTGAGAAGGTTCCTGTTCACACAAGGGCGACCTGCCTTTGGGTGAAAGAACAGAGCTGCTCCCTCAGACCGGTCAAGCTGGTGCTGCCGCTCAGCCCTCGTGGTCTTTTTCTGATCGAGCTGCGCTCAGTGGGGCATGCTGGGGGGCACGTGTGAGATTGGACAGGACTCTGGGGCTTCTTCAGACACCCTTTTTTTTTTTTTTAAAAAAAAAGGTCTTATTCATTTATTTTTAGAGAGAGGGGAGGGAGGGAGAAAGAGAGGGAGAGAAACATGGGTGTATGAGAGAAACATCCACTGGTTGCTTCTTGCACACCCCGAACTGGGGACCTTGCCTGCAACCCAGGCATGTGCCCTGACCAGGAATTGAACTGGTGACCTCTCCGTTCGCAGGCCAACACTCAATCCGCTGAGCCACCCCAGCCAGGGTCAGACTCCTTTTTTACCCAGTGGGTGGCTGGCGTGCCCTCTCAGGCAATGTCATCTGATCTAGAGACTAGAGAGAACCCTAGTTCTGCTGATGGTCAATCAGAATTCTACCCCCGCTCCCCCAGATCCCTGACAAAGAGGAAGAATTCAATGAGAAGAGCGAACATGATTCCGGCATCAACGAGGAGCCTCTACTCACAGCCGATCAGGTAGGAGTCTCCCTCGGTTCTGGGGAATTTTGTTTTTGTTTTTTAATAGAGGAAAAAGTTTAGGCGAATATACTAGTCACACCCACTGAAGGCAGAAGAAAAGTGTGTGGATGAGCTGGAGCGTCTTTCGGAAGGGATGTTGTTTCTCTCTATGCCGTCATTCACCCCACTGGTGTAGGCGGGAAGGAACCCCACTTCTGACACCAGGCTAGGGTGGGCTCTGCGTTCGGTAACGGCCAGGGGCGGGCCGGTGTTTACGGACCTCACTTCCTGCTAAACCTCCTTCGAATTCCTTGAACCTGGAGAGGTGAGGACACCCCACACACCTGTTCTTCCACAAGCTGACGTGGTGAAGGGGGCTTTCGTGTGCTGGCTATTTGCTCCTATTTCAGAGAACGCTGAGAATTCCGAGCCTTCCAAAAGGAGCCTTAGAGGCACTTGTCTGTCTTTGTTAGTAAAAAAATATAAAATTAAAAAGATATAGTGCTTCCCATGTGACTGAGTTCATTATATTTTGGGCTTTAGTAATTTATTCCTGGAGGAGAATAATATTGGATCTCTGGGTTCCTCATGGAACCTTTTAGTCAACAAACAGCTGTGGATGGTTGTTCTGAGCAGGCACCACACACGTTTTCTCACAAAGTGATTCTGAAAAGGCTCCATGGGGAGCTTTTGGATGCCAGAAAGCTTTTCAGTAAAAGGAATGCTTTTGTGTTTGTGGTGAAAAGTGGGATATAAATAGGTTAGGATCCAGAGATCGAAGGGAACCAGGTTAAAAAAGACAGGGGTGAACAGAGTTATTCTTGTGAGTTTTAGGAGAAAAACAGCTCAGGGACACAATGCAATGGTAACTACTCTGAGAGAAAGGACTCAGCCATAGAATTCTAAGGGGGGTGTCACCTGTTTGCCTCCTATGAATGGCTTTCAGGAATCAAAGATTGCGTGTCCCCTAAATTGGTGACGAGAGAGGAGAAGGTTTGGGAATAAAACAGCAGTTATGCTAAGGGAGGGGGCCCCGCGTCTTCTTATTTTTGCTTCAGCCGAACGTGAAGAAACCCCCTTCGAAGACCTAAGTCCGGTGGCTTGGACCCGGAGTCTGTCCCAGCATCAGGAACAGACGAATGCAGAGACCAGGTCCCCGCTGTGACCAGTCTCATCTGCGGAGGCCTTTCAGAAGCAGTCTGTGCTTATTCGGCTTCCGTTCTGTGTGAACAATTAATGCACAAAGTCGTTCACCCTTATTCCTCTTGACTGTCACCTCGGTTTACTCTCACTTCTAGGAGCTGTCCTCCCACCAAGAGTGTAGTTGAGAGGGGATTGCTTACCTGTTTTCTGTCCTCCAGACCAAAAAGCTGCCGTGTAGCAGCCTTTTATTACTTTATTATCTTGATTTTCACGTGTTGCCAGGCAGCTTCGGTTCCTGTCTAGAATTCTGGACAAATGGCCATTTCCCTCTCAGTCAAAAAACCTCCGCCTCTGAAGTTGTGGCAGGCACACTTCATTGCTGTTGTTCCCCCGGTCACAGGCATTGTCACGGTGAACGCTGGGTGGATAAAATACTTTCCCACTTAGAAGCAAAGTGCTCAGCAAATTGAAGTAAATGTCCCCTTCCGGGCAGCTCTGCTGCATTTCCTGAAAGAGCTGTTCATTTCCAATAAAGCACTCATCTAAACACTGTTCTTGGAAGCAGCTTTGCATTAAAGAAAGAGTGGGTGTAAGCCTTCGGTCAGATCTATTTTTATTATTATTTAATATTTATTAAGGAACAACATGGCTTGAGGACTCTTACAGACGGCAAATGAGCCATGTCCTTCTCTGATCAAAATTCAAGCCCGAATGTCCCTCCTGCAGAGGACAGAGTCAGCGGTCTCTCGTGTGCCTTCCTCAGGTCATCGAGGAGATCGAGGAGATGATGCAGAACTCACCAGACCCCGAGGAGGAAGAGGAGGTTCTAGAAGAGGAGGATGGGGGCGAAACTTCCTCCCAGGCAGACTCAGTCCTCCTGCAGGAGATGCAGGCCCTGACCCAGACCTTCAACAACAACTGGTCCTATGAAGGTGAGGGCTTGGGGGTGGGGCCTGCGGAGGACGGACCCCACTCGGGGCCAGGCACTGGGCAGGTGCTTCACGTGTAGCCAATAGAACCCCGCACGTAAGGAGTTGGCAACATCTTTCTTACGGGGCAGAAGTTAGCATTTTTGGAAATAAAAGGGCAGTTGAGCCCATTAAAATGGTAAAACTAAGCAAAGACTAAGACTAAAGCAGACTGAATAGAAGAAATCTGTACCCACTATTCACAACGGTGCCAATACAAAAATCGATGGAAAAAAAACCCTACAAAGGGTAATAATAACAGCTCATGTTTTTGGAGAGCTCTCGAATAAGCCACCCGTTCCAAGACTTTCTCCGCACGATCTCCTTCCATCCGCACGCCAACCCCCTTCGGGTTGAGCTGAGGGTTCTGAGGGGTTTGCAAGGCCACTGCTGTAAAAATGTGATTAAAAACAAAATCTCCTTTCACTCAGAAAGCCTTTGCATGGAAGTAGGGAGAAAGAAAACCATTTTCTCACTGAAGAAGCATTAAGCCAGAACGTGATGGACGCCATGCACCACCCGCAAAGGGGCTACAGGGTCAGAAAGAAACCTCACTCCTATTGAGAGCGAAGTGGATGCAATCCATCACGTTAATCCAGGTTTGCAGTTTGGAGTCAGGTGACAACAAAGGTCCCATTATCCTCCTTGGTGATGGCTTTTCAAAGCACTGACTCCCAGATTCTTGAGGAAACATTTCTGAGTCCAGAGACTGGCAAGAGGCTTATTCGGCCATTAAAATGACTGACATGCATTTGAAGAGGACAGAGAGAGAAATTCTGAGAGAAGAGAGAAGTCAGGGAGAGGGAAAGTCTCCTCCCTTATTTTCAACAGGGAGGAGCAAGCCTCTTACTGTGAATTTGCATCTCCCCTGACACCACATACAAGTCAGAAGGGTCGCAGCCAAATCTGAAGCCAGGTAGGTTAACTCCGGAGTCCTGACTCTTAGTCTTTGTATTGTGTTGATTCTCTGACAGGTTTGTAGTAATTATGATCGCGCAGAGAGACAGGTGGATGAAGAATGAAATGAAAAGGCCCTGGCCAGTGTGGCTCCGTTGGTTGGCTCATCGTCCGGTAGATTGAAAGGTCGTGGGTTCAGTTCCCAGTCAGGACACATATCCAGGTTGTGGGTTCGATCCTTGGATGGGACATATATGAGAGGCAACCTATCAAAGTTTCTCTCTCACATTGATATCTCTCTCTCTCCCCCCGCCTCTTCCTCTCTAAAAGCAATGGAAAAAATGTCCTCAGGCGGGGATAAAAAAAGGAATGAAAAGATGTAACACAGCAAGGGCAAAGCTGAGTATAAAGTCCATCAATCTGTAGGGATGATGTCCTTCTTGCTGCAGGAGGGGCTGCGCCCCTGGGCATAACTCCTTTGGATGGGGGTGTGGGGGTGCTGGTGGCGGGGACTTAGGGACAACTGAGGGAGAAGGTGGGTGGGTCAGGGCATAGCAATCCGAACGGGGATTAGAATGGCGGTGAAAACAGAGGCATGACCTGAAGAGCTGTGGTGGAAGTGAGACTCAGGCGGCGAGGAGCAGAGGCAGGGCGGTGACAGGCAGGAGGAGCCTGTGCAGAGTGATGGAGCGAACTTGGCTGTGACTCTGCATTCACAGCTGCCCCAGTCAGGCCATTCTCAGCCACACAAAGGTCCCAAACATGGTCAGCAGAAGGCTCGTGAGAACAGCTGAAACGCAGAGTGAAATGGGAAAAGCAGAAGGAGGCGGACGGCGCCGCAGAACAAAATAAAGGGGGAAGTCGGACCAAGTCAGCAAGTATCCGGGCAAAGCAGAAACAAAAAGGAGGAGGAAATGGAGATTCTGAGGCAGAAACAAAAGATACCATTAGTTAGAAAGGGATACATTTGCCAAGATGCTTTCTGAGTCTATTTTGTTTCAAATCCTTTCCCGAGGATATATTTAGTGATTTGAGTGACAGAGACAGAGAGAGAAGGAGAGAGAAAGAGACAGACAGACAGACAGACAGACACATTGACGTGAGAAGAAACATTGGTTGCCTCCTCTAGGGCCTCGACCAGGGATCGAACCGGCAACCTTTTGGTGTAGGGGACGACGCTCCAACCAACTGAGCCACCTGGCCAGGGCTTGAATCCATTTTAAATGAAGAAGTCTTATGGGGATAGGAATTTAAAATGAAGTTACCTTGCCCTACACCAAAAGGGTGCAGGTTCAGTGCGCAGTCAGGGTGCCTGTGGGAGGCAACCAACCGATGTTTCTCAGATGGATGTTTTCCCGCCCCCCTCTCTCTTCTCTCCACTCTCTCTAAAATCAATAAACATAGTTTTAAAAATGTAAACAAAGTCATCGTCTCTCATGATCTCAGGTTCCCTTTCCTTTTTTTCCGATACTAGTAGACCACTCTCAACCCACCAGCGTCCATTTTTCACTCCGTGTTGCCAGTCTTCCGCACGTTTCACACACTTTTGAACACAGGTGCTGCCACGCAGGATGGCAGGCATAGAGAAGGCCTCCAATTGCTCTGCTGATTTTGCTCCTGATCCATTCTAGGGAATAGGCACTGCCCTCCAGTCCTCTTCAGCACCCATGCCAAAACCTCCTTTGAACACCCCCTCCCACCACCACCAATTCTGGACCCATTTCACACGAGGAATACAATACTATACAAACAGGAAAATGTGGAGGACTGTGCGAGGGATCAGGAAACCACGTGTCTGTCCACGTACTTTTTCTGTGGGCAGAGTCCACTGGCTTCCCTGGGGGCTATTTCTTCTTCCTCCTTTGCTTCCTGAGAGCGATGTTCTTTTCTGCAGATGCTATACTGGCCCTGCCCTTCCTGGCATGCCCCTAAATTGTGAAGGTCTCTCCTGGCCCTTTGAGAGGTTGGAAGGGATCTCCCCGAGAGGGGCAGTCCCACCTCAAGAGGCAGCGGCCCCAGGACCCTCTGCAGTGGGCTCTGGCTGGAATGCAGGTGTCACCTGTGGATGGTCTTCCCCGCAGGACTGAGGCACATGTCTGGCTCTGAGCTGACCGAGCTGCTGGACCAGGTGGAAGGTGCCATCCGAGACTTCTCGGAGGAGCTGGTGCAACAGCTGGCCCGCCGGGATGAGCTGGAATTTGAGAAGGAGGTGAAGAACTCCTTCATCACGGTGCTCATCGAGGTCCAGAACAAGCAGAAGGAGCAGCGAGAGCTGATGAAGAAGAGGCGGAAAGAGAAAGGGCTGAGCCTGCAGAGCAGCCGCGTGGAGAAGGGGAGCCAGATGCCTCTGAAGGTATGGGAGCTGCCCGGCCAGAAGCCTGGCCGCGCTCCGCCTCACACCGTCCATGCCTCAGGCCCCAACTCCAGCCCTGCAGTGGACTCAGAAACAGGCCTGTGCTGAGCAGTGACGGGGCAGCACCCTGTGGCAGACAGGGGGGTGGAAAGAGGCCTCCTGTTTCCTCTCCTCCCCCGACGACTCAGGTCTAACTGGAGGAGACGGGTAAATAGGAGAAAGTCATTGAATGTGTTCTCTAGCTAAGACATTAGAAAAGGGGGTGAAGGCATTTAGGACTGGAGTCAGAACCCTTGCTGCTGCTGAGCTTAGAGTCCCGACTTCGCTCTGCAGGTTGTCAGTAGGGTGTTTCAGGATTGAAAATTAGGACTGTTCATTGTTTTATCGACAGGATTCTTCAGACCAGTGGTTCTTAATCAGGGAAGCTCGGTAGAATTATCTAAGGAGGTTTTTCAAAGTGCCCTTGCCTCTGCTCTATCCCATACCCACTAAACTGGGCCTAGCTCGGCGCGTTTGGAAAAAGCATCCCAGATAAGGACTGTTGCTTGACATCTGCCCTTCCCAATGACTGGGCATTTTGTTTTCTTCCCTAAGATATTTGCATCATCATCTGTTCACGTTTTACTGTACGGCTTTATTTTCCTATTTACACAGCGGAAGTGGAAATGAGGGAACCCTGGGGATGACTTGCTTAGATGAGTCTTTGAGACTCTGTTTATTCTCTGAAAGCCTAGGTTTACATATGACCAGTCTCTCAGCCCAGGTCTTACCTTTGCTTTCCAGTCACAGGACTCTGAGGTAGTGGCCTGGACGAGTGGTGGCTCGTGGGTCTGGGAGGTTGGGGGGGGACACACAAGTCCTCCTGGGGGTGACGACCTTGGGGCAGGAAGCACCTGCTCTTCTTGCGTCTCTTCTCCCCCAGCGCTTCAGCATGGAAGGCATCTCGAACATCCTGCAGAGCAGCATCCGCCAGACTTTTGGCTCCTCGGGAACTGATAAACAGGTACGTACGAGCTGTCCCCCTGGTCCCTGCGCTCCTCCTGGACTCTTGCAGCTTGCCCCTCCTCCCCCCCACCCGCTGTCGGCAGAGCAGAGAGTGGTGATTGTTTAGGATCATCCCAGCGCTCGCGCAACCGTGGCCCTAACATTTCTTCTACTCTGCAGGAGGAACAGAATAAACCTTAACACTCGACACCGCGTGTAGACCTACAGGTTAACTTGTTTTAAGAACTAAATGCATAACAAGGGGAATGCATTTGATGATCGATCCCGTGTGGGAGGTCAGACCTGCCCACCCAGACTCTGAGCCAGGAGGTGGCATCTCCGAGCTGGCTCCAGGCCGTGGGTTACGTGCCTGAGATGCACCGCTTGTTACTTAGACCCGGTTCAAAACGTTTCCCGGCCCCCTGTCCCGCGCTGCCCTCTGGTGCTAGGCCCCGGGCACGGAGATGAGCAGTTCCGACTCCCCGCCTCGTGGAGCGCACGATCGGACCGCGGCGGCCCGCGTGTGAGTGGATGAGGGTGAGATTGTGCAGTGAGTGCACATAAATTGTGTACATGTTTTACACACGTTGATAGCTGAATCCTAAGTGTTAGAATCCTGGAACACGTTATGGGAAGAGACTTTAGGAACGTCTTAGTCCCCTTACTTCACAGCCCTGAGAACTAAGGCCCAGAGAAGTGAGACACCATTTTCCCAAAGCCACACTGCTACTGTGGGGGGATCCAAGGGGCGGAGCCTAGACTGACACACAGTCGTCTGACTTCTGGTCTGGAGGTCTTCCTGCTCACTCTGCGGGGCGCCCTTACAGCCTTTCGAGGTCCCTCTGGCCCAGGGCCTGGTATCCCACGGGGCCCCGAGATGATTTTGTTGTAGAAGCGCCTCACATCCAGCAGAGGGCGCAAACCCAACGTTCAAACCGCAGGGCTGGTTGAGGTTCTCTCGCCTGTCACTTTGACAGAAGAGAAACGATTCATTCCCAAATTGCACTGCCAAGGGTAAGAAAACATAACATCCTCTCTGTGCTCCCAGCCCACACGAGGAGACTCTCACCAGGACTTTTAAGTAACCAAAGAGTTGCACAGGTTGGAACGGAGGGACATCTTTCCTGGCAGCCAAGTCTTAGTTTGTCAGGAGGTATCCCCCAAGACACAGGTCCTGGAACGCTGGTGTGCGAGTTGTCACGTGTGTCGTGGAGCGTGGACGGAGCGTGCTTCCCAGAGAAAAGCACAGTCCCCCTGCAGGCCGTCTCGCGCGGCTCAGCCCCAGAAGACTGGTACCCAGCGTCTCAAGCCCTGTGTGCTGTTTGTCTCGTAGTACCTGAACACAGTCATCCCGTACGAGAAGAAAGCGTCGCCTCCCTCGGTGGAAGACCTCCAGATGCTGACGAACAGTGAGTTGCTCTCATTCTCAGTGAGGTCCGCGGCTCGGTTGCCCGCGCCCTTCCCCGAGCATTGTGTCCTCGGTGCTGCAGGCCTGAGATTTCCGGGACCAGTTCTAGACGGGCCAGGCTGGGCTCTGCGTCATTGCCTTGCTCCCCCCTGAGCCCGGGGCGAAATTAAAGTGCTTGGCAGTGATGCTGCTCCCAGTTCCTGCAAGGGAAAAGGGTTGCCAGAGGAAAATGAGCTGGTGAAGGAGGTTGGGGGAGGGGGCGGGTCTGTGCAGGGACGTTCTGGCTCACCCAGCAGTTCTCAAGGCTCTGCCTGCCCGATTTCTCCTCCGCAGCTTGAGGACGCCGCTCAAGTCTGAACTCGTGTCCCCAAAGCGGGGAGCTCCGTCTGTGGGGCTGGCTGTATTTTTAGCGAGAAGCAAAGATTCTTGGGTGGGGGAAGGCTGATTGGCAAGAAGAGAGCCTGGTTTTCTTTTCAAGAAGTGACTGCCTCCTCTCCTCCACTTTGGCTCTATTGTCAAATGTGGATAAACATTCTGAGCTAGGAGAGAAAACGGTGTGTGTATAAAGAGCCTTTTGCAGGTAAAATCTCTTTACATACATCTAACACCACAACCCCCAAAGCGCCGGGTCGCATGGTGGGAACAGTCAGTGTCAGCTTGATTCTCGTAAGAAGAGAACCCGAGGCTGAGATGTGACAGGCCCAGGGAATCAGGAGCGGCCCATCTCCCTGGCAACCGCGCTCTGCGGGGTGGCGCACCAGCCGGGCTGCCCAGCCCGCGGCTGCGCTGCGGGGGAGGCACCGCGCCAACCGCAGGGGGTGCCTGGCGGAGGCGAGAGGAGCTTCGTCTGCCCAGCTGAGGGAGGCGGATGCCTGCTGGGCCGCAGGGCTAAAGGGGACCAAACGCACTCATTTTGATCAATTTGGAAAACTAAAGCAGGGGGTGCTGGCAAAGAGAAATCCTGCTGACATCGATGGGTACCGAGTCCTTGAGACTCGGAATTTTAAATTCAAAAGACGTTGGCCTCCTCTTGACTCATTTTAAACTCCTTTATTTGCATACATATGCACTAAGATTTTTTTTTTTTTGAAAGGGAGCAGATAACAGATGAACTGACATGTATAGGTGTTTGTGTTTTCCCAAGTAATCAGCGTTTGGAAAATAAATTGGGCAAATGATGAAGGCGGGTGTATGTAAAGTACTGTGTCATGGTCTTAACAAAAGGAAGAGCAACACGTTTATTACAGATCCTCGTTAAAGAATTCGGTGTGAAATCCTTTCATTTTAATTAAGAATGGTGGGTTGGTTGACATTTTTTAAGCTCACTTAAAAATTGTAACTGGAGTATATCAATCATTTAGAATACTGGGGCAATATTGAAACGTGAACAAAGGAAAATAGGTAATTCACTGTCCCCTGGACTGTGGTGACTACTTTGGTGTTTTTCAGCTGCAATATTTTATTCTTTTTCATGTGGTTGGGATTAGACTGGCTATAAAATTTTGTATCATGACTTTGGTCACATCAGTTAACATTTGGTTAACATTTTTTTTAATGGCTCTCTCTTCTATCATGTGGATATACCACATTCCCATAGTTTAACCCCATGAGAAGAAGAAAAATGTCCTCTTTCCCGAATACCAATTCTCCTGCAGGTTATGAAAGCTTTTTTTTTGCAAATCCTTGTGTGCATGTGTGGACAGTATCTCCTCTGTCCCCTACTCCTGAGCAGGCCAGAAACCATCTGTGGGCACTGGACAGCTCGCATGAATTTTGGATTTTGGAGATCAACTCAGACACCTATTGACTGAGGGCCCGTATTGTATTTTCATGCCTATCTTCTTGGTGCGGCATCTAGTCTGGCCCATGCTCAGTTGTTAACTGTTTCCAGCCCCTTCAGTCGACATGAATCTATGTCTAAAAATGCAGAAGAAGCCCTGGCTGGTGTAGCTCAGTGGATTGAGCGTGGGCTGGGAACCAGAGGGTCCCGGTTCAATTCCCCGTCAGGGCACATGCCTGGGTTGCGGGCCGGGTCCCCAGTGGGGGCCATGTGAGAGGCAACCACACATTGCTGTTTCTCTCCTCTCTGTCTCCCTCCCTTCCCCTCTAAAATAATAAATAAAATCTTTAAAAAAAAATGCAGAAGGAACCACACAAAAGAAGCCAGCGCCTGGAGGGCCTTGGGTTCCGTCTCTCTTTTCGGACCTGCTGCCGACTCATGCCAGTACCCACTCTGTCCCTCACCCACTCCTGATTTTTAGAATCAAGTTTCATGACCTTGCCCTGAAACTTGGGAGGGTCATCCAAGAAGAGCAAGGGGCATGGATGTGGGTTGGGTGCCTGCCTCTATGGTTGGGGCTGCCTCTGCACCCTGGTGATCGGGGCCTGCTGACCTTCGCTGTTTTCTCTGCTGGCAAACAGTAACGCCTGCTCACTGACGAGAGCCAGACACTGTGTCCACACAGTGAAAGGAGCATCCCCTGTGGTCTCGCTCTCAGAGATAACCCCTGTTAACAGTTCCATGCACGTTATTCCAGATATTTCTATGAATATTAGCATTTATTTAAAAGTTCTTTCTTCATTGTTAAGTATGTCTTTTACATACAGATCTCTCTCATTTTTCATAAGACTACATGGGCCCTGGCTGGTGTGGCTCAGTGGATTGAGCACCAACCTGCAAACCAAAGGGTCACTGGTTTGATTCCCAGTTAGGGCACATGCCTGAGTTGCAGGCCAGGTCTCCAGTAGGGGGCGCACGAGAAGCAACCACACATTGATGTTTCTCTCCCTCTTTCTCTCTCCCGTCCCCTCTGTCTAAAAATAAATAAAATATTAAAAAAAAGACTATATGGGAGAGTTTATTTAAGGAATCATCGATGAAGAAATCCATTGGTAGACACCCCCTCCTTACCCTCATTTTTTGAAGGTATAAACAAGCTCTAGCTACTTCCTTAAAGGATTTTCTACAAGGTGACTTCTACAAGGTGAATTATAAGTATGAGAAGATGCTACCTGGTTTAATAACAGAAAAAGCTACTTTAAAAACTTTTCTAAAAAGCCTCTGGGCTGTAATAACACCTCATCGTGAGCTTCATGTGGAGTCCTGTCCCGTTTCAATAAGAAGTCTATAAGCTCCTCGGGGCCCACCAGTGCCTTGCACTTCCACAAACTCTAGTGCTGTACTGGGCGTAAAATAGAAAATAAATATCTGTCCGATGAAATTCATTTGTTGTTAATAAATTAGAGGTGGAGGAATTTTCTGATGATAGGTTTATATGAAGGTAATGTCTCTAGAGGCAGTTATATTGGTTATTCAGCGGTGCATTCTAACATTTAGATTGACTGCATCTGAAAGCCGACTCTTTTTAAAAATGGCTTTATTTATTTATTTTTATGACTATTGAAGATGTATACTTAGGAGATGATGTGGAAATTATAGAAAAGCAAAAAAATAAAATAAAAAGATAAAAGATGAAGAAAAAAGAAAAGAAAGTCACTGCCACACTGACTCTTGGTATATTCTCCGCTACCACGGTGAATGCTGACTGTTGACAGATGGTTCTAGACTTTTGCTCAATACTCAACCAATGTCTGGTTTCCTTGAATCGTTGCTCACTCACTTCGGGTTGGCGGGTTTTTCCGCCCTAGAAGTGAGCTTTATGCCTTGATGGTACCTTGGCTGATCTCTGTCTCTCTCCTTCCCTAGTTCTCTTTGCCATGAAGGAAGATAATGAAAAGGTGCCAACTCTGCTAACAGACTATATTTTAAAAGGTAAGAGCAGCCCAGCCCTGGACAGTGTGGCTCTGTTGCTTGAGCATCGTCCACAAAGAGAAAGGTCGCAGGTTCGATTCCCGGTCAGGACACAGGCCTAGGTGATAGGGCTGGTCCCCCGTTGGGCTGCGTTTGAGAGGCAACCGATGGATGTTTCTCTCATGCATTGACATTTCTCTCCCTCTCTTTCTCCCTCCCTTCCCCCTCTCTAAAAGAAAATAAATAACATCTTACAAAATTTTAAAAAAAGGAGAAGCCCAGCCCTCTCGGAACAGAAGCTGTCCTCTGGGCCCTGACCTCAGGACTCCTGCTGAAAGTGTGGACTCTGCCCTGCCTCCGTCCCACACTGGGCAGGGCTGGGGAGGGCAAGGGGGCAAGGATGTGGCCTCCCTGGTCATGGGGTTTGCCTCGGGGTGTTGCTTGGAGGCCTGAGAAGAAGATTCCATTGCTCCCGAGTCACCACAGTGACTGCACACGAGAAGTGGCCAAACGGACAAAAGGCTTATTGTGATATTTCTGTGGCGTTGCACTCTTTAGTTGGGAAAAACAAACCCGAGGATGCTATTAACAGTTTTCAGCTGCTTAAAGGCAGCAAACGTGAGTCACGATGAGCTGCCTCCTCTCATAACTATTTCTCGTTTCATTTTGTGTTTATTTAACCTGTATGAAAGCAGAGTGAGCGACACAGTGAACTTTGAGATACTTAACATCCTGCTTTAACAATTATGAACACATTGTCAATTGTGCTTCATTAATAGCCCTTTCTAACTTCGCCCTTCCCGTTATTTTCAAGCAAATCCTAACCCTATTTTCCATATGTACATATTTCAGTATACATTTCTAAGACATAAGGACTCTTGAGAAACATATCCACCATATTATCACAACGAGGCAAATAAAACATTTCTCAATATCACTGACTGTCCAATAATGTGCCGATTTCCCTATAACATTTTTTCCAGTTTATTTGACTCAGGATCCAATGAAGGTCTGTACTGCAATTGGATTTGTCTCTTAGTCTCTTTTAACATAGGATATAGGCTCCCCTTTCCTGCCTCTCTCTCATTCCTTGACTTTTTTTCCCCTTGGGGCAAGCAAGTTGTTTGCCCCTAGATTTTCCTCATTCTGGCCTTTGCTAGCTGGTTCAATTTTACACATTCTTCCCTCTTTTGTACTTCCTGTTAATTGGCAGAGCTAGCAGCTTGACCAGATTCAGCCTGAAATTTTCCAGAAGCTCTATGTCATTCACGGTTGTAAACTTCCATTAAGAGACACATACATCCTCTCTGGTTTTCTTCCTTTTCGTGATGCTAATACCTGTGTTCGTCTGCCTGGGCTGCTAAACCAAAATACTACTACTTAGCTTAAAGCACAGATATTTATTTTCTCATGTCCTGGAGGCTGGACACCCAGGAGGAAAGTGCTGGCTAATTTGGTTCCCAGCAAAGGCTGTCATCGTGGCTGGTAGAACGTGGTCTTTCTTTCGGTGCTTGAGGGAAAGAGAGAGAGAGAGAGCTCTCTTCTGTCTCTTCTTAGAAGGTCACTAATCCTATCAGATCAGAGCTCCGCCCTGATGACCTCGCTTACTTGACCTTCCCTTTTCAGCAGCTCCATCTCCAAAACCAGCTGTCCTGGGGGGTTAGCGCTTTAGCATATGGACTTTGGGGAGACACAAGCCTTCGGTTTACTAGTACCCAGGGGTGAGCAGTCATTGTCAAGGTCCTTTGCGGCAGCAGTTTCTGCTCTGCAGAAACAGAAGGCTTACGGACCTCCGTTCGGAACCTCTGAACTATATTGTTTCCATAAGGATCGGAGAGATTAATCTTAACTTTCTGCAGGAGGGATTTAGGCTAAACCATTGGGAAGAACTCCTGACTCTTAAAGGTTTTAAAAGAGCAGCAAATTTCTCAAAGGACATTTTCAAAGGAGGCTTATAGAAATGGGTTCCGTAAGTCTGGGAACCCGAGGGCTAGGCTTCACCCCACGTGATCCACTGAAATGTCAGCGAATTTATAAAACTAGTTAACATTTACTGGGCCCCTTCTACCTGCCTCTGAACAGCCTTTGGGGTAGACAAAGGCACAGTCTGTTGTGTACGTGAAAAAACCAGGGAGGGGAAGTCATCTCCCTAAGGTGAATTAGAACCAGCGGATCCAGGGTTTGGATGCAGGCGGATGGGCACCGGAGACTACGCCCTTATTACACCCAACAACCTCCCGTCATCCGCTCTTCCTTCTTTTCAAGAAAGACATGTGACTGCAATGATTTCTGGTTCTAAGGGGGTGGCTCTCTGCTAAGGATGCTGGTGGCAAGCTGGTCTGACCCCTCTCGGGGCCACTGTGCCTTGACCTCTGTTCTCTCTTCTTTTTCCAGTGCTCTGCCCTACCTAACCTTGCCCCCGGGAGCAGCCTTGCCGCGGAGGTCACTGAGCAAGAGTCATTCCATCACAGGGACTGCATGGCACCACGTAACCTCCGGCGTGTATTCACACGTGTAGAGCTTAACCTGGATTAAACACGAGCAAACGCGCGGGTCCTTTGCTGTTGTTGGCTTCTAGTCCTAGTAACCATTGGATGCATGACAAGGGGCAGGGCTGGGGACGACGCGGCCTGCCCGCCGCCTGTGTCGGGGGAGGCAGATGCCCTCACCACTCATTATGTAGTTTGGCTCCAGCCCTCAAAAACAGCTTATACTTTAACACTAATTTTGAAATAAACCTTCATTTAATTAATATTCTTCATGTGCTTTGGAGTGTGATGTCCGTTGGCCCCGTTACCGACCCTCCAGAGAACAGTTCCCTCACGTGATGGCCCGTGTCTGTGGTTGCCGCATGGTGTCCAGGGACAGCAGCGTACCATTGTGGCCTCAATGGGGCTGCACATGGCACGGACAAAGGAGGGGACTGTCCCCAGGCTCAGGGACCTTGTGCCTTGGCAACCGTAGAGGGACTGCAGGGTATGAGGTGGGGACTTCTGGTTGGGGGGTGTCCGGAGGTGGGCAGATAGAAAGGGAGCTCAAGGAGCAGTCAGGCAGCCGCGCCCCTCCTGGTGAGACAGCCAGCTCGGCCCCCGGAGGTTGTCCACAGCCCTTCCCCAGGGACCTGGAGGCCAGGGGCTGGAGGGAGGAAGCTCTGTGAGCTGTTTGAGCCTATGGGACTTTGCCCGCTCTCCTGCCTGCCCCCCAAGGACCCCTGGGAATCATACCCATGACCCTGCCCTGCCCTTCATGCCAACCTGGGGTTCCAGCAGCTGTGACCCTCGCGTGCTGTCTCCAGCATCGGTGCTGGGCAGCTGCCAGCCTTGCTCGACCAGTACGTGAATGCTGTCCTCGGGTCCTGACGCTGGCTCGATTCCACAACCAGAGCTCTCTTGGCTTCCTTCTCGGGCCGTAATGACACCAACCTTGCCAATTGCCACAGCTTTATCTTAAACAGAAACTTTTGTCCAGCACTCTTAGGTGCCTGCCGCTGGCCTTAGCACTCTGCACACACGGCCTCACATCACAGCAACCTCGTGTGGCAGGTGGGCGCCGGCCCGCCCTGACAGCAGAGACGACCAGGCTGAGCCGCGCCATCTCTCATCCCATTGGCCCTCCACTCACACTTAGGAGCTCAGTGTCTGTTGAACGAAGGGCGGTGACTTCATGGGAGGCCACTGATCCACACAGGTGACAATAAAAGCCATCCTTGGTGACTGCCTGTCACGTTCTGGGCCTCACCTGGAGGGCAGGGGGACTTACCCTCCTTGGGGCACTGCCCCAGCTCCTGCAGCTCTGAATCGGGCATCTACACGGAGTGGAGTGCGGGTGTAGACAGAGCTCCAGCCGCCACAGAAGAGAAGCAAACAGGTACCCGTGCACATCCTCAGGAGTCAGTGAACGGATGGAAGTTCCAGGCTTTGACGCCGGGGTGACTTCAGCTCTGCAATCGTTGGCTCTCTGGCCAAGGGTGCAGGGCGTCACCAGCACTGGGTGGCCTTGAGCAAGCAAGTTAACACGGCCAGTGGTGGGGTTCACCAGTCTCAGCAAAGCGGAAGCACAGACTGCCTGCCTTGGGCTTGTCAGATCTGGGTCAACCCCTCCTTTCCCCAGTTTATCTTGCCAGTAGGCGTCTGAAGCAGCACGGGCCAGCTCATCAAAGCTGCTGGCAGTTAAACACACGTCTCACGTGTCAGGCAGGCACTCCCTGCTGGGAGGGGGCGTGTCCAGGAGCGAAGCCGCGGCTCCTCTTTTCTCTCCTTTCATCCACGCGGGCATTGAGAGGGAATAGTAAATCAATTTCTCCTGGCTTTTTGCACTGCCCTTCCCTCTGTCTTTGCTAATCAAAGTGTAAACGCAAAACCCCAGGCCCTGCCCCAGACCTACTGAGTCAGAATCTGCACCGTAATAAGACCTGCAGGCAGCTGGTGTTTGCATTACCTTGTGGAGAAGCTTGGCTCTAGGCTTCCAGTGTGGCTGCAGCCCCGACTCTGCGAGGCAGAACCTGAGGAAAGCACAGGTAGTGCGGGTCCAGGTGAGCGCCATTCCCTTCCCCAGCTTCCTCTCTCCTGCTTTAGGACCCGCCCTGCGAGCTCTGCAGGGTGGTCTCCTAGGTAGGGAGGAGGGTGGTCTGGCCCTTGGGTTTTTTTTTCTTTTTAAAAAAATTTTATTTTTTTAGAGAGGGGGAAAGGAGGGAGAAAGAGGAGGAGAGAAACATCAGCGTGTGGTTGCCTCTCACACACACCCCCACTGGGGACCAGGCCCAAAACCAAAGCATGTGCCATGACTGGGAATCAAACTAGTGACCCTTAGGTTTGCAGGCCAGCACTCAATCCACTGAACTACACTAGCCGGGGCTAAGCTGTGTGTTCTTTAACTGAGGTGTGTTCCCATCAATGAAAGGCCTTGAGGTGGATTTGGCCAAGCCTAAGCGCTTCCAGTCCTAGGAACAGCAGCTCCGCCGCAGGGCCGGGTGGTGGCCTTCGTCTGTGCCGAGCTGGGGGGACCTGACCCGATCGCATCCGATCCGGGGAGGCCAAGCCATTTTCTAGATGGGCTCTCCCCACGTTCCCTCTCCTTGCATTTCTGTTTCCGGATGGGAGACAGAGGTGATATCTCAGAAAGAAAATCCCAAAGGAAGGGTGTTGGGGCCCTGAGGCTAGTGAAATCCATTGGATTTAAAAAATTAAATAAACCCTTTTCCCGCTGGCTGGAGTCCCATCTGCAGCTGGAGCATCTTCCACTCTCTCGTGGCCAGGGAGGGAGAGATGGAGGCGAACAGTGAGAAGGACGGCCCTCCAGCTGTTTTAGGGTGAACGGGAAACCAAGTCCTAACGGACATCAGAGAGTCCATTCAGTGGCCATTCGGGAGCGCCCACCGTGTCCTAGGTAAGGGCTCCCGCCACTGCGGGCACGTGGTGCCTCACCAGAGGTGTAAGCAGGGAGCCCAGCGCCCACTTTCCCTGCGGTTGATTTCCACGGAAGGCAGGAGAGGTGGCTGTCCTCGCCCAGCCAGCCTCCGTGATTAGTATGCGTGGCGAGTAATTAACTGCTGCTCTTGGAGAAAAGACACTTGCGTTCTTGATGGTGCCCGATTATTTATTTTCTTGGGAGGGTGCGAGCGTGTTAGGGTTTCTGCTGAGGCTGAGCCTTGCCCTCCGCCTCCCTTCGCCAGAGAGGGGAAGCACGGGCCACGCTGCAGCCTGCAATGGTGCAGCGGCTCCCCATTAACGCCTTTCTTTTGAAAGAACAATGAGCCACCTTAGCCCACAGCTCAGCAGCTCCACACCGCGCCCAAGCCCTCATGCATATTCATCTTGCTTCAAAGAGCACAGCATGGAATATGCAAATTAGCCAGGCAGGAGCTGGTTGGCATTTTGATAATAGCTTTGTCTGAAAAACCCCAGAGACATATGCACCTCTAGTTCCTCTCTCTCTCTCTCTCTCTCTCCCCCTCCCTCCCTTTCTTTCTCCTTCCTTCTCTCTCTTTCCTCTACCCTGTGTCCCCATCCTCATTCTCTCCTCAGCTCTCAACCTGCCAGAGAAGAGGGCAGAGAATCGCAGAGCCAGAGAAACAAGTTAGGGAAAGAGCCGGGTGTCGGCATTCCAGTCCACTGTGTTTCCACTTTATCCTCTCGTTCTTCCTCCTTGAACAGACGCGTTCTGCTCTTGCCATTGCTGGAGTGGGACCCGGTCTGACAGCGCCCCTGGCCCTGGCCTGTCCTCTGCTCTCAGCGGGCTCCCCCTGCCCCCCCCCCACTTCATTCTCTCTCTCTCTCCCAGAGAGGAGCTCCCTTCTCTTTGTTCTTTCTCCATCTTCCAACCTGGTTTTTCTCCTACCCTCAGAATTCAAGCCTGAAAAAACCCTAGAACCTGGCCTTGCCCTCTGACGGGCTGGAGGGAGTCACCTGCACAGGCCAAGGGTGAGGACGGCTCGGACGTCAACTGCCGGCACTGACTTCACGCCTCAGTCTAACTTGAGACCATTAGCAACCATACAGTGGACCCCCTGTTACCACCTCTGCACCCCGCTCTGTGGACAGTGTGCAGAGGCCTCTCCCCCAGACCAGCGCCCAGCTCCTGGAACAGCGTGCGGAGCCACTTCTTCAGCTCAGAGGACATAAATCCTTTCCCCTGCCCCCCAAATGTAGATGGCTCAAGTTAGGAGCTGGTGGGCTGCTGGGTGGATGCCGGGAGAGCAGGCTAAGGTTTGGATCCACGTCCCCGAGTGCCGTTTCATCTGGGACCTGAGCGGAAAGGAGCTAGCGTGACTGCCGGGCTGCTGGTCGCTCTGGGGATTTCAGGAAGTGGGGGCTTCTCCCTTGGCCCTGAGGGCCAGCCCTGGTCAAGCAGAGGCTTGTGGCGACCAGTCACCTCCCAGGAGGAGCACGTGTTTGCCTTCGGGCTGAAACCCCAGCTCTACTACATAGCAGCTAGAAACGTTACTTAATATCTTTAAGCCCTAGGTACCTCATTGTGGACATGGGGATAGAATATTACCAATACTAGCAAAACATCCAGGGTTATTGGAAATAATCTGCAGTATCTGGCGTATATGCTACATGCTCAATCCATTGTGATTTTCATTTTTACTTGTGAACTTTGAAAAGCATAGAGAAAGGGCCGGCCCAAAGGCCTCCTGAGCCTGGGGGATCTGATCATCCTTTCAATTCGTTGGACACAGAACCTGAAAGTAAAAATGAAATGACTCAAAATGACAGGGTGTGGCCTGTTCCCCTAAAATCAGCCCTTTTCCTCCCCTTTATCCTCACAAAATCCTGCTCACTGGTCACTGCTCACTGGTCACTCACTGGTCACCAGCAGGTGACACCTGGCACCTGCTGGTTTTAGAGCCGGGGGTCTTGGGGAAACCTGGCCAAGGAGACAAAGCAAAGAGGCAGGAGTTGGGTCATATTCAGGTTCATTCATGCAAAGTGGTGGTGAAGTGAAGGTCAAATTCAAGTTTATTTTGTGCTTAGAGAAAAGATTCTGCTTCCATTGGTGAGAAGACAGGCGGAGTGACAGAGGGGAGGGACAGACCGCCAGACACCCTCAGAGAAGCTGCAGGTGCTTTATGATCAGGCCACAGGGGTGGGACAGGGGCATCAACTCAAGAGGTTCGGGAAAGGCGTCCCCGATCTCCGGAAGCGCCGCTCCCTTGTAGTAAGTGAGCTTTGAAGACAACAGGTACACAGTCTGGAGCGTTTCTCTGTCATCTATGTGTCTGTGGAAGGCAGAGCTCAGATCGCCGGTGGAAGTGGGGCGGGGCAGGGGGCGCAGGGTAGCTCTGGACAACGCTTCGGTCTTTCTGCCCCGAGACTCACTGGGCAGTAAAGGGAGCTGGCGGGTTATAGTGCTGAGGACGGGTTGGGCAAGTTGGGCTTCCTGACCCTTTGTGACCTTTCCAGGACTGAGACATAATCTTTTCACCCCGGGCTCGGATTCTTACATGCAGACACAGCTGGGAGGGGCGGCCCTGAGAACATCAGGCATTTTGGGCTCAGAGCGACTGCATTACAGATTCTTTTCTGAAATCAGGCTTGGGTGCCACTGAGGTTCAGTGTCGCTGGAGGGCTTTTCAAATGCACCTACCTTGGCCCACCCTTGGAGAGTCTGATTTAGGTGATTGAGGGGGGGGAACTTGGGCGCCTGCCACTCCAGGGGCCTGCAAAGCAGTTCTTGAGGTCTCCTGGGGTAGGAGCTGGGGGGAGACAAGATGCCACTGGGCCAGGAGGTGCCGGAAAGATTCCTTCAGGAGAACGAAGTTATTTCATCACCTTCTAAAATGCGGACACGCAGCAGCATCCTGTCCAAAGGGCAGCAAGACAGGTGAAGCAGTCTGGCCAGGGGGCGGGGCTTGTCCAGAAGGAGGCGCAGCATCCCCAGAAGCCGCTGGGGAAGCACCTGCACTGTTGTGGTCCATGGGACCAGAGTTTTGCAGAATATCGGTCAGCCTAAGGGGAGCTTAGCGGCCATGTCCTCTGACCCCCTAAGTGTGCAAGGGAGGAAGCGAAGGCATTAGTTAGTCCCTGTGTGTAAGTGGAAGCTATTGACAGCGTCTTGGCCAACGCCAGGGGCCCCAGTGTTCTTCCTTTTCCTGCAGAAAAGCATGGAAGGGTCACGGGTGAACGGAGTCTGGGGTGTCCAGTCTTTTGGCGCCTCTGGGCCACACTGGAAGGAGAAGAGTTGTCTTGGGCCACATGTTAAACATACAAACACTAACAAAAAAACAAAATCTCATCATGTTTTAAGTAAATTTATGATTTTGTGTTGGGCCACATTCATAGCCATCCCGGGCTGCAGGCGGCCCGCGGGCCACGGGTTGGTCACCGCTAGGCCATAAATGAGTTTGGTATGACAAAAATTCTGCAATACTATGGGGGGAACCACCACCCCCAAATTCACAAAATAACAGGTGGATGGGAGATATGCGCACCTGAAGTGAGTTCTCTGAATAATGCTTGGGTGCAATAAGATGAAAACAAATCTGAAATGAAAAGGTATAATGAGAAATACACAACTGAAGGGAATTGTCTTAAATGGCTGATTGTAATGAGATGAACATAAATCGCATGGCTTGTAATGAAATGAAAAAAAAAGTTCTTGCCTGATAATACTGGGTGTAATGTCTACACCTGAAATAAGTGGTCTCAGCGCACTGTGGGTAATGAGATGCATATAATTTTAAAGAGCGTAATGAGATGAAAAATAAATCAAGCACTTGTCTTAAATGGAAGCCGTACTAAGATGCACACACCTGAAGGGCATTGTCCTAAATGGGTTTGGTTTAATGAGATGCATTTCATTTGCACAGGGGCTAAATGAGATTGGCTCGGAGAGAGGCTGAGAAATAAGGAAGCACAAGGTACCTACACTGGAACGCGGCATCATAAAATCGGCATCGTCTGTGGGATGGAAAGAAGATGCCACAGTGGAAAGGCACCCAGAGCGCGATGCGATCGGCTTCCCTCTGCCGGTCCTTGGGGACCCCTTGGCCTGTGACCCTCTGCCAGGTTGAAACATCCTCTGTCCCCTTCTGATGTCAGGCACAGAATAGGCACCTGTGAATGCTTACTGAATGCCTCATGGGCTCAGGGCGCTGCAGTTCATACAGCGAGAGGAAGTTAAAACAAGGAACTTCTAGAGGCAACTGAAAACTGTTTTCTGAGAGTGATGTTTCTGAGTCTTCCGGCTTCTTACCTAGAACCTGGGGAGAGATGGGTGCGGGGCCTAGTCTGCATTTATAACAAGCAACCTGGGTTGCCTTATGCCCTGAGGCTCACGAGGGCCCGGAGAGGGCAGGTAGGCCGGTAACGCCTGCGTGAAGATGTCTGCAAAGAGACGCAGGTGCACTTTGCAACCGGTACACCATCCATGGCAAAAGTATCTTCGCTTCCACCAGCAATACGTCATCTGTGTTTTTTTTTCCCCAAAGACACCTTCTGCACCATCTGTTTTCTTACTCTTGATGGAGCAATGCACAGACAGAAATAGTTTCCTTCTTAAAAATGACCATTCAGCCCTGGCCGGTGTGGCTTGGTGGGTTGGACATCATCCCAGAAAGTGCAAAGTCACTGGCTCGATTCCCCATCAGGGCACAGGCCTGGGTTGTGGGTTCGGTCCCTGGGTGGCAACTGATCGATGTTTCTCTTTCACATTGCTGTTTTTCTCCCTCTCTTTCCCTCTTTCTAAAAATAAATAAACTCCTCAAAAAACACTCAGATATTGGAAAGGCAAAAACAGGTGGGGGAGGGAAAGGGGAAGCATAACCGATTGATGAGCCAACCAATTAGGGCCAGCCTGATAGTGAGTGCCCGCTGCCCCTCTGTTTCAGTGTGGCCCGTGTCCGTGGCCACTGTCACAAGGCCTGGAGACCACACCTTCAGGAGCGGCCGTGGCCCAACCACACCCAGCTGCTGCCACGTGCGAATAGATGTCCTGAGCTGCTGATTGCTTGATGTTTCAAGAGAAACCGGGAATCTGAATTTTTATGTGCAAGCTTTTAACTTTCAAAGAAAATTTAAAAACAATATACAGTCCAAACAAAACATGTCCACAAGCTGAATTTGACTTGTGCTCCGTGTTTGACCGGCGAGCCACCGGTTCTGCCCCTCAGAATACTAAAGTCTGAGGTCACGCCTAGGACGGGATCAAATCTTAGCCGTTAGGGGACATCTTGTTTTTTTTAGAGGTACTTTCCCTTTCTGAAAGAGGAATTTTATTTTATTTTTTAAAAGATTTTATGTATTTATTTTTAGAGAGAAGGGAAGGAAAAAGGGAGAGAAACATCAGTGTGTGGTTGCCTCTTGTGCACCCCCTACTGGAGATCTGGCCTACAACCCAGGCACGTGCCCTGACTGGGAATCGAACCAGTGACCCTTTGGTTTGCAAGTCAGCACTCAATCCACTGAGCCACACCAGTCAGGGGTTCTGTTTCAGTCTTGTACGAGAATGTAAACTCCCTAAAGGCACGAACTCTGTCTTTTTTATCACAACTGTGTCCTTGGTATCCAAAACTGCCTGGGACAGAATCAGTGCTCAGTAAACACAGACTTGAATGAGCCCGAGCAGATGGCCATGTGACAGTGTCATTGCCCGCATCTTGTCCGATCCGAGGCAGCAGGAAGCACAGCTCTGGGCACCAGCTCCCACGGCTGGCAATCTCCCGGCCTGAGCGGTCTGGGATGGGCGTCAGGGCCAGCAGTTAGCTCGAAGACTTCCCACGGCCCTGACATCAGGGCTCTGTTTTGGAGGCGAAGGAACTCTCCCCACCATTTCTCCCCATGAACACTGTCCCATCTCTTACGTCTGCAAGGATTGCGGCACACCTCCTTGGGTTGGATGGGATTTGGGTTGTGCGCAGAGAGAGGTTTCTGTCTCCTCAGACAGAACCACCCACGTCTCGAATGACTGAGAAAACCTCTTTTTCGGTTGGCAGCACGGCCGAGGGATGGCAGAACGTGGGAGAAAAACTGAGGGAGGGGAGGGGAGGCTGGGGCAGGCTGCTCTGTAGTTTCTTAGGGCAGTGGTCCCTAAAGCATGTTTGATGGACACTCATAATTGACTAGACAGGGCTTCCCGAAAGGCAAATAAACTCGGGGAACAGGTTCAACAAAGTTAAACAGGTTTCTTTCCTGCAGGTCTTTTCGGAGGCTTTACATAGTAATGTGCCTTTTGAAACTCCACTAGCAAAACATACTATCAGTGCATCCTAGACTAATCTGGCCTGGAATTTTTTTTTTTTTTTTTGATAATTTATCTTTTAACAGCGTGTTCTCTGGAAAACACTTCTTTGAAAGTCCGCCCTCTCCCTGGCTCTGGAAGTGAGGTTCTAAGGGAGCCTCTTCTTTTCAGCTCTTGAGCCTTGCCCTGTGGGTTGGAGGCCTTTGTGGATGGAGCTCTCCAGGTGTGACGGGAGTGGGGGCTGGGCTCGGTGAGAGCAGTGACCCCGGAGCTGCTGCAGGCCCACTTTTTCTGTGAAACCAGTCCCTTCCCCATCCTCAGCCTGGCTCTAGGTGTCCACGGGTAAGGGCGAACTCTGCAGCCTTTGCAAATATGAACGAGGAACTCCTCCTCCGCTCCCGAGGGAAGCTCTGGACATCTCGGCAGCCATGCGGCAGTGCCGGGAAGGACGCCTTTAGGCTGAGGGCAGTGAGAAAGCCTGCCTCTCACTCACCTGGGGAGATAAGAGATGAGCTGCCCCCCCCCAAAGTGTCATCTTGCCCCAGGGAGTTTAGTGTGAACTCTGGGGTTCAAAGGGCAGGCTCCCCTCTGGGCGCAGAGGCAGGACTGAATGTGGCCGTCAGAACTTGCTCTCAGGGCAAAGGTGGGCGTGTGAGGGCAGGGGCGCAGCGGTGGCACCAGCGTCAGTGAGGAAAACCCTCGGAGCCCAGGACGGAGAGGGGAGAAGCAAGGCCTTCGGAGGGAGGCAGAGGCCAGCGTGTGCTGAGCTCCCCACTGCCCTGGGGAAGGTGGCCCGGAGAGGCCACGCAGAGCTCCCGCCGGGCTTCCCTCCCCATCTCTCTGCCTCAGAGCTAGACACGTGTGATGAGTGCGCCAAATGTGGCGGTCTCCCTCCTGAGGTCGCCAGAGAGCTCTCTGCCTGTCACTGCCTTCCACGCAGGGAGCAGTGAGACGAAGGGCGAGCTGAAGCCTCCTCCGGCCCGCAGTCCCACTCACCGCAGAGAAAGAGAAGCACGCAGAGGAACCACGGTCGGTAATAAGATTTACTGGAAACTTCTCAGCCACATTCAGTACTGGTTTGGTGGATACATGAGGAGGCGGCAGAACAGTAGGCGGGCGGAGGGGCTGGGAGGAGGCGTGGGCACGTGTGTGCGGGTGCCTGGGCCAGGGAGGGGTGCCTGTCCGCGGTGGGCAGTGGGTGTGTGTGCGTGGGTGCGTGCGTGCGCATGTGTGTGTGTGTGTGAACAAGAAAAACCAACTGGAAAAGGACATGTATTTTGTCCCACTGCACGGTGCCAAAAAGCTAGACTTTCTCCTACCTGTGGCATCAAAAGGGAGTAAAAAATGATCGAATCATCAAGGTTATAAATAAGGTTATTTGTTTCTCCAAAATCCCTATTAAAACATTAAATATCAGCTCTTTTGGGGAAGAAATACATTCATTTTAGGGAGACCTCAGGAAAGCGTCCATCCTTTGGCTCCGCCCTAACCAGGTGGGGGAGGGGGAGCCCCCGGAGGGCCCTGAGGGTCCCTCACATGGAGCCAGGTGGCCACGCACGCCCTACCACGGAAGGTGGCCGACGCACAGTGTACAAATGGAACTGCGAGTCCGTTAAACTAAACTCAATGGGAAACGAGTGTGTGGTCGGCCCTGCCTTCACGGCCGTGGGGTGGGGGGCAAAGAGGGTGAGGAGGGGTGTCAACCATGGGGACTGGAAGTTGGGGTGGGGGGGTGTCAGGGCAAACGGTGGAGAGCCTCCTCTCTGCGGGAGCCCCGGGGCCCCAGGGCCACATTTGATGGTGGAGTGCAGGCTGGGGTGATGGGCGGGGGGCCACTTGGCTCTTAGGGGCCATTTCTGTGGGCCCGCCCACACACTTTGGAAATTGATGGGAGGAGGTATGTAGCACCTTCTCCAACCCCTGGCTTCTCGCCGGGCCAGATGCTTCTCTCCAGTGTCTCTTCCGCCTTCTCCGGAGGGTGGAATGAAGGAGAGAGGTGGAGGCTGCTGAAGTGAGCCTGGAGCACAGGGCAGAAGGGTTCCGAGCTAACCCGGCCCTGCCCTCTCCGATGGTCTGTTGGGGGAGGGGGACAGATGAGGAGCTCCATCTGAGGGCTAGGGCATCTGGGATAAGACACCACTGTCCTGTTGTTACAGGGGCTCAGTTCCGTGAACACCGAGGGACAGTTGCACTCCCCAAAGTCACTTTGATGTGGCTCCTAGCCCAGGTCCTGCTGCCTCCTTGGGTCCTGGAGCCAAACCAGGTGAAGGGACTCCTCTTAATCTCCTACAGTTGGAGTTCACCACCTTACCGTTTGTTTCTAGGAGAGGGAGAGGGAGGGAGGGAGAAAGAGCAGTTGGGTCTGGAGGCTCCGTCCCCCTCTCCCAAGTCCAAGGTTGCCTGAGCCCGGAGATGGGGCCTTGGAAGAAGGAGCCGGAGCTCCGGGGAATCCAGGTCTCACTCTGATCTGCAAGACGTGATGCCTCAGGCCCCGCCAGTCCTCCAGCCACTGGCTCGATGTTCGGGCTCCCTCCTGCCCTTGAACGTCTCTCACAGGAGCTGAGAACCTGTAGGGGGCGTGGAACCCAGACCCCCCTTGTCTCTGCCTCTTCTCCTAACTCTGTCCCCTGGCAGAGGCGCTCTCTGTGAATAGCACTGATCTGCCTCCCAGTGCAGAGCTTGTAAACGATGCAAGTCCTTCCATCAGGGGCCCCGGTGCCTTCCGTCCTCGGGGCTTTGATGAATCGGAGCTCGCTCCTGCCTTTCCGTGGGCGGCCCCGCCAAACCAAGTCCTCCGCAGCTCTAGGGGAGTAGGGCTGGGGCACCACGGAAGCCTGGGGGTTGGGAAGGAGCAGGTGTCACCTCTGCATCTTTTCAAACTATTGATTTTGGGAAGCTGGGGCCCAGCTTCCTTGGTGCTGCCTGCCCACGCCCCCTGCCCCCGACCCTGAAACCCTCCTGGCGACGCTCGGCCCCTGCCGGGCGGTCAGTGCCATCTGGGCTGCCAACTACTCCAGGGAGTCACTGTGTTCCAAGCCCAGGTCACTGACATTCGTCGTCTGAAGCTCATCAGCCTCCTCCTCCAGTTCCTCTTCCTCTTCCTCTTCCATCTCATCCTCATCCTCTTCCTCCGTCCCATCCAACGAGTCCTCGTGTGCGGCCATCATGGCCTGCTGCATGGCCATGGTGGCACTGTCTGAGGGCAGGGGCTGCAGGTTGTCCAGGCTGATGGAGCCTGTGGGAGAGAAGAGGGCGGGGTCAGGCCCGCGGCCTCCGAGGCGCTGAGCGGGACAAGTCCCGATGTGAGGCGCGGACCACGAACGTGTCAGCCACTCCCGGCCCATCCCGAGCAGCAGCACTCCCCATTACCATCACTGAGCATCTTCTCTGCAAACATGTTAAGTACTTTAGTCTTTCTAACAATCCTGTAGGGTACGTGTCATTATCCCTCCCAAAGAGGAGGAAACGGAGTCTCTGACAGTGAAGTCG
This sequence comes from Micronycteris hirsuta, assembly GCA_004026765.1. Taxonomy (NCBI): domain Eukaryota; kingdom Metazoa; phylum Chordata; class Mammalia; order Chiroptera; family Phyllostomidae; genus Micronycteris; species Micronycteris hirsuta. Next base: position 139,625 of record PVJI01001106.1, read on the forward strand.
TTGGCTCACGGTGACGCAGTCAGGCATGAGAGAGCTGGCATGCTCTCCCGGCTGGTCTGGCTCAGAACCTGGTTTTTCTGCTACACCTCATAGGACCATTGCTTGTCACATGGGAACCGCCTTGCAACCACGTGAAGGCGTGTGTACACACACACACACCGGCACTCCCCCTCCCACAGAGCCGTCCTCATGTGCTGCGCCATGGAGTGTCCGGCTCACTGAGCCATCCACTGCGCACCAGGTGATTGGCAGTTAGAACAGTGCACGTGAAGGTGGAAGGGGGCAGCCGGGAGGGTGAGGCCCTTCCCAGCCCCCGTTCACAAACTGGCCGTCTGCCCGGTGTTTATGGATGGCACTCAGGAAGCTACGTAGACACTGCCTGGCCCTGAGCAACTTAGGGTGGGTGTGGGAGTGGGGATGGGGCTCCGTGGAGCCGTCACGGGCTCAGATGGCCACGGACTCCCACTGGTTCTTGTGAGATCGCTTCTGGCTTATTGGAATACCTGCACAAACACCCCTGCTTTCCAGCTTACACAAGCTCTTTGAAGGGGACAAGGGAAGGACGGCTATTGTGACAGAGGGCCCCTGCCTCTCTGGCAAGGAGATGCTCAGCCCTTGGGCCTTTGCACAGCTGTCCCGAAGGACTTCCAGGGCCCCCCCCAGCCCCCAGGCTAGAGCCCACTCGGCCCCGGGCCTTACCGTCGGGGCTCGTCCCCGGGGCGCCGCCCTGCTGCTGCAGCACCCCCGCCGCGATGGAGTTGGGCCAGAACCTCTGGGTGGGCCGGTGCTGCGACTTGATCTTCTTGGCTTTGGGGGCGGGATCGGGGTTGCTGGCATCAAGCATGGGCTGCAGGATGCGCCTCCGGGCATTGATGAACCTGCCCAGGGGTGAGGTGTACACCCGGTTAGTCACACCTGGGTGGCGGTGGGTATGCATGAACGTGTGTGTGTGCATGTGCGTGCCTGCATGCAGACAGAGCTAGGCTGCTTCCAGACTCTCAACAGCTGATCTGCTGTGCAGAACAGACTGGGGTCTGATCTGGGGCGTGGAAGCCCAGCTGGGAAAAGGCCCTGGGCACTGAGGAGCTCAAGGGATCACTTGATAAGCACAAAGCAGCACGGGACGAATGCATGAGGACGGTTGGCCATCTGTACTTGAGACCCGTCAGGGTCTAACAGAGGATGGGAGAGCCCCCTTGGGCAAAGGCATCGACCTCTGGCTTCTCTGCTGACAGCCAAGGGCTCAAATCAGGGAGTCCAGCCTTTGGGTGCACTCCCCTCCAGCCAGACCACTTTCTCTGAGATTTTTAGGACAGCCCAGCCAGACACAGAGAGAGGAAACTGAGATCCCTGGCAGGTCAAAACGGCCAGCTCTGCCTCTTCCCATTTCTACCTCTGTGGAATGTTCTGGTTTGTGGTTGGCTCAAGTAGGTGAGGGGGGTAGACCAGGTGACCACTGTGTGCCCTGGTTTTCTATCCAGTGATGTTCCTGGCACTGCTTCCCAGCAGAGGGCGCTGAGAAGCTGCAAATGGAGCCACAGGGGCCTGTGTGGATCCTGGCCTGCCCTTCCAGTCCAAACCAGGGATTGAGGGGTGGGGACTGGCGTGGCGCCTTCCGCTGGGGCAGGACTGGGCATCCTGGTCTCTCCTCCCTGCCGTGTGTTCCCCTGCCAGGCAAGCAGCCCCTGCATCTGCAAGCCTTCAGGTGGGTGATGCTAACTCACCAGTTATTGACTTGCAGGAGGGTGAGGTTTGTCTGGGCCGCGATCTGCCTCTTCTCGTCCTCCGTGGGGTAGGGGTGCTGCAACGAGAGGGGACGGGCTAGTGTGGGGGACACGTGGTCTGGCCCCTTCAGGGACCATGCCCACCTACAGGCGCCACCTGGACGAGACAGCCCCCGTTGTTTGGAAGGCCAAAGCAGGGAAAGAGTAACGTTTATGCCCCCCAAAGAATGGGCCTATACCTTGGGGAGTGGCTGCCCCTGCCTTTGGTGCCACAATCAGGGGTGCACGGCTCTCAGTGCAGCCCCCCATCATGTTACCAGGGTGGCTTCCCTGTGGTTGGATATTGACGGCCTCCAAGGCACTTTCCATCCTTCGCACTTGGTCCTCTCCCCACATCCACCCCAGCAGGCGGGGCAGGCAGTGCTGGGGTGGGGACTCACGATGGCATCGAAAGCCCCTAGGACTCTGAGCAGGCAGCAAACAGGGTAAGATGAATCAAGTCAACGTGAATGAACCAATATCTGTTGTGTGCCCAGGTTTATGCCGAGCATCCTGGGAAGCAGGAGATACAGAGAACGAGCCACACCGCTGTGTAACACTGACAACCGTAAACCGTTTTCCCGCTCCTACTCTCACTTCACCGAGCACACCGTGAACACTGTGCATGAGACGGGCCGTCAGGCGGCGTCATCCCCACTTCACTGAGGCAGGAACTGAAGGCCTCGCCCGTGTTCCCTGTGCGGTGGCCCTGGGGTGGAGCTTGGCTCTTCTGATTGGAGTCCAGGTCTCCTCCCCATTGTGTCATGATGCCGCTGCACTAGACTGGGCCATTGGCGGGGTGGGGGTGAGCGTGGAAGCAGTGAGGGGTCTGCCACGGTCTCCGGAGCACCTCTGTCCGTGCACCAATGACACGGGTGTCTCCCTCGGAGACGGTGGCAGAGACCACGTCCTCTCGCTTCACCGTCCACATGCCAGGGATACACGATGGCTGTCAAGTGAAAGAAAGCAGAGACAGAGCAGTAGGGGCCGTGCTGTAGGTCAGGAGCACCCCAGAAGCTTAGGGGGAGACAGGTGTTGGCCAGAGGGTAGGGAAGGCTGAACAGGCCACTTGTAAAACAATGGGGGAGTTTTGAGGGGCCGTGGAAGGGGCCTTTCCAACTACCCCGGGTGGGGAGCTACATGGTACCTAGGCCTCTGCACAGCAGTGGCGCCCCAGAGGCACGAAATGCAGGGGCGACGGATGTTTGAATGGGTCAGAGCGCTGCTCTGGAAGCCAGAGGGGATTCGGGAGCTCCTAGGGCAGAGGGCTAAGCCGCCCTCAGGTTGGGGCTATGCCTTAAGGTTGAGGTGGTGTGAAAGCGGTGTTTGGGCTTTCCAAAGTCCCGCAGGCTGGGCCCTGCTTCCGGCTCCATCCTGACTACCTGGGAGCTCTCAGGCATGTCTGTCACTTAACCCTGCACCCCAGAGTCCTCTAGCGATTAAATGAAATTACACTTGTCAAGTGCTCGGTAAGAGGTGGTTCTTCACGTTATTAGGACTGGCTGGTGTCAGCAAGGTGCGTAAAGCTCTCTGAGGAGTGAGTTTGAGATCAACAGCCTTGGGGGGGCCTCATTATCAGTGGCAACAGCCGCACGCCGCTCTGCGGGCCTCGGCACCCCGCCTGCGCGAATCGGAATCAGGTGCTGTTCAATTCCCAACCCTGGTTCGACTGCCTAGCAGGACGCAGGCCCTGTGAGCCGTACAGCATTAAGATGCTAACAAGGAAGACAGCACATCCGTGTCGAGGAGCCGGTTTTATCCTGATTGGGAGGAAGCTCGGGGGGAGGCTTCAAGGAGGGGCTGTGGGCCCCAAGGGGCAGAGGAGCAGAGGCTCTGTGTGTCCCGATGCCTTCTGGGGAGTGGTGGTGCCCTGCCCTGCCACCTGCTCCTTGGAGGTCCCATCCCCCTTACCGAAGAGCCGGCTGCCTTCCTGTCCACGGCCAGCCGGTCTGAGAACACGGCAAGACTTTTTAGCTCTCTTGGGCCCCACGAGGCCCTCTCATGCCTTCATGCCTTTGCACATGCTGTTCCCTTCACTGGAATGCTCTTCCCCCTCTTTCCCTGCAGGAGTGAATCTGTCATAGATCACATCCTCCCGAGGCCTTTCCCAACTCCCTGGGGCAAAGTTAGTCTCCGCTGAACTGGAACAACTGCATTTAGCCCACTATGTGATGACAAGCGTCTCCCTGCTGTCCCGGGAGCTGATCCCAGCCAGGGGCCCAGTTTTATCAGACGTTGTATCTCAGTGTCCAGGCCAGTTTGAGGCAGACAGGTGTTCAATGTCCGTGTGTGGAACAGAGGAATGAACCAACACAGACAGGAGATGGCCGGCTGATTTCCTTGGCAGAGCAAAGCTGGCCTCGCCGACCATGCTGGTCCGCCCACCTGCAAGCGCGGAAGGCCGCTGCAGCCTGGTGCCCGCTGGTGGAAGATGCGTGGCCATTAAGAGCTCAGGGGGGAAGGCTCTGGGCAGAAGCAAAACCCTCTGTTCCAGGGCAGTGAGCAAGTCCACTCGGCACTGAGAGAAGGATAGGCTGGGCTGGGCTGGTCAGGGAGGACTCCCCACGGACGTGGGCCTTCCGTGGACTTTGAAGAATGACCAAGCCATCCTAGTGAAGGAGGGGATGGGCCTTCCAGGTGGGAGCCCTGCTCTAGGACTTATGGTGAAGCCAGTCGGATGGAAATCTCCTCCACTGTAACGACCTCCAGCCCTGGCCGGGTGGCTCACCTGGTGGGAGCGTCATCCCGTACTCCAAACGTTGGCGGGTTCGATCCCCAGTCAGGGCACATGCCCAAGCTACGGGTTCTGTCCCTCGTTGGGGTGCATCTGGGAGGCAACCGATTGATGTTTCTCTTTCACACTGATGTTTCTCTCTCTCCCCCCCCCCACCCCCGCTTCTCTCTTTAGAGTCAATGGAACGTGTCCTCAGGTGAGGATTAAAATAAATAAAAAAATATATAAAGGAAATCTTTCAGCCTCCCACAGCATGATTGTGTTCACTGTCTCTCTCTACGGGGCTTCTGGTTGGGTCTCTGTGCAGACTGGACGTCACAGATCCACAGAGAGAGGGGCAAGGGGGCAGCACAGAAGCTGGCTGGCTGTTCTCTGCTGGCTACTAGCCCCTTCACCTCCCAGAGGGCGGGCCCACCACCCCTCCCTCCTGGGACCGGTATCTCGGGAGGCGCGTGACGGAGGCAGTGGGGTGAGCAGCAGCAGTCGGTCCCACTCGGGGGACAGGTGTGTTGGCTGGAACATTCCTGGCACCACATGTGAGTGCTCCGGGGAGCCGTCCTGCTCCACCACGCCTCAGACCAGATGGTTCTTGAGGACACAATCAAAATAGCCTGGCCCCTGAACAGACCTTGATTCGGTCAATGCTACTTTTAGCACAATTGCAACGGCTCGGGGCCAAGGACAGGGCGGGGAATCGAAGGAGACCGGGGGAGCCATCGCGCCCTGGCGGCGGCTGCCCGGTGACTCTCCGGAGGAACTCCGCGCAGCTGGGAGGGAAGGGCATGGGCAGCCGCTCTCTGGAAGTAGAACTTTCTCCCGTGAAGAAGACGTACGGACAGGCTAGAGAAGGACAGGTCCCTGCCAGCGCCAGCACCGAGCCGCACATGACCAGCCAGGGCTTCCCGGTGGCTAAGAGGGTGACCTCCCGAGAGGTCAAGTCCCCCCACCCCCTGCAGCTGTGTGACCTTGGTAATGTGCTGCTTTCCATCTTCTGTCCCGCATTCCCTCAGCTTTCACAGAAAATAACAAAAGGATGTCTGCCACTGGGGCTTTGGGGACGAGTGAACGGGATCACGCAGGTCGAGCGTGGACGCCCCGCTGGCTCCCTCTGTGCCACGTAGTGACGCCTCCCAGACACCCTCTGTCACTGAGTTCTCAGTCTCCAGAGAAGGAACCCGTAGGGACTGCCCACAGCAGGTGCTCAGAAATCCAAGCCCAGCTGTTCCCCGCCTTTCTGACACCTCCCTCTCCAGCCCCACAACTCAAGTCTCGTCCGGGCTCTACTGAAGCTGGAGGCATCTTTCCGTTTGAAAATGGGTTCTGCCCAGGGTTCTGGGTCTGACAGAAGCTTGGCCAGGGCTGGGTCATAGGTCTCTGGCCACTTCGCTCACTGAAAGCCCAGCCTGAGATCATCCTTCCATCCTTCCACCTCTTAGCCTATGCCAATCAGCACGAGGCTGGCAAGGTCACTAAGGGACACAACCTGGGGGAAGGAGCAGCCCACCAGGTGTCATCGCTCCGAGCTGGGGGGGGGGGGGCAGGACTGGAGCCAGCGTCCCCTCCCATTTCCGGCTGTGGCCGGCAGGACACAGGAATCAGACATGCCCTTCTCACTCCTGACCAAGCGTGAGGGCTGGCCTGCGGGGGGCCCCGCTCCAGGACATTGCTCTAGGAGGCTCAGGGGCCAACCAGACGGAGGAAGCACGTGGGTGTGGGTCCCCGAAACAAACCACATTTCATCATCAGAGGCAGGGTGCACCTGATTCCAGGGGTGCTAAAGTGGAAAAGACGAGCCTTTGAGAATGGAGAGAAGCCCAGGAACCTGTCTCTCCTACTCTCGCTGCCCTGGCTCGGAGCTCCCATTCTCTCGGTGCGCTCACTCGCAGAAAAGCACAGAGAACTACAATGCAGAGCTTCCTGGATTATCACGACCACCCAGGTGACAACCCCCAGGTCAAAAATAAGACACCGTCAGCAACCCTGGAGCCCCCTTCCGCCCCCTCCCAGCCACAACCCCTAAAGGAAACCTGGTTTTTATGGCAATTACTTTCTTGCTTTTCTTTAGTATTTTAGTATTCATGTTACACCCTCAAACATGATGGTCAGCTTCTGGACTCTATACAAGCGAATCGTGCAGTGTGTAATGTTTCACTCCATGGCGAATTCCCTTGTGGTGGTCCTGTGTGACTGGAGAGGTTCATTTTCATCGCTGTCCAGTTCTCCCTCCTGAAAACCTGCTGCCTTCCTTTCTTCGCCCTCCTGAAATCTCAAAGCTCTTCCCCCTCCCTCTGGTTTCTATGTTGGTCCATCCCTCAGCTGCAGCAACACTGGTGTCTTAGCTTGCCCCCAACCCCTTAAGCTCAGTCTGGTGGCCCCTCCTATGAGCTCCAAGGGCTCCCCCTACCTGGGATTCCACAGGTGGTTTGTTTGGTGGTCTGTCACTCCAGCCAGATAGGCTGCAAGGTTTTCTGAGAAAAGGGGCCGCACCTTCCTTTTCACCCCCACCTCATCAGTGGGGAGAAAATGCCTGGCCCGTGTTAAGTGTTCAGTATGTCTTTGTGGAATGACTGATCATAGGGACCCAACGGGTCACTGGCACTGGTCACCTTCCCTTGTGTATCTGTGGGTGTGAAGGTGAGTGGGAGGGGGTGGGGGAGCATCAGGGTTCAGTCCTGCAGGGTCAGGTTGGCCGATTTAGTAATAGTGCTGGGCCGTTTCATGAGTGTTTCGGGGGGGGCAGGAGGTGGGGTATTCAGCAGTCCGGTGGGGCACACCGCTCAGCTCTCCAGAGGAGGCTCGGAGGCAGCCCTGAGAAGTGGGTGAGAACGTGGGTCCGAGCCCCGGCCTGCCAGCCGCGGTCCTGGTCTCTCACCCACCTGAGACCTCTGGCTCGTTCCTAAGCTTCCTCTTCTGTAAAATGGGGAGAGAATTCCACCTCCTCAAGGCTGTAATAAAGATTAAATGAGTTCATATCTGGAAGGCACTTCGAACAGTGTCTGGCACATGCTGTGGGTGCTTGTTAAATAAATAAATGACAAGGAAAAGAAATCTGTTGCCCTGTGCTCGTGGCTCCATCTCTGTAAAGACCACAGGCTGTTTCCCCGACAGACGTGAGTGGCTTGGTGGACCGAGGCCGGGGCAGCGGGAGTCCCTGGCTGAGGTCCAGCTGCAGGGCAGCCTCGTGGGGTTGCTATCACTTTCCACGTGCGCCATCCCGAGAAGGGGGGGCGGGGCTTGGCTGTGCGGTGTGGCAGCCCTATGCCCCGGAGCTGTGTGAGGTCTTCCTGTGGCCCGCGGGCCCACCTCCCGACTCGCCCAGCCGGAGAGCACAGGCTGCCCCCTGATGTCGGACGCCCCCAGCTCTGTCTCTCCCCCCTTACGAGGCATTTCCACTACGTCGCAGGTGCCTGAAGGTTTGGGCTAACTTTGAATAGTGCAGAGAACTGATTTCACAGAGCGCTCTGGGCAAGGACGGGGCTTGCGTCCTCACCGCCTTCTCCAGGCTCCTGTGCAGAAGGAGTCATTATCCTCATTTCACACATGAGAAAACTGAACCCAGCGGGGTCCAAAACCTGCCCCCGGTCATGCGAGCAGTGAGGGGCGGGGCCAGACTCACACCTGCGTCGCTAGCCACACCCACACTCCCCCTCTGCACCTGTCGGGCACCGTGCTTTTGAACACACTGCCGATCGTCTTCACCACAGGTAGGCCTTGATACGTCCCCCTTATGAAGAGGAAATTAACATCGGAGAAAGTAATTGACCCGTCCAAGGTCGAACAGAAAATAAAGAAAGGGAGCGCGGGTCCATCTCAGGTCCGCCTGCCTCCAACGCCCTGCACAGCACGCTTCCAGGAACGGGCGAGTCCCTTCTGCAGACCCAACATCCCGGCACCGTGCCCCTTTGTCCTGTGACGCGTGTTCCATCAGTCATCTGAGCAGACATTCCCCCATCCTGGCTGCCCTCCTCTGGGCACGGCTCGTCAGAGGACCTTTGGAAATCTGATGCTCTGTCCTGGACACACCACTCTGGGCGTGTCTGACCGGCGCAGATGGTCAGAGTCCTCCCGTCTGTCCTGACTGCCCCGCTCTCTGACCCTCGAGGACGTGCGTTTGGATGGCAGCACTTGGCCATGGCTGGAGCACTCAAGGTTTATCATTTATCCCCCTAATTAAATCACCAGCTCCTGAGTGCTGGGATCACGGCACATACCTGGAACTCAGGAGTCAGTGGGTGGACATGTGGTCTGGAACTTAGAACGAGTTGTTCGAAAAACAGCTGATCGGCCGGCCTCAGAGGCCCATTTCGTTAAAGGCCTGTGTTCTGGTGGACAGGGGCCCACAGGATGCGGGAAGGACAAACGAGACCTTCCTCTTCTTTCTGGGACAGAGCTAGACCTGGGCAAGCTCTGAGGTGCACAGGCACCGACTTCGTCAGCTTCTCCTGTTTTACAGCCCTGGCGACACATCCCAGCACCTGTCCTCACAGGGCCCTTGGGCTTTCCTGTGGGCACAGAGCTCTGAATCTGAGGCCTCGGCATCTGGAGGTTCAGGGCCTAATCCCCTGACACTATGTTTGTGATGATGTAGAACGAGCCTTCCTCGGAGTCTCAGAAGGGCGAAGGGCCTAGAAGAGGTTAAGAATTGCTAGAAACCATTCCTCTGGCCACCCTATTCTGGCTTGCCTGCTCAAAATGCTGTGTTAAAAAAAAAGTCTAGTCTTCATCTTCTGCCACTAACAAGCACTGGCACTCTTCCCATGAAGCTGATTCTAGCTGAGTGGGAGTAGGAAAGCAAGCTTTGTACTAATTCATACTAAACTGTGAATGAATAACAGCCTCCTGCACTCTTTGAGGCATCTGCTTTTGGCAGGGATTGGACCATTTTAAATGGATCTCAGATGAGCGAAATTTTAGATAACAGGACAACGGTAAAGGAAAAAGTAGCAGGCCAGATATTCTGGGACAAGGGCGGTCCAGTCTCTCTAAGCCATTTTCTTGCTTTTCAAGGTTTTCTAACTTTTTCTGTCACAGGTTCTCCATCAGTGTCAAGATCTCGCAGCATTTCCCAAGGCAGGGCAGATGATGGGGACTTCCCAGGAGAGGCTGGGGGAGTTGGCTGCAACAGCTGCGTCTCTATCAGGACAAAGCGCTTTCACTCCGTCATTTTACTCCATCTTCACGAGAGAGCTGTGAGCTAGAGACTGTGGTCCCCATTTTACAGCAGAGAAAACAGAGGCTAATGTGAGGTCAGGCAACTTGTCCCAGGTCCCCTGGCTAGATCGAGGGGCTGGAGAAACCCCAGTCCAGATCCTGCCTCCAGGTGCCACGTCCTTTCCATGGACTGCACTCTTTCTGTTGGTAAGAGATCTGGTTGTTTCTAAGTCCGCGGGACAGATGGATGCTGAGAGTGGGTCTCTGGCAGGGATAAACGCGACATTCCCTTAGGACTGCATGCCATGCTAGGCACAGTGAGGGTGGCAAGGCACGCGGAGACTCCGAGTGACTGACGGCAACACCGAGGTGCAGAGGCGACCGGCTGGATGGCGCCTCCGCAGGCCCCGCGGCCAGGAGCCCACAGGCAGGGCCCGCGCTGTCCCGGCCGTGCTGCTGCCCCATTGCCCCTAGGGGGCTGAGCCCGGTGTGTGACGCTCTAGTGCCGTGGGAATCTGCCAGAATCCCTCAGACACGGGCGGGCTCAGAAGCACGTGGAGGATTGTGAATGTTTGCAGCAGCATCTCCCGAAAGCCAGAAAGCAGGAACCACTCGCCGTCCATCAGCGGAGGGACGGATAAACCAAGCGTGGTTTTCCTGTGCGGTGGAGCATTAGTGGTCAGCCGTGCACTGGACTGAGGCACTGACGCGGATTACGAGGTGGATGGACCGTGACGACAGTATGCTGAGTGACAGAAGCCAGTCACGAAATATCACGTATTCCACGTGTGATTCCTTTCCTGGGAAGTGTCTGCAACGGGCGCATCCATGGAGACGAAAAGCACGCGCTGGTTTCCCGGGGCCGGGGTGGTGGTGGTGGGTAGTGAGTGGGTGCAGGGTTTCTCTCAGGGATGATGGGAACATTCTGGAAGCAGACGGTGGGGGTGACGGCACAGCTTTGAAATATACTCCACATCTCTGATTTTAAATTTTACTCAGTTTAAAAGCGACTTTTATGGGATGTGAATTGTATTTCAATAAAAAGTCAAACAGAGAAGACTCCTGGTGCTTTTTTGTGACTACGGCAGCGCTCCGGGAGCCAGGCCTTGGCTCGGCATGGCCAGGCGGAGAGCAGCCCCTAGGAGATGGGGCGGGGGGACGTCAGCAAGCGGGTTGCAGCTGTGGCCCCCCTGGACGCTGACCAGGCCTGTGAAGGCGGTGGACGGGAAAGCACCGGGAAGGAACAGACCGTGCGGTGGCCTCTCCGCACCCAAAGACCACAGCGGGGCGTGTAAACTCCGACCCCTCCGCCATCACCGGGTGCTGTGCCTCAGCTGAAAGCCGGGGTCCCCTTCCCTTTACCCGCTGGGGAGCCCAGAGATGCTGTGGTTTCTTGGGTCACTGGGGAGGCAGTACAGTCTAGCAGGTAAGAAAGTAGAGACTTGAGTTGCACAGACCTGGGTTCAAATCCTGCGGGGCATTGGAGTCTGTGTTACCTTCATTGGGTCTAGTTTTGCTGTTCGTACAATGTGGGTGATAGCGGTGCCCACTTCCTGCAGGGGCCGCGTGGGTCATGAGACGAGGTGTGAAGATGCCAGTGCAAGCATGGCCCGTGGCCGTGGTTAGCGAAGGGGCGGCTCCTTTGGCACGGGGGTGGGGGGCTGCGGGGGCTGGGTGTCCTCTGTAGGACTCTCCCCCACTCTCCCCACACAGAATATTCTTGTAAAGCTGCTCGTGTGCTTGGGTGGCTGCAGCCCAGAGAACTGTCATGTTTTGGATGAAAAGGCGCAGAATCACCAGGCAGGGCAGGGTGGGGCGGGGCAAGGGGAGGCTGGGACCTAGAGCAGGGGACAGGCCAGAAGCTGGGGAGGAAGTGCAGCCTCTCCCTCCACCTGCTGCCAGCCTTTCTCACCCGGCCTGGGTTTGCTACGGAACCCTTCCTTCCAGCGGGAGTTAGCCTCTCCCAGCCAAAACTCATTATCAGCAAGAAAACGTCACTGGGTTCTTCAGGGACCCGGAAGCAAAGCAGCTAACGGATAAAACCACCCAGTTTCCCTGCAGCCGAACAGCAAAAAGGCCCCGGGTTTGGTCTCCATCCCAGGAGCCTTCTGCCATCTGCATACATTCCTGCGGCTGCTACTGCCACAGAACAGTGGCAACGACAAGAAGCCCTGGACACAGGATGAAGAGGATCAAAGACCACCGACTTTTGCCGAAGAGGAAGAAGACAACAGGAAAAGCCAGCATTTTCTGTAGAAGTTCAAAGTTTGCACATGGTATAATGATCCCTATGTCCTCCGTGAATCATCAAAACCGACATCCACACTGCCCCGAACGCTTGAGACGAGCCGGCTCCTTTGCAGGCGCTCATTCGCTGATTTATCCGCGTGTTGGGAAGACAGCAGTGTTTGCATCAGCCTGGTTTATGCCAGTTACATGTATTGCAGTCATGTAATGTAATCAACTGCTCTGCAACCCAATGAAACGCGAGCGCGAAAAGAAAGAGTTACTGTTACTAAATGCACACACAACAACGACACAACCTGAGGGGGGTGCTTTGAAAAGACATGAGACTCACCTTTGCTTAAAAACACCACACAGTGCGGCACAGAGAGGCAGGTGTCAAGAGACTGGAATACACAATAAAAATCCAGGAAGATCCTGCCACTAGCCTACTTCCCAAATGTCAAAATTCTTATTCCATTTTAAGTACTGATGGAATTTATAGATGTTCTATTATAGGAGAGCTTTGTGCAAGTAAAATGACAAACTTTAATCAGAAAAAGATCTTGGCCCTGTACCAGAAGATTAGCGAATAAATGTATGTACATCTTTTAAAGTAAAGTACAACGTGACTTTTTAATGGCTGTTCCTGTCTTTAACCAGCGTTTCCCGTTGCCCTGGACACAGGTGTGTTGCTCCCACTGCACCGGACATGAGAACACCTGTATACTGGTGTTGCCCTTCCCCTGCCTTCTCTACCCTCTCTCCTAAAACTGCACAGCTACTACCTGCCCCCACACAGTGGCGCCGCACGGTGGCGCTGCCCCGGAACTGCAGCCTCAGGGTTGTTCTCCAAAGGGCAGTGGCGACAGGGACACTGGGAGGGATCACGCGTGTGCGGGGAGAGCTTCAAGCCACACCCCCACTTGCCAATTCACAGGGCCCCCTCGCGTGCTAAGAACACGGAAACGGGCTAACTCCGTCTGGCCCAGACTTCCCCAAACCCTCCCCAGGGAGCAACACCCCACGTCCTGCTGCCCACGACTCTGCGGGACCCACCGGGCCCCGCAGAAGAGGCACGGCGTGTGCTGCTCCGTCCTGTTGAAGTCACAGCTGACCCTGAGACTCACGCATCCACGCGGGACAGGGAAGTGACAGCCCTGGTCAGTATATCCTCATGACGGTGAAACCAGCAGGGGCCCAGGTCAGAACCCCAGCTCAGCCATCGGCCACTCATTGATTTCCACAAATTTGGGGGGCCTTAGCCTCAAATGCTTGTCCCATGGTTCTAGAAAGTGTAAAGGGAACTGACGTTTCTCACATGTGACTCTGTGTCAGATACGGGCTGTCGCATTTAACTTCCACAACCATGGAAAAGGGGCATTATCTCCTCGTTCAAGGAGAAGGGCCAGAGCGAGGGCACGGCTGCTGGGCAGGCCTCTGTCCACGCCCCTGTTTGCTCCCCCTCCCCCGTCTCCTGTCTGAGGCACCCCATCACCAAAGCCTCTACAGCCTCCTTCCTGAGCTGGTGTTTGGGGGGTGGGCCAGCCCTGGCCTCAGAGGACAGCTGTGTCAGGCCGCGTCCCCAGAGTCTGGACTTGTCCCTCTCCTCCGGAAGTCCTGAGTTCTGACTGAAAGGCCCAGAGGTCTCTCCCTCGTCCCGTCGATGGCGGCTGTGGGGACAGCACTCACAGGGCAGGGCCTGGCCAGGGCAAGGGCTTATTAGTAGTGCCCGTGTGTGTGCTCCCTGAGCTGGAGAGGGTCCGGGCGGAAAAACCTTACTCATGCTTTTCTCCGAGTCCTTCCCATCGTCCCAGGTCCCTCTGGTGCAGTGCACCTGGGTTCCTCCTTCCCTTCCACTCTGTGCTCCAAGGACCCCTCTCTCTTTTCCACCTCAACCTCCCTCTGCCATCCCGTGTCTGGCTGGAAGGGGCTGGGAAGCTGAAAGAAAAGGCCCCGAGCTACAGACGAGGCTCAGCAGGAAGGGGTGAGGGCGCAGGACGTGAGCTGAGGTCAGAGGGAAGGCACAGCAGGAGGGTCCCATAGGGCGAGCCCCAGTCTCAGGCTGGAAGGGGCGGAGGAGGGCCCCACGGTGGGAGAGGGGACTCGGAGTGGGTGCTGGCCTGGACGCCCGGGATCTGGGGACCTTGTCTCGAAGCCGCCTTTCCCTCCTACACCTGCCTTTTTTGCCCTCACAAGTGAGTTTGCAGGTATGCCTGCATCTGTCTTTCAGAATGCATGGGGGTGGGGGGCGAGGAAGGAAAGAAAGGGGAGTCACATGCATTGAGCACCAGTGTGCTAGGGCCTTGGCTGTAATTTCGTTGCTTCAGCACCATCTCCACAAGAGGTGGGTGCGGCCGGGCGACAGAGCGAAAGGTGAGGCCCGGGTGTGAGCTCAGGTCTGGCCGCCTCAGGAGCCCAGGCACTTCCTGCCGCCCCTGGGTCCCCTGCCATGCCTCCCTCACCACAGGGCTGGAAGCCGCTCTAGATCCGTGGTGGGGAGGGGCTGGGCTGCCCCCCCCCAACCCCTCCTTGGGCACAGTAGGCCAGGGCACAGAGAGGATCCTAACTCAGGAGCTGTACTTTGCACAGTGGGGGGCTGGGCATGGGCCCTCCCCCCCCGCCACCTGCCCACGGAGCCCATCCGAGCGTTGGCGCCTGTGGGGGCTCGTCGGGTCCCTGGCAGAGGGGGAACCAGAGCAGGCAGGAGGCCTGGGCATCCCCCCACCAGGAGCTCGAGCTCCTTCATCAGGGCCGCTCCCCAGAGGCCTGAGGCTGGCCCTGGCCCTGGCCCTTGGCCCTGGCCCCTCGGCCCTGTCACTTGGCCCTGGGAGCCGTTCCAAGCTCTTCTCATCTTAACCTTCTGCTCTGCAGCTCCTGCTCTCCAAATTAGGTCACTGTGTGTCCCCTGGGGGTGTTTTCAAGAGGTCCTCCCTCAGCAAATATCCGATGGCTCCAAGTCCCTGGAGTGGGGGGTATGTGTGGGGAGATGTAGACACTGGAAGATCACCCCAGAGCAGTTCTTCCCGTCCACCAGGCGCCCCGCATTCCCGAGGCGGAGTCCCCAAGATCACAGGTCTGAGAGCTGCGTTCCCGTGGCTTTGGGAGGCATTCCCGTTTCCCATGAGGGACTGTGTATTGACTGACTGACTGACTCATTCCCAGAGCCATTAGACTGAGAAAGAGCTCCCTCACTCCTGGTTCTTCCTACGCCGCACAGACCAGCTATGTCTACAGTCTTGGCCCCGAGGTTGGCGTTTGTCTGGTGTCTGTGTGTCTATGTCCTGCCAGGCCAGGCCACGAGCTTCCAGACTGCTGGGTGCCCACCTGCGCTCAGAGAATCTGCCTCCCCACGCTGGGGGGAGAGAGAGAGACACACACACACACACACACACACACACACTCAGCCAGCCAGCCAGCCAGCCCGCCAGCCCAGGCACTCACTGGCCTTCCTTTATCATGACGGCTCTTGGATGGCACTAGGGGACCGAGGTCGTTGCAGTGATGCTTGATGTTCGGCCAAAGGCCTGCTCCTGCACGAACCCTGTGAACGCAGCTCCCGTCCTGCTGGCCCACACAGCGGGCCCCTTATAAACATCATGTTGAAACCTACGGCTTGGTCTCCGTTTCACAAAGGCAGCCACAGAGGCTTATGGAAGCATGCGCTCTGCCACGCAAGCTGAGCCGGTTCAGAGAGGGAGCCGGGACCCCTCCAGAGTCGACGGTCTCAACCAGGGCTCCCCTGCCCTGCGCCTCATCAGAGGTTCTGGGCAGAAGGAAAGGGACTCATGGGATCTGCGTCCCCAGCGGTGGGGACTCTGGGAAACAGGTGCAGAGAGTGAACGATTTCTTCCTCATGAGAAGGGCAGGAGGGGATTGCGGGGACAGGAAGCACAGCTGGCTGCACAGAACCGTGCTTGCTCACGAAACAATTCTGCACACCGGCCCAGTGCTCAGGTCTCTTCAGAATATGTCCGTCCCACCACCTCTTTGATGTCAGCTCCTCCTTTTTTTTTGAGGCAGCAGCAAGTAGAGATAGCCTCCCAGCCTCCCAGCTTCCGGTCCCACAGGACCCTCCCCTGTGACCTGGCCTCTGGAAGGTGACACCCTCTCCCTAAGGTCGCGCCCTCCGGAGCCCTGGGGGCAGCAGTGGAGCCGGGTGCCCCCAGCAAGCACGCACTCACCATGAGATGCTGGAAGAGCCAAGAACGCATGATATTGGTGGCGTGCTTGGGCAAGACTCCACGTTTGTTCTTGGACTTCTTATCCTCGTTGTCCAAGAGGGAAGTGAGGTCAAGGTTAACCTTCAAGGCACGTGGAGAAAAAGTCAGCATCAGCAGCCTGGCGCCCAGCAGCTAGGGGCCTCTTGTCACAGAGATGGCAGGCTCTTGCTGCCAACCCCCTTCCCACCTCATTCTAGGGCCCCGGGAGGTCACCTTTCCCCTTACCTCCCACGGGCTGAGGGGCGGGGGCCGGGGGGGAGGGGATGAGAGAGGAGAAGGAGGAGACAGAGCCATGCACACAGTACAAGTGAGACGTATTTGAAACCGTCCAATAGCTAGCATTTCTGGAGGCATTGACAGTTTGCAAAGTGACTTCCTGTCCGTGACCACGTGAGCAGGCTGTAGGTTGGTAGGGCTGTGCACAGTCACTCGTGCTAATCCCCCTTTTGTGGATGAGAACTCGGGGGCTCAGAGAGGTTGGGGGACTTATCCACAGGGACCGAGGCACTGTCAGGTCTCTGGCCTCAGAGCCTCTCACTCCGCCCTGTGCCCCCGTTCGGCACGTGCTCCGCCTCACTGAGCTCCAGAGGGGCTCCGGGGGGAGACCAGAAATAGGATGAGCAGGAGCCTCTGATGTCACCCGGGAGGCAGCCGAATCCCAGGAGCTGGTAAAACCCCTCCAACACCCAGCTTCTTACCTGGGAGGCGGGGGTGAGGTTAGTGCTTAGAAGGGTCATAGGGACTATGTGAGCTACTCGTGAGCAGATGGTGCGTGGTGGCCCTCCCCCTCCCCCAGGCTGCCAAGCACACACTTGTTCACACTCACCTGTGTGTTCTGGATCTGGATGGCTCCCTGGGGGATTGCTTGGGTGACCACCTGACCCTGGGAGGTTACCATGGTAACTGGCTGGTATAAGGCTCCACCTGAGGAGACAACCAGTTTTTGTGCGCCCTGTCGTGGGGGGGAGGGCATTCACACGTAAACACTTTCTGCTCTGGAGACATTCAGTCCCTGTGGAAAGGGGTGGGATGGGGGGTGGGGGTGGCACGTGTTGGGGGAGGGACAACAGCCTTGCTTGGCCTCCAGGGGGCCCATGAGACTGACCCAAATCACAGCTGAGTCTTGGCACTAACCATTGAAGAACTTACAGAACACTTTAGGTAAGAAACCCAGCAGGCAGCCCCCCTCCTGCTTCCCTTCCCAGGGGTGTCCCCACAATCCCCTGCACCAACCTGACACCACTTGTGAGTTGACAGTTGTCATGGCGATGTTGCTCTGCTGGAGCGCGGAGGCTGGGACCACAATGCCCTGGGGGTTATTGGAGACTCCAGACATGGAATTGGGAGAGTTCTGCAGGAGGTCCTGGAAGCGAGGGAGGGTGACTCGAGGTTGCCACAGCCCCGTTCCTCCTCTCCCCTTCCTCCTTCCTGCCTGCTTGCCCGCCTCCCTCCTCCCTGGCCCTGCCCGGACCCAGATCCGAAAGGCTGTTCTCACGGCTTCTAAGAAAGAGTGAATAAGAAGGTTTCATATTTAAAATCAACCCACCAACCCACCCACCCAGGACAGTCACCCATTGAGCCATTCCACCCCCTGGAGCCTGAGCCGTAAATTACCCCAGGACCCCACGTGGCCCCCACTTGGCCTCACTTTGGAATGTCCATCACTGATGCCCGGGTCCGACCCCAGAGATTCTAATTAGCTCAGTCACAGGGGTGGCTCGGGTTTGGGGGTTTTAAAAGCTCGCAGGTGATACCAACGGGCAGCGGGGGCTGCAACCAGGCTTCACCTGCATCACCACCGCCCGGCACACTCAGTAGGCTCCCCGCCCCGCTCACTCTGTGTGCGCCTGAGTCACAGCGCTTATTCCACCAAGTCCACACGCAAACTGCCCCTCAACGTCTACCTTTGTTGCCTTAGCACCGAGCGGCTGCTGAAACACTTGTTAAAGAATAACTAAAAATGGCCGCCGAGCCCCTTCACCACCGTCTTCGAGGGGCATCCTTCATGAGTCTCACCATTTCATCGGTTCCTTCCTCCGCCTCAGGCCCCCAGCACAGACCCCACAGCAGACTGAGTCCCTTCGCCCCACGCCGTCAGCCCGCCAGCCCCACCTCCCAGTGCAGTCTTGCAGTTAGCTTCTGCAGTAGCCAAAGCAGCTAAGACCCTCTCCCCAGCGCCCCCACCCCTGCCCCAGCACCCAGCTCCCCTCATGGCCACTTAGCAGCTGGGCAAGGAGGGGCTCAGACTCGACGCTGAGGAACTGCGGCCGGAGGGGAAGGAGGCTGGGCCACGGGCTGAAAGAAGGGGCCGTGAGCCCTCCTGGCTTGGTGTCTGGGCATGTGGGGAGTGTGTGAAGAAGGAACTGGGTGGGTGAGAGGTTGGGATCTCCAGGCTTTATGTGCAGCAATTGAGGCAGGAAGCAAACGAGGTGTGGTGGAAGGAGCCGCCGAAGACCTGCCAGGTCTCCAAACATAGGGCGTGACCCCCACGTCCGCCAGCCACCAGGAGCTGGCAGCGTACTGCTCGAAGCTTGGGCTCCTACAGTGTGTGTGCAAGGATTTAGACAGGCACACTCTCAAGGAAAAAGACCAAATACAGGAAGAAAGAAGACCCCAGCTGCTTAGTTTTTGTTCTAGGACTGGCGAAAGCTTGGGCCTTCAGCCTCCAGGGCCGGTCTCGAGTGTGGGGTGGGGAGAAACGCGTGTTTGCAGGAAACCTTCAGCCAATGACTGCGCACCGGCGGTAAGACAGGGGAAGAGCACCAAAGGGCCAGGGGACAGCCATGGTGGGCGCCTCCCAGACCCGGGCACCTGGGAAATGACAGAGCCCCCCAGGAAGTGGGGTCAGCGCCGATGTGTACATCTCACTGGTCAGCCCAGAACCCTCCCCGCCCCCCCAGCAGGCATGTCCTCCAGAGCCGCCATCTGCGCCCTCCTGGACTGGGCCTGGTCCCAGAGCTAGAGGTGCGGCCCCCGGAGAATGGGAGTCACCGTCCCTCCTCCACCCGTCCACGCCTGGCAGGGCCTCTTGTCTGAGGCCTTGCTTCTATTCTCGGCTCACCTCCGCTGCTGTGGCTGGGGAAGGGGCAGGCAGCTCTTGCTCCACCCCTGCCCCCCTTTCTGGGACTTGGGGAGCACCTCACAGCCAGCAAGGTTTATCCTTTGAGGGAAACCCTCGGTGTCCTGCTCATGCACTGCCAGTCCAACACGGAGTCTGACCTGAGGAGGCCTAGAAACTGGCAGGGCCCTTACAAGCACATATTCCAGCTTCCTGAGGTCAGATAAGGAGTTGAGGCTTCGAAACCCAAGTGCCGTGTTCAAGGGTCGCAGCTGGTTAGCAGCCGTAGGACTTCACAGGCCCCCTTCACCCACAGCTGCTGAGTACCCCCCTTGCGCCGAGAACGGGGCTGCAGGGCGCCCTTGAGTCACAGGTTTTAGTAAATGGTCAGCGAAGGCCAGTGGACAGAGAATCCGGACCCGGGAGCACAAAGGCAGTGTGGGCGCCCTGGGCAAAGGCAGTGGGTCTGGGAACCAGCGAGTCAGGACCCTTCCATCTCCTCGCGCGGAGCACCTGCTGACCTCCAACGGCCCGGGAGCCTGAACCTTCACCTATGCGTCTCCTTCAAGGTCAAGTTCCTCTTGTCCACGTCTCAGCCAACTGTTCTCACATGGTGTGAACAGCATGGACGCATTCGAAGCTGGAATGAACTTGGAAGGTCAGTTTCAGCGAGGAGGCGGTCCCTCCACGCATGCACCCCGACACTCAGGGCGATGACTTTCCAACGTGTTCTTGTTGGGACTCGGCCACGCCATGGTGACCCTCCGTGGGTGAGGACATGAGGGGATTTCCAGCACCAAGTTATCCCAGATTCCCACCCCCCCACCACAAACTACCCAGCAATGTTAGAAAAACACGAAGTCGGTGAGATAAACAGGAGACACACGCCTTGGGACCCAACCAGCACCCCCTTCACCACGCAGGGGCGAAAGGCTGATGGTCACCCTCAGCGATCACATCATCTGTTTGTTCCAACCCTGGTTGGTCCTCGGCCTCGCGACCTGGCCCGCCTCCATGCCAGCTCACCCTGTTTGGGTGACTAAGGCCATGGTATGCATCGGATCAGATGTTTTTCTTTCCTCCTACTCTGGGCCGCTGCTGGGAGATGCTGAGAGGCAGCCGAGTTCTATCGGCAAAGGATCGGAATGGAGACCCGCGGCGGGATAGCCAGGGCAAGGCCGGCCACAGCTCGGCTGGGCAGGAGAAAGAAGCAGAATCTTGGCATCCCTGAGGACTGGGGAAATGACATTCACTCCTCACAGTTGTAAATACGGGCTGACTGACAGACCCGCCCGAGCCCTGGGGTGTTTGCAAAGACACAGGCTGGGAGCCATGGAGTCGGACCCTCAGCAATCTGTACTTTTACTGACCTCCCTCAGGTGGTCCCGAAGATTGGATGGTCCCTATTCATCGCACACACCAAATATTAGAGAGCGTCTTCCCCCACGCTATTTAGCTTTCCTCTTCCCACGGCTTGTTATCGCCTGAAGACGAACTGAGTTCCAGAGAATGGAAGTTATTTCCTAGAGTCAAGTAGCTGTGCCTCAAACCCAGGTCTTTTGGTTCTGAGTGTGGCACCAAAACTCACATAGTGAGACGGCTTTGGGGCCAGACAGCCAGGGCCCTGCATGAGCAAGTGACTGGCACCTTTAGGCACCCAGTGGATCATTTCCCACTTCCTCTGGCTAAAGTCACTCAGCTAGGAAGTGGCACAGCCATGCGCGACACCTGCCCGGGAATCCCAGAGCTGCTTGGGCTCTTTCCTGAGCCATAGAAGAGATTTCTCCGGGGCTGCACACCTAGCCACGGAGGTCAGTCCCTGCTACGTGCCCCTCCTTCCGGTCTCCCTAAGATGTTCTGGGGCCAAAGATTCACCCCCGAAGTTGGAGCTGCAGCGCCTGACCAGCTCCGTGGCTTGACTTTGCAGCTACTTCAGGTTGACTCTCTGTCTCTATGGAGACCACAGTGCTCTGAATCTCTGCTCTGGTCTATAGTCCTTTCTGAGGAGCGAGCCGCCGTGGCAGCTGTGGGAGCCCTTTGGGGAGAAGCTGCTGGCTAAGCACACGGTGTCACCGCCTTCTCCCAGCCTCCTTTGGGGCTTATCACACCTGGTGGGGGCTGCTCCGTCCAAACCCAAATAGAGCTGCTGCCTCCCAGGCCCCTTAGCACCCATAACGAGGGCTGGAGCACATTTGGGACCGTTCTAGTGACATTTTTCAGCCTTCAATCTCACGTCTCTGCTTGAATTGTGCAGACACCAGGGGCTGAAACCTGCATATCCAGCTCAAGAGCTCTTTGTCTTGTCCCACCGGGAACATGACACTGTGTCCCCAAGCCTCTGCAAACGGCCGGGAGCCAAGGGATCCTGGGTGTCCTCCTGGCTTTGGCAGAGGGGCCACTCCACCAGAAGGGGAGTGTGCGGCCTCTTACTTTCTAGTAGTGAGATTTATCTTCTGGTAGGAAACAGGCCAAAAAGCTGAACACTTCCACAGTTTTCCCGGGATGGTGTCTCCTAAGGCACAGACCCGGTGGCTCAGTTGTCAGGGGAAAGCTTGCTGCCACAGCCTTCCCCCAAGCCTGCCTTGTCCCACTGCTTGGGCGCAGGTTGCCTGAGACGCCAAGAGCCTCACAGGAGAGGGCTCAACAGGAGGGGAGGGGCTCAGAAACACCCAGGAGCTTGCGCCCCTGGACTGCGCCCACGAACCAGCTGCCAGGCCCCCTCGCCTGGGAGGAGTCGTTCCTGCTGGATGGACCACAGTGGTCGCTGGGTGAGTTTCCCTCCAAATCTCATCCTTGGGACTTCCCCCCGCTAAAAAAAAAGACTTGTTCAAAAGGAAGACCTGACTGAGAAAAAGTGAAAGGCTCTGGGATTGCCTTTGGAGGCTGAGGTGGTGGGGGCGGGGCGGGGAGCGCACGGGGACTCAGATGTGGGGGGCTGCAGTCAGCCCGGGAGGGTCCGTGTCCGACCCGCCAGCCACAGGTCTTCACAGTTAATAGGGAAAGAGCATATGCCGCCTGGGAAGACTTGATTTCCACTAAAGGAAGAAATTCCTGGAATAAACTGTGATGGGAGGAAGAAATGAGGAGTGAAGCAGAGAACTGATAGAAAAGTTTTCCTTTTAAGTTGCTTCAAAATGCTGGAATTTTTGTCTTACCAGGATGCCTGTGAAACAGGGGAATAAACTGGATACTTGCAAAGGTCCTTCCACCTGAATATTTTTTTAAAAAAACAGTGCCATTCCCTAAGATTTACTGTGTGCGCAGGTGGGAGGTGAGTGGGTTGAAGGAAATAGGGGAGGCCAACGGAAGGCCCGGCGGGGCCCCAGCTGCCTGCCAAGCACATACCCGGCCACTAGGCGTCTCTGCTGATCCACCAGCTCTGAGCGGCTCCCCAAAGCCTCCCCGTTCCACCCACCCCCCTCCTGGGAGGGCGGGCTTGTTCTCGGAGGTGCCAGGGCTGGGATGTAAGGAGATGACCCTGAGTGCCTCACGGCAGCTGGAAAGCTTGTTTTGACGGACCCCCGGCGTGCCCTCCTGACTAACGCGTCCTGGGGGCCTGACGTACCAGACGCATAGCACAATGTGCTGTCTCAGCGGGCGGCTTCTTCCCCTGGCTTGGGCGCAGGCTTTCTGTGGGGTTTTCTGGCTGCAGGGTTCTCGAGGGAAGAAGGGTCTGTATTTGAACTCCCCCAAGCTGCCTGGCACGGTGCCGGGCACATGGTCGATGCTCGATAAATACGGGGCAGGCCTGGGTTTTGGCCTGAGATGGGGCAAGGGCATGCCTCACGGGGGTGGGGAGGTCGCTGCTGTCCCCAGGCACGAGTTCCTGGCAGTGTCACCTCATTCTGGCAGCGCCAGCGTCCTGTCTCGGGCTGGGAAAAGCTGGGTTTCCAAACTCAGGGAAGCCAACGGCATGTAAACAGCCACCTAATCCTGTGCTTATTCCACTCCTGCTGGGGGCTTTAGTCTCAGGGGAAAGGAGCCCTGGCCTGTGGGGACACGGAGCAGCTGCAGCTCTTAAGGAACATTCCTTCATGGAAGGGGAGACCTGCTTGGGTTTCACTGGGCTGGCCCCCTGCACTGGGGGCTGGGGGCTGGGGGTTGGGGGCTGGCAAGGGGAGAGCTTTGGTGCCTAGGACAGCATTTAGGCAGGGGAGCTCCCAGAACTCAGTTTCCCATCCTTGTGGTCTGGGGGCACCCCCTTTCCATCTTCGTGGTGTTCCCGCAGGTAGGCCACCTTCTCCTGCTCCTGCCCAGCAGTTAAGATGCCCAGCTAGGTCCTCAGGGTGCTTGGCCACTGGGCAGAACTTTCAGGGGCCTGGCCCCCCAACTCCTTGGTCTCCTGCTAATCTTGAAAATGCCAACTCCTTGTGTAGGTCAATAGGCAAGGCCACCTTCCCCAAGGAGGAATGGACTGATGAGTCCCCTATTTTTAGAGAGTACGTAGCACAGCTGGAGAGTTACACCTGGTTGGCCCAGCCCAGAATCTCAGAACTGTGTTCATTTTGTGCCTCTCTTCTCCCTGTTCTCAACAGATTAGCAAATCCAAATTCTTGCTTCCTAATAATTGGGTTCTTGCTCTCTAGTCTCTAAAGCCCTTGAGCTCCAGCTAGTGGGGTCGCCCCTCCTTATCCACGTCCCAGCACCCCTGGTTATCCTCCTGCATGTCACAAAGAAAGTGAAAGGACTTATTATGATAAGCAGAGCATCAACTCAGGAGAAATCCATCCTGACTCTGTGGCTTATTAGGTGTGTGACCTTGAGTGAGCTGGCGTCTGAACTTCTCTGAGATTCCCTCTCCTTGGGTGCAAAATGGAGAAAAGAACGTGCCCCTTGCAGCCTCTGGGTGAGGAGTAAGAAAGACGATGCAGGTAAAGCACCTGGTACCTCCAGTGCCCGTGACGGAGGGGGTTCAGGAACTGCTGACGTTCTGCCCTTCTCTGCCAGGTCTCCTCGGAGCCGTACGAGAGGTGGCTGGCTACACAATTCATTTGTCTCCGTCATGTCTCCAGCCTTTGCCAGCGCTCTCCCCTACCTTTACCAATCGTTGGTGATGGGACATCATTTTGGCTTCAAACCACAACCCTCCCCCCAAATTTGGCTGCAAAACCCTCTGCCATTCTTTTTGTAGGTCGCAGCCATTTTTATGTGGTTGGAACTGGGCAGGCTCAGTAGGTGCTTGGATAGATGCATGAATGACCACTCCTCCTCTCCAGGGGCTCTGAAAGGCTGCCTCTGTTCCTTACCTCTCCCAGATTTCTCTCTATCCTGGGAACATGCACCTTCAGAGGTCACAGGTAGTTTCCCCCCAAGAAAGCCTGCCTGAAATGCTCCCTCCCCCGGAAGTCCTCCCAAGGCCGGTGACCGGCAACTTCTCCAGTCACAGTGGGCAAAGCCTTCCTGCTGCCTCTCTGACCCACACTGAAGTTTGCTCGTTCTGTCTTTGGCAGGAACAGACCTGGCCATGAGGGTGTGCAGGCTGGGCCTGGGCCTTCCCTGGGGAGGAAGAAGATGCTGAGTGGTGGCTGGGGAGCCTCAAACCACGCAAGTGGTTTGCTCCTTCCAGACCCCTTCCCACAGCTCCTGCAGTCTCTTTGGAGGCTCCTCCCCAGCCCTTCCTTGGTACGCCCCAGACCCCAAGCCTTCTGGGGCTCACGTCGTTCAGCTCCTCAGTAGTGACTCTTGGCCCTTCTCCCTGAGACGGGAAGCCTTTCCTGCACAATTCACTTGTGTTCTCATAGGACCTAGCATGGTGCACACTGGCAGTGCCCCGCGAATGCTTGGTCACTGCAGGAGAACTGTGGCTCAGCCTGGTTGGCTGGCACAGAGCTGGGGTTTAAATCTCCATGGAGACAGAGGGATGGATTTCAGGTCAAATTAATACTTGGGCGAAGAGAGAGTTAGATTCTCGCTAGTGGAATCGTTTCGCTTGTGTCCTCGAGATAAAGGCAGAAGGACACCGAGTGGGCGTCCAACAGGAGCCTTCTACTGAGGAGCTGCTCCTGCAAGCCTGGGCCCCGAGGGGTCAGCAGGCACAGTCAGGACAGGGTGGTGTCCCAGGGACGTGGGAAGAACAGGCTGTGGCCAGAGTCCTTGAAACTGTGCATCAGTTCCCTAGCTTGGCAGAAGCAGTCCCCCTCACTCCTCACCCCTGCTGCACCCGCAGAGAAAGTTCAGGCACGGAAACGGAAGACCAAGCAGGGGGTATGCCCTGACCCTGTAGTGCTGGGTGGGGACACAGTGTGATATCTGAGGTGGTGCTGAGGGGGACTCATTGGAGTTAAAAAACATCTACTTGGCAACACAGGGCTGAGTGATTAGTACTCGGGAAAAGCCATGAGCCAGCAGTCTGCAACAAAGCAGGCAGGCTGCTGGAATGCTGAGCCTGAGGCTCAGGTTCCAGAGCGGACACCCCTCCCCGGGCCAGGCGGGGGCCCAGTGCCGCTATTTCAGGCTGGGAGGATTAAGACCCAGGCGTGGGGAGCATGCATGCACACACATGCACACATGTTCGTGTGCATGCACACACGTGCTGGACATTGTTTCCCTCTCTCCTCCCTGTGCGGGCTCCTGCTCCCTGATGGTGAGGCCCAACTCTTGCACTGGAAATCGGGGAGCCCTGGGTTTCTCCTTCCTTGCAAGGCCCATGCCAGCCACAGCCTACCTCAGGGACCCGGGACGTGGATGGGGACCCCGTGCGGCATGTCCTACTGGCCTCCACCCCCTCCGCACACCTCCGACTTTGCACAGGCCCACATCCTTCACCTCAGGGTCGCTGCCAGTCCCCCTTCCGTCTTTTCTGCCTCTGTCTTTCTGCGCCTCACTTCCCTGCTCCGGTCCGGGTCTCCTCCCCCGCGTCGCCCTTTTCTTCCAATCCTTCAGCTCCTCCACTCCCCCCAAACCTTCCTCCTGAACAAGCCCCTCCACATTTGCCTTCCTTTCCCTCCCCTTTCTTTCCCTTCCTTCTGTTCCTTCCCTCTCCTCTGGCTTCCTCTTGCCTCTCCGTCTCTCTCTCCATCTTTCTCATCATACTACTTTTCTTGGACAGATACTTCCTGGCCTGCTCTCGCGCGCGAGGCCTTGCGATGGCCACCATCGGGCTGCCTGTCTCTGCTCAGATGATGTTTGTTGTCTGGGAGAGGAACGGGAGGCTTACACAGTGATCATAGTATAAAATCACACGCGATATGCATCGTGCAAACGGCCCGACACGCCCTGGCTGCTAGCTGAGAGGAAGAGAAGTCCATTCCAGGTGGGGGGGCAGGGAGGCCTCCACTGGAAGAGCAGCCCTTTTCTGGCCCTTGGGCAGGGGCTGGACTTGCAGAGCTGGGAGGCATCACACAAGCAGACGGGCGGGGAGGAAGGGGGACTTGGGAGGGTCTTGAACGTGAGGGGAAGGATGTGAAAACCCCAGGGCGTATCAGAGGTTTTAAGCAGGAGAAGGATGTGAACAGAGCACAAGGAAGATAAATCCAGGAGTAGAAGCTTAAGAGAGGTGTGTGTGGACGTGTGTGCCCAGGTGAGAGTGTGGCTATGTGTATGTGTGAGTGTGTGTGCACACGCGTGTGGCCGGGGAACTGAGGACGGCCAGAGCCGACGGGAGAGCAGGTTCGGAAGCCCTGGCGTGGCCTGTGTGTGACGGACGACCTTATCTGCCCACCGAAGCCTGAACCATGAAGGTGGTGGCGGGCAGAGGAAATGAAGGGACAAGCTTGAGAAGTGCCTCACCGAGTGTCTTTCCTTCTCCTTCCCAGCGTGTTTGTTTTTGCCCGATTGTCTGATTTTGTTCTAAGTGGACCAGAGCCCTTCCGCAGTGGCCACCCCAGGGCCAGCGTCCTGGTCAGGCAGAGCTCTGACCCGGGTCACCACAGGAACCAAAGGTCTTTCCTCTCTCCTGGACCTCAGAGGCACCGAGTGCCGCGATCCCAGGAGGGCTGAGTTCACAGCCAGTGCCCCAATACCTTGCCCATCCGGAGCCCGTGCCCGAGTCTCTGCCAGCTCTGCGTCTAGTGACCCTGCCCATCCAGACTTACCGCCAGGCTCAGGACCGTGAGCCTGAGTGGCTGCTGTGATTGCTGAGCCCTCTGGCTCTCTTCTCTTCCCCCGCTGCCCTGGTACACCCCAAATGCCAGGGCTCGGGGTGGAGCTGGAGGGCCCAGGAGGGGGAAACCCAGCACCTCTCCGAGGGCCTGATTATTTCCAAAGACTGGTGCTAATTTTCTGATATGATCCTCGCATCTCTGCGAGGCACTAAACCCTCATTACTTTTCCTGACCGATGCATTCTAATTAGATCAACACTTAAAAAAAAATTTACAATAGCCACAGGATGGCTTTCCATCTCATTAACTCCTCACTTATTATTTTCATGAAAATTACTGATAAAAATGTGCATCTCCATTTGGTGAGGCCCCACAGCCTCCTCGGCGCCTATCTTGCATCTCTCCCGTCACCCGGGCTGTGCAGCGTCGCCATGGTAACCCACAATAATAGAAACTAATAAATTACAAACGAGATGCTCGTTGAGCAATTATTGTCCTCTTTTATGCAAGTTTCTTGCTAATTTTGATCATAAGGGAAAGTACAATAAGACTCTGAAGGAATGAGTCTATTTCAAGAGAATATTAGCAAGCAGAAATCTGGGAGGCTCTTTTCAGATCTGTACTAAAGTGGTTTGGTGATTTCAAGCAATGGGGAGAGGAAATAAACTCCTCGCCTCCTGTCCCGTGCACGGTCGTGCCCCGCCGAGTCCCACCGAAGTGGGTGTGGTGTGCTGCCTGCTGTCAAAACGGACAGGGCGTGGCTGGCCTTCCAGCGGTCACCCTGTCCCTTCTCCTGCCTCTACCAACTGAGATCGCCTGTGTTGGTCCTTAAGACTAAGGGGTTAAAAACAACACCTGTTTTCGGAGGCACTCTTTCCAGGGCTTCCCATCAATCATCTTAGAAGGTTTACCTGGATCCCCAGCCTGCCTGCCTGTCTAATGAGAAGAGGCTACTCTGGGGCCCTCCCGGGGCCCTCTGTGTGTCTGTCCTGGACTCAGGGACTCAGTGGGAGAGGAAGAAAGGGGTTCGCCTGTGGCTTAGGAAGAGACACCAGTGCATCTGATGGAAAGGTATCACTGGGCAGCTTTCTTAGTCTGTCGGTTCTGGGAAAAAATTCTGCCCTGGAGAGAAGAGCCCATCCTCGCCCAGGACACACAGCCACGGTTTTCCACGTTTCCCAGTTCCCAGGATGAAGGTGGCAGGTGACTCTTGAGAAACGGTGACCTGAGGTGACATTTGCAGTGACCCCGAACCTCAGGGAGACAGACGGGCCCGGCCAGGGCGAGCACCTAGACAACGCCTGGGGAGCAGCCCCCAGGGAGGCTGTCTTCATCTTTCAGGGGCGCAAGATTCGGGGCTGGGCCCCGTCCCCACACCCTCCTTCTCAGGAACCCCGGGAGCTCAGCAAGGCTTCCTGAGACGTCTGCAGGGCGGGGAACGTCTAGGGACATTGGTCCCTGCTCAGCCTCCAGCAAGGCTTCCTGCCCACTTAACTCGTGTGCCCATTGCTTGGGGTAACCTGGGCCAGGAAGCCAGGAATCACGTTGGACATTGCCCCTTTCCGACCTGGTCTCCTCTAGGGAAGACTAAGGCCCTGCCATGGTGAGCGCGGTCGCACAGGGACCAGGGTGCCTGACGGGTAGAAGCAGGAGCTTGTCAGAGGAGGGCCCTCCCAGCGAAAGGGTCCGCGGAGGCCACCTCCAGACTGTCCTGCATCTGGCTCAGGCGCTAGGACCCGGCCCTGAGTGTTACCTGTGAGTGAAGATTTATGGAGGGCTGGTTGGGGGAGTAGGGCCCCCCGAGGTCGTTCCTGAGCAGGTTGTCGCTGTGCATCTTGGTTTTGAGGCAGGTGATGTAACGGTTACAAAAGTCCTTGCAGAGCTCGTTGACTTTCTCCAGCTCCAGCAGGTGGATTCTCAGGACCTGGATTGCCTTCACCATCTGTGGAGCAGGAGGACAGGTGAGCCCAGGTGTCGCACCCCGCCCCCACGCACACCAGCAGAGAGGAGCCCACGCCCCGGCCAGGGCTGTGCCCCTTCACCCACAAGATCCGAATTCTCGTCACCCACTGCCGAGGCCTGCCTGCCTTGGGCCCCCTGTTATCGCTGCTGTTCTGGAGGCAGTTGTGGTGTTTGCTCTGAGGACGGTCCCATCCTTAAAGGTAGGAGACCAGGTCCCGAGCCCTGGGCCTGCCATTTCTGATCTGCATGGCCTTGAGTAACCTCTGTGCCTTACTGTCTGAAAGGGGGACATGGTGTCCTCCCTGACACTGCAGATTTCCTGGCGGGACATCCACAAGCAAAATGGTGCATCTCGATCTACATCTCACATCTTTTACAAACGTAAACTCAAGTGGATTAAAGACCTAAATGTAAGACATTAAACTGTGAAACTTTTCGGGGGAAAAAAATACCATCAGAGAAAATCATCAAGACCACGGACTAAGCAAAGAGGATTAAACTTGACTCCAGAAGCACAACCCAGAAAAGGAAAACTGGATAAATTGGACCTCATTCAAATGAAAAATGTTCGATCCTCAGAAGACCCTGTGAAGAAGACGGAAGGACCAACGGAACTGGGAGGAAATGTTTGTGGACCCCGTAGCTGACAAAGGACATACCTCGAATGTATAAACGGCTTCCAGAACTAAGCAGTGAAATCACAAGCTGTCCAATTAGAACATGGGCAGAAGACAACATCAGACTTTTTGCTAGAGAGGATATGCAGATGGCAAATAAGCCCATGGAAAGATGTTCAATGTCATTAGCCATCAGGGAGATGCAAATGGAAACCGCAGTGAGATATCACTACGCACTTGTAAGAATGGTTAAATAAAAAGTAGCGGTGACACCAGATGCTGGTGAGGGACTGGGCTCAGGATCACTCATGCGTTGCCAGGGGTACGTAAGGTGGCGCCGCCCTTCTGGAAAACAGGAAAGCGGTGTCTGACAAAACTAGGCGTGTGTTTATAGTACCACCCAGAAATCGCACTCTTGGGCACTTAGTGCAGAGAGAGAAAAATGCATAGTTACACAAAAAGCCCGTGTGCAAAGTTCACAGCAGCCTTATTTCTAACAGCCCGAAACTGGAAAAACACGAGACGCACTTCAGCAGGTACGTGCATGCAGCGATCGCGGTACAGCCGCACCACGGACTAGTACTTGGTAACAGAAAGGAACGAGCCATTGATACACTTGGTAAGTTGGGTGGATTTCAAGGAAATGACGCTGAGAAGGGAAATCCAGTCGCCAGAGATCACAGCTCTCGTGTACTGTACGAGGCCATTTATGTGACACCCTTGAAAGGACAAAATTGTAGAGATGAAGAACAGCGTGGCGGTCGCCGGCGGCGGGGTGGGGGAGGGGGGCGCTGTTCTGTGTCTGGACTTCCCAAGTGTGTATGTACCTGTGTGCATGTGATAAAATTGCACAGAACTAAACACACACACACATGCACACACACACGCCCAGAAAACTGATGAAATCGGAGTAGGTTTGGTGGATTGCATCTGGTCTACTTCCGGGTTGTGACGTTGTTCTGTAGTCGTGAGAAGGGAGTCGGGACCTCTCCGTGTGAGTTCTCACGACTGCCTGTGAATCTACCACGGCGTCAGAATAAACAGTGAGAAAAGCTGCGGCTTGCTGCCTTTTGAGAGCCGTCTGTGTGGCCACTGCAGCAGCAAGAGCCCCTGGCGCACCCGCCCTCCCACTTCGGGCTGGCGTTTTGATGCCCGGGGAAACAAGGGAGGGAATCTGTCCCAGAGCATCTGACTTCTGCTGGGGGGAGGGCTGCCGGCCCCTCCCCACAGAGCTCCGTTACCATTTCAAGTGGGAGGCGACCGGGAGAGTCCTGGGGTTGGTGTTTGAATTGTCAGGCGCTGCACTCAACTAATTAAGGGCTCTCAGAGTCCTGAACTGGACAAAGCATCCCTCAAAGACAGAAACCAGTAACTGTGTGTCTCCGCGCAGGGCTCAGTCACAGGGTCTGGTCCTAAGGACGTGCTCCCTCCACGAGGCTGAGACTGGTGGAGACCGTGCTGTCCTAGGCACAGAGGACGGTGACCTTAGTGCTGATGATCTGAACTGAAAAACTGGAGTTAGGTACTGCATAAATATTTGCTCTTGCCTGAGTTATCTACTTGACTTTGGCCATGGAAATCTTGTTTTATGTCTCTCAGAGTAATTAGCACAGTATACGGTGTTTAATAAATACTCATTGATTGACTGATAACAATACCGAACATTTCTTAGTCTTACTATGGCTCAGTCCCCGTGTTAGACCTATGGCGTGCCTCGTTGTGCCCGCTCCACAGTCACGCTCGCGAGTGGGTGCACTATCGGCCACACTTTACAGCGGGAGGGAGGGGAGCCCAGAGACACGGTGTGACGTGCTTCAAGTCACACAGCTGGTGAGTGGCAGAGCCAGGACATGAAGCCAGGTCGCCTGTGTTGCTTTGCCCTCAATAGGGGAGCTCGGAATTTGTGTGGAAAGAGAATATGGCAGTTTAAATGGTACACGGTTTAGGGAGAAAGTGGCACCGTGGCAGGAATGATGGGATTCCAGGAAAACCAAATGGCTTTGGGGACATTGTAGTTATTTCCAGGGCCCTCCCTGCTAGCCTTCCGACACTCAGCCGCTCGGATGTCTCCCCTCGCACTCCCGGCCTGGCCCCCAGGGGTCAGAATACCACCCACGGAAGTGGCTGCTTCCTGGCGGGACTGCGGGGGGATGGGCTGTCAGGTGCCTTCAGTATCCAATTCTCTGAACATCACCGGGGTACCTGCCCTCAGCTCACTGGCGGTGCTGGGACCTAGGTGCTTCTAGATGAACACACGGTCCGGACTCCCTAGCACAGGCGGCTGTAGCTTCCCCTCGGAGGCTCTCCCAGGGAGGACCTTGCCATGCCAGACCACCTCTCTGTTCTCTCAATCTGCTCATTGGACTCTTCCGCGAACTTGCCAGCTTCTCTCCTTCCTTAACAGAGAGTGCTTACCCAGCCTTCCGTAGACATCAGGACACCTAGTGTCCCTCTCAGCGCAGCGCCCCTGAACTTAACGTCGTCCGCGCGACATAAACACCATCCACCACGTGCCATATGCTGGGTCTGACGTCTGACTTGAATAAACTGTCCTGTTAGCTTTGTCTTCTCTGGGGAAAAGAATCCTAATTCCTTAAGCCTTTCTTCTTCCTTTCTCTCTCTCCCCTTCCACCTTACTTCTTCCTCTCTGCGCTCCTCCTCTCTCTGAGCGCTCCTTCACTGGCCTGGTCTCCATTTTTAATCACCATTTTATTCGATCATTTGTTCTGAAGTCTTTTCATGAAGTAATACACACATAGTCACATACAGAAAAGTAACACATATTTATTCATTGGCTTAAAACACATAGCCCATAAGTACTTGCTAGTATAAGAAAGGATCAGAAGATGCAAATCAGTGAAACAAAATAAAAAGTAGGATGCGCCCAGTGAGCTCTGCGGAAATGAAACGCACGCAGGGTGCTCGGGCCAGACCTGGCGCGCAGTGCGCAGAGGGGGGCCCGCCTTTCCATCTGATTAAGCACAGCGGAAGGATTACTTTTTAATGCAATAGTAGACTTGGTTTAAAGATTTAAGAAGGTAGAATAAATCATAATGCTATTCCGAGGCAATGAATATGTAGGGCCTATTCAGCGTTAGAGGCAAGGCTGGGCAAAGCCATCACACCGCGGGGGGCTGCCCGGCCCGGCAGAGCCCCATAGGGTGGGCCGTCCAGCAGCCAGAACCTGAGTCCAGGCCCACGGTTGAGAAAGTGGGTGATATCGGGCCAGGTGCGTGACTGCTCTGAGCCTCAGTTTCCTCGTTTGTCAAGTGGAGATATGATCGTCCCTAACTTGCAAGATTTGCGAAGAGCTAAGGGAAATAAGAAATATGAAACTGCTTTAGAAACCACAGGGAACCAAAAGCATGTACATTTTTAAACTTCTTTTAATAATTTCTAATATCTTGTTGGCTTTTGTAGTGCGATTCCATCTGCGGCTAGTGGAAAAAAAATAGTCATTCCTGGTTTTTCTTCTATATTTATGTTTTGTAAATCATCCTCTGTCCTATATGTTTGCAGTTTGGGGTTTTTGCCTGGAAATCAGAATAAAACTCTGATTTATTAAACTACTTTTCTAAATGATCGATGTCATATAAAAAGTTATTCCAAATTTTCTAGAGCAATAACAATGCCACTTAATTTAATGTCACCCTCAACCGTGATAAATGCGTCCTTAATTCCTCTCCCCAAGTTTTTTTTTGTGTTTTTTTTTAAGATTTCATTTATTATTAGAGAGAGGGGAAGAGAGGGAAGACAGAGAGGGAGAGAAATAGCAATGTATGGTTGCCTCTCACATGGCCCTCACCGGGTACCTGGCCTGCAACTCAGGCATGTGCCTTGATTGGGAATCAAACCGGGACCCTTTGGTTCCCAGCCCGCGCTCAATCCACTGAGCTACACCAGCCAGGGCCTCTCCCCAAGTTTTGCTTCCTCTTTCAGCTTTTTCAAAATAAGGAAACAGCCCTTGTTTTCTACAAAGTGCCCTTCAAAGGAGCTGAAGGAGCAGCAACCTTGTATTTCCATCTCAGACCACAGTGCAGCAGCCCCATGGGTCCCACGGAAGAACATGGGTGGGGCGCCTCATTC
The DNA here is from genome assembly GCA_004026765.1 of Micronycteris hirsuta. Taxonomy (NCBI): domain Eukaryota; kingdom Metazoa; phylum Chordata; class Mammalia; order Chiroptera; family Phyllostomidae; genus Micronycteris; species Micronycteris hirsuta. The sequence continues at coordinate 173,483 of PVJI01001106.1, forward strand.
TCTATGGCATGATGTTCCGAATCGATTACTTCCTGTCTGGGCATTCTGGCCACGTGTTCTACCTTTCTGTCAAATTTAGGATGATGATAATGCCTGCGCCGCAGAGTTATTGGGATAATGGAATAAGATAATGTATGTAAATGTTCCGGGCACAGAGCAGCTCTTTGATAAATGTCAATTTTTTATGCCAACATGGACCCTTCCGCATCTACGTTCCTTCTAAAAAGTGGCCTGTCTCATAGGATCATGGCCTCCTCGCTGGATGCTGATAAATCTTGCCTTTCAAAACAATTATGTACAGAGCACTTTACCAGGCACAAAATGCTTTTCGCTCCATTATCTCATTCGAGTCTCATCACCACGGGACGCATCTCTCCTGGAGACGAGGAGACTGAGGCTCGGAGACTAGGTACCCCGCGAAACTGCACACGCCGTTAGGGGGGCGCTGGCCGTCTTCTGTCTGGGAGCCGGGGAGCTGGAATGGTTCCCCCTCACTTACAGAGGAAGGAATTTATAAACACACATGCTCTGATATTTCCTGGCGGTCCTTAGGGCGGCCAAAGCTAAAATCGAATCGGGAATTTTTCCAGGCCAGGCCAGCCCCGCCCGACCAGTTCTAAGTAGAAGGTCACAGGAACACGAAAGGGGACTTGGAAGAAGGATGGGCACTAGGGGCTGGGAACTGCCAGATTACGGGGGTACAGAATGGACATTTTATGGGAGACATCCCCTCGGACGCCCTCTATTTGGCGAAGCAGTGCGGTGCGGAGGCAGGAGGTGGGCGTTGGGGGTGAAGACCCGCCTGGTGCAAATACTGGCCGGTCTGAAACTTGCCGGCTTCGGGTTCTTGGGCCTTGAGCCCCTCTGTGAGCTGCGGGCAGGGCCAGGGTGAGACCCGAGGAGCAGAGCAAGGGCTTGAGCACAATGGGTTTCAGCGGCTGAGGCCGGGGTCTTCCACCTGATGAAAGACCTGGGACAATACATATGATATCTGCCCTTTACTTTCCTCCTCTGTAAAATGGGTTAGTAACAGTGGCTCCCTTGGAGTCACACTGAGGAGGGGGTGAGAGGTGGCTAGGAAAGAACTGAGAAAAGACCCGCGAGAGGGCAGCATGGCTGTGAGCTCGGGCCCCTCGGGGGCTCCCCTGCCCCGTGCCAGCTGTGTTTCTCAGCCAGGAATGGCCATCACTGCGTGTCTCAATCTTAAAGTGGGACTAGGAATCATAATAATATGTGCCTGTGTTTAAAAATAGACTTAAATGAGAAATTATATGTCAAGTGTTTAGAAGAGCACCTGCCATCTGATAAGTGCTCTGTAAATGTTAATTGTTGCTAGCTTGGGTTATTCTTATTTCCTCCCCCTTTCTGGGTGTCTGTAAGGATTTTCCGCTCCTCTCTGGGAGTCGGCCCTGGAGGCCAACGGGAGTGACTCGGAGTGGGGCCGGAGGGGGGGCTCTGTGGGCGCAGACCCCCGGTCTGGCTCCCCCTCCCGGCCTCGGGCCTCTGGCCCTGCCTCCGCGGCGTGGGCCCCGGGACCTGCGGGGCCCCATTTTGGAGCAGGCTTCGCGGTCAGGCAGCCATAATCTCTCCCTCGAGCCACAGCGGAGTCTCATTAAAACGTGCCCCATAAATGTTAAAAAATTTACACATAAAAAAATTCCATGCATGTAACTGAAACCGTGGGTTTTTACAGCCTCGGTTTGAAATCTTGCATAATATATAAAACCTTGGCCCTCCACTGGGGGCCCGTAAATCAGATTTTATAAAACAAAAAGACTTTACCTTTCAAAGGGGTTTGGGGAACTTGCAAATTTTACAAACTTTACCAACTGCCAGTCAGAGGCTGTTGGACCCAAGCAGGGGATCAGCGGGCCAGGGAAGAGAGGGGCCTGGTGAGCACGGGTGGGCATGGGAACTCGGGTGGGGAGTGCCTCTGCTAGCCAGGGGGCATTCTGGTGGGCGGCTGGAAATGGGAGGTAGAGAGGGTCAGAGTGTGGGGCTGGGGGCAGGGGCGGGGGAACTTTGATAAAGGAGGACTTTACTGGCCCCAGGGAGAAGAGAGGTGAGTGACACAGTGGAGGGGCACCACGTCAGGAGCCAGCAGGCCTGGTTCTGGCCCGAAGTCACTGCCCTTCTCTGGGCCGCGGTGTCCGCATCCACTAAACAGACTTGCTCCTCCGTGGAACCGTGTTTCCTCTCACATGCGCGGGAGCAGCTGGCCAACCAGGAAGGGAAGCTCCCTCAGGAGCTGCAGCCTGGGAACCTCTGATCCTTGGGCGGCTCTAGGAGAGCTAAGTCCTGCCGGAGCTTGTCTGGGAGACCCGCCTGGGAGCTGGGAAGGTGCAACATGCAAATCTCTTGGAGGAGGAGGGGGCAGCTAGAGGGGGGAGGATTCAGGACCCGGGAGGGCTTGGTGGGGCTGGTGGGACGGTGGGATCAGAGCTGGAGGTCCCAGGGTGGGACAAAGTTTGGGGGACCCCAGTGTCCTCCTGACGACTCCATCGGTGAAAGTCAATATTCAAGGGCAGAAGAAAGCCGCCCTGACACACACACATATATAAAATAAATCTCCCAATTATCTCAGCTCATTTGCTTGGGGTCTCTCATTTTATGTCCCTGCTCCGCTGCGCAGTATATCTGTCCGGGCAGAGAGTTACAGTCCGCTGGGCTACGTGCGCAGGGTTGTAAAAAATACAGATGCCAGATTAACTGGCTGTGGCGCTCGGCAGCTGATTGAGCTGATAATGACGCGATCTGACCTTTTTCTAATTTCTAATTATGTGCATTTCGGCTGTGCTGGCTACATGATTCTTGTTCTAATGACGGCCCCTGCGGTTGGCCTCCCCTCCCCTGTCCCCACAGGGGACTACAAGACGGGTGGCGAAGGGCACTGCTTGGCCCCCCAAGTAAAGTTTTGGGGGACTGGAGGCGAGCCTGGGAAGCTAGAACGCCTTGCCTTCGAGATGCCTCATTTGAGATCGACCTTCTGGACGACGTGCGTTCCTCAAGGCCACTCAGTCCCACAAACCGTCCCACTAGTGTTTTCAGTGCAGTCGCTGGAGAGGGCGCGCGAGGCCTCCAGGGGAGGAAACTGGCCTCCGAGGAGTGGAGTCATCAGAGTCACAGCCTGCTAAGCAGGGAGCCCAGCCCCGGGGCTTCCGCCTCTAAATAAATGCTCCTTCTACCGCCCCCACTCACACAGCTGGCCCAGCATGGGGGCAGGGGTCACTTTGTAAAGGACGTGATTGTCTAACCATTGTGCCGTGCACTTGAAACTAATACACAATAATATTGAATGTAAACTGGAATTGAAAAAAAGTTCTAAATCATAAAACAATAAAATGCAATAGTTGACCAATCAACCAGTCCGGACTGCGGCTAACTCCTCTGGGTAGATCAGGTCCAGGGAGTGGATGGGAAGTCCCAGGACAACTCCGCCCACTGGACCGCGCCCAGCCAGCGACCTGAGAACTGGGAGCGCTGGAGGGCTGGGGCTGCCATGGCAACTTCTACAGCACCCCCTTCCCTAGCTCAGGCTTGGCACATAGCAGACACTTAACAGAGGTTTGTTGGATTGAATCAAGAAATCTAATCGCTTCAGCGAACAGACCCGGAGAGACCCAGGTAGTGCTGGCAAGGGGGTGCACGGAGCGAGACACTTTTTGGCATTTTCCAGGCTGTACTAGAACAGGAGGCTGCCCTCGGGGGGCCCTCTAGAGCTCACCTGGCAGGTGGCGCTGGGCCAGGGGTGTGAGGCTTACATCCCCAGGACTCCAAGCTCTGAGGAAGGTTTCCATTCTTCCACACGACTCAGTCTCATTTTGGGTGTTTCCCATCAACTCAGGTTTCAATTTCTTTTTGTATCAAGTGAGGGGACAGAGCTCGACCCCCTCCCCCGGCCCCGGTCCATGCCAGCTCCCACAGAAATGGCTGCCTCACCCCTGGCTCCAGGACTGCTGTGGACATAGGTTCTGAAGGCCAGTTTTGCAGCTGCTGGGCTGGGATTCTGATCAGTGGACCAGCAGGGCAGGGCCAGACCAGCCCGCACTTACTGTCTGACCAGCTGGGGACCCACACGGGGAGGGCTCTTGGGGGGCCTGAGAGACAGGGTCTAGGCTCCTGGGGAGTGTGGCTGTTCTCTCCGGCCCAGGCACAGGGAGGCAAGGAGAGTAGAGGTGCTCTGGGACGCTCAGAGACCTGCACTAACGCTCCTGAGGGTGGCAGGGGCTATCCTCTGGCCCTGTCCTTTCACTGCCCACATGCCCAGGCCAGGGCGGGCTCTCCTGGCAGCTCTCTGGACTTCATAGACATCACATTCAACCCTTGAGGGAAGTGGTGGGTGGAAACCTCGCAACACGGAATAATACCCAAGGAACCGAGACCTGCTCTGCCGTGCACTGTGTGTGCCGGTGCATGGGTGTGCGCATGTTCTTCCTTCCTATTTGGAGCCACACCTGCTTTTCTGTTTCCCTTCTGGGAGAAGGTACCGGCTGACCTCTGGATGCGAGAGGGAAGCACTGTAATCAATTCAATTTGTGGAGGAGAGTTTTGTAGAGCTTCCAAATTCACCATGCATCATCTGGGTAATCCACCCACAGAAAAATCAAGAATTGTGGCTAATAATTCCAGGAAGACTGTTTTTCACAATGAATGAACAGAGCACCCTCTCTGTTACACACACACACACACACACACACACACACGCACGCACTCTCTCTCTCCCCCGCCCCCCTCTCTCTCAGCAGAATTCCCAGGGCTGGGTGAGAATTTCAGATGCCATCTAATCTGGTGATTACCAAGCCTTGATAACTGCAATTGCCCAGAAAACTTAAAAGCTGTAGACTCACCAAATGTTCAGATTCACAATTTCCTGGTGGTCAGGCCCAAGAATATGTATTTTTAAAAAAGCTGTAGGAGCCCTGGCCAGGTGGCTCTGCTGGTTGGAGCATCATTGCATGCACCAAAAGGTTGTGGGTTCGATTCCCAGTCATGTCACGTACCTAGGGTGTGGGTTTCATCCCCAACTGGGGTGCGTACAAGAGGAAAGTGATTGATGTTTCTCTCTCACATCAATGTTTCTTTCTCTACACCCCTCTCTCTCTAAAATCAATGGACATATCCTCGGGCGAAGAATAAAAATAATAAAAAGCTGTTGTGATGATCTGGATGACAAGCTAGTTTCAGGAGCCTGATCTTCTCTGTCCCCATAAATGGGCAGGATTATCCGTTGGCCTCCTAGCTACTGCTGTGCTTGAATATGCTGGTCACCTCCGCCTCCACACAGCAGGGCCCCAGCCATGGGCTCCCCTCTGGGCAGCCCGACAGGTTTACTGACATGCGGGACTCCAGACCTCAGAACCACTACCCCAGACACGCGGGGTGCGGCGACCCTCCTTTCCCCCTGTCCGCACCGCCAGAGGCTGGGTAGGGAAGGCCGGTGCCACTGCGGGCGGAGACCAGAGAAGGGGAGAGCGCCGGCAGCGGCCCCTGTGCCTGCGGCTCTTGGTTTGAGGGACTTAGAGACGGTTCTCGGCTACCAGGGGCACGTCCAGTGCCTGGCCCACGGTGGGCACGCAGCACTTTTGTGTTGAATGAATGAATGAAAGGATCCTCTCTAGGGCATTTGGAGGGGACCCTGCGGCGGCGGGGGCGGGGGCAGGGCTGGAGGGTCTTTACCAGATTGTCCAGTTCCGGGTCGTCGCTGAAGAAGGGTTTGTGCTCCTGCTCCTGCTGGTGGACGAAGTTCTCGATGTCCACGTCGAAGCTGGCGGACGTGATGCACTCGGAGCCCTGGGTGGCCTGCTCACATTTCTCAAACAGCAGCGTCAGGAGCGGGAAGAGGGGGTGCCTGTGGGCAACAGCACGAGCTCACCCCGGCGCACGCAGACGCCGGCTGCGGCCGGGCTCAGAGCCACCAGGGCCCCTTTCCCACACTCCCTTCATTTCTGCGCCAAGGTCCCCCTCCTTGAGACCGCCCCCAGGCCCCACGGTCAGCCTGGACGGCAGCACCTCACGTGCCTTCCTCCCCACGGGGGGCCTACGTTCTTTCTCTGGTACCATACGCTGTGTGGACGTTTAATGAGGATGGTGGGTATAACCCTTCAGAGAAGTACGTGTCCATTTCTGGTCCAAGGTCAATTTCTGGTTCAAGGTCAACCCAAGAAGGAAATGTGGGAAGTGTCCAGACAAGTCCTGGATGTGAACACTGGTGGTGGGACACAAACCCATTCCTGGCTGTCTGGAGCCGGCTAAGGGCGGCAGCTGTGTGTTGGCAAGTGCATGTGGGGCACGTGTGTGAGCCTGAATTCTGGTCCGCACCTGGCGGACAAGTGTCTCCGCCTGTCCTGCGTCTGTGAGCCCACTCAGTTCAGGTTGGACACCCTGGGTGTGAAACCAGCTCCCTGTACTTGTCCAGCACCACACACTCAGCACGTCTGTTATGAAATGATTATTTACACGGTTATTTGTCACTGTTTTCCTCCAGGACTGCCCTGTCCGAATGGTCATTGTATCCTCAGGGCCCTGCCCTGTGTGCTCGTGGCGGGTGCTGGCTATTCCGTGGACAGCAATGACCCAGGGGGTGGAGAGCATGTGAGTGAGCACGGGTGGTGTGTGGCGTGGTTCTGGGGCGTGTGATGTGAGCGGAAGGGCTTCCCTCACTGGCTCTGCATCACAGCTGAGACGTCACCCGCTCAGGGAAGCGCCCTGGACTGCCCCTCCCCCACGCTGTGCTGATGGCTCCCTCAGCTCTTTGCTCCATCGCCCGCCTTCCTCACTAGAATGCGAGCTACATAAGGGCAGGAGGGAAGCCCACGTCACTCACCGCAGTCTGTTCGGTGCCTAGCAAAGACAGGTGGATCCCGTTACTCTGTGTGCCTACGTGGGTACATAAGCGCACCTCACTCTTCTCTGCAGCGTCTGGGAATTGCTATGTCTGAACACCCAGCGCATGTCGCCTGCGCTTTCACGGGCTGTTGACACTGCAGCCCCATTCCCTCCCACGGTGGTCCCCACAATGCAGCCGCGTGCTGGGACAGGAGGAAGCAGGAAGCGCGGGCCTGGCCCCCGGGCCTCTGCGGAAGGGATGTTCTGGCCAGCACGGTCCAGCAACGCCTTCTGCAACGATGAACATGTTCTCTGCCTGCTGTCCAACATGGCACCCACCAGCTAGCCGAGGCCAAGGGATGTTTAAAATATGGCTGTTTGTCTAGGACACTGAATTTTAAATTTTATTTAATTTTAACTCATTTTAATTTAAATAGCCACACGTGGCTCATGGGTACCATACGGGAAAGCACAGTGAGACCTGAAGAGGCAAACAGGCTGCGCTTTCCTCCGGCAGCAGGCTGTGACTAAACGCACCCAGAGGAGAACCGAACACCCAGCCCACACAGTGCTTGACGGCGCAGGGGGCAGCCTATGAGCCCAACCCATTCTGGGGTGCTAATGATTCCAGGCAAAAATACAGAGGTGCTCAGCCCCACCCACACTCAAACCCACGCACACTGGTCTTTCCACTCAGGCTCAGGGGCAGTGGGGGAGAGGGGAGACAGATCCCCGCTTCGCATCAGCTGCTTGGCTCGCAGAGCCTGCCTCTGGACACTTTCTCCCTGACCCTTGTTTGGGGAGCTGATGCAAACGCAGGGGGGCCCAAGGCTGCAGGCTGGGTTACAGTCTGGCGGGAATAAAGGGTCCGTGCAGAGGCTGGCCCATCTGCGGCCCCAAATCTTTAGACGGTCTATTCAGCACCCCCAGGAAGCTGGTAGGGAAAGCATTGGATTCACTTAACCATCCGGCTGAAGACAAAGAGAAATCAGGTGAAGGGGTTAAACTCCAGTGTAAGTCTTCATTTGCAGCCACTAATACCGCAGCATATTATAGTCTAATCTAACCTGATCCCAGTTTAATGCAAGATTCTCCTGGCCCTGAGTGGAATACCAAAGGAAGCCTCGGTGGCTGTAATTTAAGCAGAGCCTGCAGTGGTTTAGCTGAGGGACATGAAAGGCAAATTCCAGACGGTGTTATGAATTATTGCGCCTGATGAACCTTCCTACTCTCAACAGATGCCTGCTGCCATTTAAACAGCCACTAGATCAATTAGGAGTGAAAGGCACAAATCGACTCTGTACAAGGGTACTAAATTACCAGGAACTAATAATCCACAGCACAGTGCCAGGTGGTGGGGGGCGCCCCGCCGGTCACCACTCCTTCCCTCCTCACGAGCTGGAGGAAGGGTGGGCAGCTGCCGAACGAGGAGGGGGTGGTCTGCGTGCCCGTGCGAGCGTGGGCACCTGTCGGGGAGAGCCAGCGTGTGTGTTGTGTAAGTGTGCGGTCTGGTGTGTTTCTGCCGTGTGCACACACGGTCTTGGATCTGCACAGTGCGGATGTGTGCGGGCAGGTGTTGGAAGCTGGGGTGCGTTTCGCGTGCTGTGAGCACAGAGCATGTGTGCCCTATATTGCGTGCAGTGCGTGTGCCCGTGCCATGTGTATTCCGTGCGTGCTCTGTGTGGGGACTGGGTGCTCTGCGTGCGCAGCATGAGTGGCCTGTGTGGTGGGGAAAGAGGGACCGGCCGGTGCCTGAGTCCCCCACAAACTGGCACCAGAGTTGGGGTGGGGGCTGGCAGGGGGCTCCTCTGCCCCTGTCCCTGCCCCTGCAGGCAGGAGAGTGGTCCGGGAGGGCCTCTCCGAGGAGGTGACATTTAAGTTAAGCCTTGAACGATGAGGAGATGGTCATGCAAAAATCCGAGGCAGAGGCATTCCAAGCAGGAGCAAGAGCAAAGCACTTGAGACAGGAATGCACTTGGCACGTTTCTGCAACAAATCTAGATAAGTGTGGCTGGAGCAAGGTGGGCAGGAGGGGCGAGGAGGGAGACCAGGGCGAAGAGGTGAGCAGGGGTCGGACCTTGGGTCTCAGACAGGGCTGGCTTTGGCGGGGGCGGGGAGCGGGGGTGGAGGCGTTGCCTCCTACTCTGGGAAACGAGGCGCACCCTTTACGCAGAGCTACAGCATGGGTCCTTTTTATGAGCCTCTCACTTCCAGGTGTCTGATCTCCCCAGAGTGTGTGTGTGTTGGGGGGGCGCGTGTCTGAGGGTGTTTTCTGGGGCCTCTGCGATCTCTCGGAGGAAGGAACCGTGCACTCCTCTCCGACCCCCCCACCTCACCGCTCCACCAAATTAACCAGGGGCCCATGGAGCACAGAGCTGGCTGGCGTGGCTCCCTGTCTGCAGCCCCTCCCCATCTGAGCCAAACTATCAGCTCCCAAATCCCCCCTTCTCATACCGCACCCTCTCCAGGTTCCTTTCCCTGGTTCCGCCTACCCCAGCCCCTGGGTCCCTGAGCCCAGGCGTTCAGATGGCACCTGAGCTCAGCCGCCTTTTTCACGTGGACCACAGCTAGGGTCAATGACCGCCCGTGGCACTGATGCTCTGCCCCCCTGGATCCCTCCATAAACCCAGGCTGTTACCGGGTACCTGCTACCTCCAGGGCAGGGACCACTGAGACACCCTGCACCGCCCCCTGAGAAACAGGCTCCACTCCCCAGTGACTCAGTCATGCCGTGGGCTTCTCTAAGCCTGGTCCCAGCGCCGTCGCCAGCTGCCCAGCCCACAGCTGCTGCAGGGTTGCCCTGTGTTTCTAAGCCGCCCACCAGCACCACTGCCTGAGGCTGGAGATGAGGCTGGTGGCCATGGTCAGAGGCAGGGACCCTGAGAGGTGGGTGTCTTAGTCACCTGGGACATGAATGTCCCTGTGTGTGCCAGGCATGGGATGGGAATAAGGATTTCCAGGTAGGCCTGGGATAGCGGCCTCCCCTGAGCTCCCACTTGTCAGACCTAAACGGGAGTTCCCGCCGGCACTGTCCCGATCTCTCTCCTCAGAGGCTAGAAGCAGGAATGTGGAAACTCGGACCCAGGGCCCAGAAGATGACGGACAGGATGTGAGAGATGGCCGCTGGACTCTACTTCCAAGCCCTGAGGGCCTCTGACCTCCAGACAAGCTCACCTTCTCCCTGCGCTTGCCCCTCTCCTGCTCCACGTCACCTCGGCCCGACTGCCCCCTCCACCCGAATCTCTTCTAAGCTGTTCAAAATTTGGAGGAAATAAATCTCACTGCACCAGTTCAGGGAGATTTGGAGCCTCGTCAGTGCAGAACAAATAAAGGGAGTGAACTGGCATGACATTTTACTGCAGAAGAGAGGTCGTTTCCAGCCACTAATAAAAAGGATTTGACACAGACTAATAAAGAGAAATGAATTTCTCTAATGGACTAATTTAGCCCACTCAGCACTGTGCCCGGCTTCAGGGAGGGCAGGCAGAGCCGGGGCGGGCAGGGTGGCGTGGCTGGAGGAGAGGGCAAGAAGAGGTGATCTCCAATCCCATTTTATTGTTTCCTTTTTCTTTCCCGAGTCGCCACGACCGCCCCACCTCACTCCCTCTCCCCAGGAGCACCTGAACCCAAATCAAGCTCAAGGGTGTAGTTCCCTATAACAATCCAAAGACGCAAGGGACCCCCCCCGCCGGCCCCACCACACAGGATCCCAGCCCTGCTTGAGTTTCAGAAGGTGATTAAACCAGTTATGTTGATTTCTAAAGGGGTTTAAGCCTAGGTTCGGTTTAATTACTTATGGCATTTCTGCCTTCACTAGCCTGGGATGCCCAGTTTGGGGCAGGATGGATAGGAGCAGCCCCCCCAACCCAACACACACCTGGGCCCCAAACTGGGCAGGATTTTGGCTGAAGCCCTTTGTGGAGGTGAATGTCACCCTCTCTGTAGCAGCGGGACCCCTTGTTCAAGCTCCAGTTTTAATGCAGCACAGAGGGAGTTCCTACACACACGCATACACTCACTCTCTCTCCCTCTCTCTCTCTCTCCCTCTCTCTCTCTCTCCTTCTCTCTCTCTCTCCCTCCTGGGAAGGCTTCTGAGAGCATCCCGGGCAGGCAGGCTTCAGGGCAGGCAGGCTTCAGTGTAGCCCGCTTCAGCCCTCCCCACCTCATGACAGAGGCTCTTAATGTGAAGTGGCCAGTAGGTTCCCCTAACATTTTCCAAGGCCTCCTGGTTTGGAAACCACAACTCCCTGGTAATTTTTACAGGTACTCATCCCTGACTTCAGGTTGCCCTATAAGGTTGAAGCTTAACTCTTTTTGTTAAAAGGACTCAAGACAAGAGGACCCTTTTCTGCTTCCTTTCCTTCTTTCTTGGACAACCTAGGTTAAACTTTTTTTCCCCCAAACATTTCTTCCTGCTTACAAGGTCAGACAGAGAGAAGCAGAGAGAGGAAAAAGAAGGAATGCAAAAATACAGAGCTGTAGAGAGGTTCAGATACACAGAACTCGAGACACAGGGATGGAGAATGGACAGGCAGCCGGAAGCGGAGCACCGCAGCCCGGCGGGGGTGGGGGGAGGGGGGAGCGGTCACATGCAGGGGAGACGTTAGTGTTGATTCTCTTTCTGGGTGATAAACCCTGTGATTCACAGTCATGCCACTCTGTCACTTCTGAGCCTCTCAGCCGTCTCTTCCCTTGTGACCTTGGCCAGGACTGCAGACCTCAATTATGGGTCCAGCCAAGTGCGGCAGCCTGCCTGGCTGTCCACCTTCTGTCCCCGTAACTGACCTTGGAGCCCCCCGGTCCGTCCCGCACCTCACCTCGCAGCCAAGCCTCACCTGGTGGAGCGGGGAGGCCGCCAGGGGAGGCCAGGCCAGCGCATCTGCCCTCCCCAAGCCCCGGTAGCGTCTTCCAATGGGGTTGGAGGGTCGGAGCCCCCAGGCCCTTCCTAACCGGGATGGGGACAGATGGCGGTCCGGGGGTGGAATGTATGGTCAGAGAGCAAAGTTTCCGGGTGGAGATTTTCAGTGGGCCCAGAAGCCTGGCCTGGGCCAGACCAGTGAGGAGGACCTTAGTCTGGGGGCTGGTGAGGTGGCGGGAGGCGGGGCCAGCAGCGAGTAGCCTGGTGGCTCTCCAGCTCGGCAGCCGCATCTCTGCGGGCACACCGTGGAGGTCTCGAGTTGCCAAAGCCTCAGCACCCTGGAAATGACGCTTAAGGGCTGGAATTTTGATCCCCTATTTCTAGTGGCCCAGGTTAGAGGTCACTGGGGTTACAGAATCAGCGACAACACCCCAGAACCACTTTCCAGGTCGGCCCGCTGCCCCTTTCCTGGGCACCTCTTCACAGCCAGAAGGCCTGTGACCACTACTCATGCTGAGGACGGTCGTGACGTTTCTCCTGGACTCCGATGAAATCAAGTCGACATCCTCAAAGGAACACCCCGGGCATTCCCGGTGTGGCCTCGGCTTCCCGTTCAGCGTTTCTGCTCCACGGACTTGGCAGCATGTGGTGGTCAGATGTGCGCAGGCGGCCGGGGCCCCTGTATCTGGGCCATCCCCCTCCACCAACTCCGGCAAACCAGGCTGCCTGCGCCCCGCTGGTCCTTCCCCTCAACTGCCGTCCCTGCCTCTGCCTGGCCCTTCTGATCATCCGCAGGCTCCGGCTCTAACCGCCATCCCTCCCACGAAGGTTCCCCTGCTGGTAGGTCCAGCAAGAGGAAGTCTCGCCTCCCCTGAACCAACAGAACGCTTCGGGGTGTCCACCTGCACTGCACCCCAACTTTGGGTGAGAAGCGGGGCGTCTGGAACGAGTGCAGACTTTGGAGTCACATAACTGGGTGACTTTGGGGCAAGTTCTTGAATTTCTCTGAGCCTCGGTTTCCTTGTCTATAAAACGGGGACGACACCTCCTCCAGGCAGGTCGGTGTGAGGGCTCAGTGAGGAAGCCTGCCGAGTGTCGGACACACAGTGAGCCGCTCCTTTTCCCGGGAATGGTGTGTGTGTGGGCACTTTCTTATCCAGAGCAACCGCGACACCAGTCAATTCCTATTCCCATCTCCACGGACTCATTTGGCAGGGAGAACAGGCCCACGTCCAATGCAAATAGAGGTACAGAAAGAGGAGGAAGAGAGACGACGTACGATTTATCAGAAACCCAGAACTTCATTTTTTAAAACCAAAAAAACACTGGCAGTAAGAATTTAATGTCATTTCCCTTACGACATTCAGTTCTACTAATGGCAGCTGCTGTGCGCGGACTGGCCCTCCTCACCACGCGGCCAGCCCCTCTGGCCCACGGTCTCCTTGACCTCCTTTGAGTCTCCAAGGGCCGAGCACCATGCCTGGCACACAGCAGAGGATCAGAAATACTCGGTGAATCGCCCTGGCCAGGTGGCTTGGTTGGCTGGAACATCGTCCTGTACGCCAAAAAGTTGCGGGTTCGATTCCTGGTCAGGCACATACCTAGGTTGGGGGTCTGGTCCCTGGTCAGGTATGCATGGGGGGGCCACTGATCATTGTTTCTCTCTCTCTCTCTCTCTCTGTCTACCCCCCTCTCTAAAACTCAATGAAGAATATCCTCGGGTAAGAAAAAAATATTTGGTGAATCAACACACAGGAATGGATAAGTGAATAAAGCAGCGCCGACTGTGAGAACGAAGGTTCTGAGACGCAGCCCTCAAGTTCTTTCCAGCTCCGAATCCACTCCCACTGTGGTCCTGGGATCAGCTACAGCCATCTGTCAGCCTCGAGACACAGTTGCTACAAGAGGACCTGCCTTCTCTGGGCTCTGCTGGGGTGCGGGGGTGGGGGCCAGCAGGGTCCTGGAGGGAGGGGTGCCGTGCAGGAAGTGCCCGCCCAGCCCTGCACTCCGCCGCCCCTCAGAGGCGCCAGATGGAGAGAGCAGAGCGGGGTGCAGGAGAACGCGCCAGCAGCTCCTGGCTGGGTGTATTTTTGCCTCAGGTGTGACGTTAGCGCCATGCGGGTGTATTTTTAGTCTCGCCCAGCGGGCGGCGTGTTAGCCTGGGCTGTCTTGGAGAGCACTCCTCGTTGCTAAATCGGAATCGCGTCTCCTAGGGTCTAGGGCTCCAGCTGGCGCTCCTCCCCCAGGTGGCGGCCACCTCTATTCCTGGCAAGTGTGGGGCCCAGGGCCGACCACAGTCCCCTGTCCCCCTGCTTCACACACACACACACACACACACCCTCACACACACCTCCCTGCTGGCACATTGTTAAAAATGTGAAATCACAACCAAGTGATTGTTAAGGCTAGTTTTCAGGGGCAAGAATCCAAAGAAACGAAAACTGGAGCCCTGGTGGGATCTCATGTCCGGCTCCTTCATTCTTCCCCCCGTTTTATTAAGAAATAATGGACATGCCTCACTGCATACGTGTAAGGTGTACAGCATGTCGGGTTGACTTACACATGTTATAAAATGAATACCACGGTCAGCTCAGCTAACATCCATCTTCTCATAGAGACACAATAAAAAGAAAAAAAAAGAAAAAATTTACTCCTTGGGATGAGAACTCGGGATTCCCTTTCTTAACAGCTTCCCTGCTCGTCACACAGCAGTGCCAGCCACGGTCCCCGTGCTGTGTGGCTGTGCCGTGTGGCATCCCTGGGACCTGTTTGCCTTATTTACCACTGCAGTCCGTGCCTCGCCACCGGGTCCTCCAGTTTCCCCGCCCCCTACTGGTGGCCACCAGTATGACCTCTTTTTCTACGGGTTTGATTTGCTGTTTTTTCAGAATCCACCTGTGAGGGAGACCACACTGTATTTGTCTTTCTCTTTCTGACTTATTTAGCATAATACCTTTAAGGTCCATCCATGTTGTTGCAAATGGTATGATTACCTCATTTTTATGGCTGAGTTTTATATATATATATATATATATATATATATATATATACACACACACACACACACATATATACATACATATATCTCTCACATGTTCTTTATATATTTATCCATTGATGGACACCTAGGTTGCTCCCATGTCTTGGCTGCCATAAATAATGCTGCTATGAACATAAGGTACGGACAGGTTTTGGAATTAGTATTTTTGTTTCCTTTGATATGCTACCCTCAGGTATGGAATTGCTGGATCATGCAGTAGTTAAATTTTTGAGGATCCTCCGCACTGTTTTCTGTAGCAGCTGCACCAGTTTACCACCCTCACCGTGAGGGCTCCCTTTTTTCCACATCCCTGCCAGCCTTCCGTTATCCCTTCAATTTAAGGAGAGGTAACTCGGGCCCAGAGAAAAGAAGCATCTTCTGGAGAAGTGTCAGCAAGCGAGAGGCAGTCAGAGTGCCCATCCACGTTGGCAGGGATTCCACCCGTCACCAACGGGAAAGCGCTTCAGGGGAGGGGTGGGGTGGACAAGGGTGCTCTGTCCCTTGTCCTTGGTCACTGGCGGTGACTAAACACACACCCACACACGGTCGGTGGCACTTTGCAAGTTATAAGTGCTTCCCATGTACCGACTGCATTTAGACACCCGACATTCTTATTTCTCCCATTTTACTGGTCAGCACACTGAGGGGCCATGTAGTTAAATAATCACACTCAGCTCAGAAGTGAGCGAGCTGAAATCTAAATCTGGGCACGTAAACTCCAAATTTGGGCTCTTTCCCCCTTCCATGTACTCTCCTTAAATGATGACTGGACTCACGTCATCCTCCTCCCCCTTTCTCCCTCTACTGTCCTTGTGTCCTGTGTGTCCTGGGGTCCCGGAGCTGGGCTGCCACATTTTCCCTTCCAGGACCAGGCCCGCTGCAGCCCAGGAGGGTCCCTGCTCATTGGGTGAGCTTCCAGAGGAAGCTTTTCTCCTCACAATCCTCTGTGTGTTTGGACAGGGCTTTAACCTTTCACAGATCTTTCATTTTCTCCTTTGATGCCTCGCGGGTGGGGGAGGAAAGCTTCTCTAGAGTGGTTCGATGATCTGCCCGGTGGTGGAGCCAGAGGTCAGACTCAAGTCTCAGGCTGATGATCTTGACCATGAAATGGACCAGTGCTTGAGAAGAGCTGAGAGTGGCACTAAGACCGGCTTAGTGCAGCCCCGGTGAGAAGCCACGGGCCATGTGCACTGGCAGAGACTCTGCCTGTGGTCTCTCCGTCCGCCCCAGCCCCTGCCCCCCACCTCCACTGCTGGGGGCAGATCCAGTCCAGCACTTATCGCAGCGACTCCTCCAGACGAAGCCATCGCTCGTTGCGCACCTTCTGCCTGCAAGGCGCTGTGCTGTGCACATTGCTTATCGCCTTGAATCCTACCATCACCTTATGAGATGAAAGTCATTGGGATTCCAGTCCCGCATCTTGGACTGGTGTGCCTCATCCTCACCAGGTCCCTGGGCTTCTCAGCTCTGCCTGGGCCAGGCGGGGAGCTGTGGGTGCAGCAGGACCCATCGGCTCTGCACTCTGCACATGCCCGCTCCCTGGGCCAGCCAGGGCAGCCTCTGGGCCTGCAGCGGGATGTGCGGAGGCTAGGCTGTGGGCGGGGGTCTTCAGATGCCTGCAGGAAGGGCAGGGAACAGGCTTGCCTGGTGCCAGGGGGAGAACGGGCATGGTTTTATGTCCAGAGTATGGTTCCAGCAGGGTCGCTCCCCTGACTACAGACAGCAGCTGAGATGTTAGTTCATGCCAGTGAATCCACCTCCTTCAAGAGGCCAGCAGTGTCTGCTAGAGCCCCCGGCCCGTAAAGCCCAAGACAGGATGCAGCCTGGAGCATCTGCTCCCAGCACCTAGTCCAGAAGCGTCCGGTCCTGACTCTCCTGCTTGGCATGGCTGACTGTCTCCCACACCATTCCCAGGCCACCTCACCCAGCATGTTCCGGGAATGACCGAGCACAATGCCATGAAGGCATAGGGTTGAGCTCCGGGGTCAGCTCCCCGGAGCCAGAACACCCTTTGGTCACGAGGTGGAAGAGTTCCCTCAAAGACACTTCATTAGGAAGGACCAGTTCCCAGGGTCCTGGCCGGGCTGCTGCTCAGAGAACCGTCACCTCTGTCCAGCCCCAAACTAGGGGTTCCTTCCACCCCATCTTCTAGCCCTGCCCCAGGAAAGGAAGCTGAGCTACCATTCTCTGGGGTTTCACCTCCCTGAGGGTAACTACTGCAGCTCTCCACACTGCACGTGGGCCAGCAGCTTGCAGTCGATTCCACAGACACTTCTCTGAGCCCACCCCATGTGCCAAGTTTATATGACAGCTACTGTCTGGCTACTTTCTGTGGCGTCTCTCTCCCACTCCTCGGATGGAGTTTTCCTTATCAAGAACCCCTCCTGGAACCCACTGCGACACTTTACACACAGCAGAGCCCAGTGTGCGTTTAGTCAGATGGTGGGGTGAAGACCACCCATGTGGGAGCCCTCTCCCGTCCAGATTCTTGCCACATCGCCTCTCGGCATTTACGTTCCGGCCTGACAAAGCCCTGCCTGCATTCCTCAGACTTCCGATACCTCCCACAGAGGGCTCGCCCTATGCTGGATTCCTTTTTCTAATCTTCACCCAAGGACACGTTTATTGATTTTAGAGAGAGGAAGGGAGACAGAAACCTTGATCAGTTGCCCTCCACCCCGTACATGCCCTGACTGGGATTCGAACCCATAACCTAGGGATGTGCCCTGACTGGGAATTGAGTCTGCAGCCTTTTGGTGTACGGGACGACGCTTCAACCAACTGAGCCACCTGGCCAGGACCATATGCCAGATTCTTTACCAAGCTCTTTATATGCACCACCTCATTTAATCCTCGTGAGGATCCTGATGAAGAGATCGCACTGTTTTTAGCTCTATTTTACAGATGAGGAAATGGGGCTCAGACAGGGTCAGTGCCCAGCTGTGAAGTCAGAAGGCACACCCAGGCAATCCGAGTCCCAAGGCCATGACCCTAACCCTGGATCCCACCTGTCGGAATGCACCCAACCCCTTCACACTTCAAACGGCCCACGGGGCACATGCTGGCCCCTCTGCTCCAAACTCCCTAGCAAACACTGGTCTGCATGTCAGGCACTGTCACATAAGATGTAATTTTAGTCTAGCTATTACTATTTTCTTTTTACAGTCCAGAAAACAGAAGCTCAGACTCGTGGAGAGCGGGCTGACAGCTCTGGGGGACAGCTCTGGTTGGGGGGGGTCGAGCAGAAAAGGAAAAGGACTCACGGACATGGACGCCAGTGCAGCGACTGCGGGAGGGGCTGCATGGAGGCGGAAGAGGGCATGAAGGGGGATAAATGGTAATGGAAAAATTACAATAAAAACGTTTAAAAAAAGAAAACAAGAGGCTCGGAGAGATTAATGTGCCTAAGGTGACAAAGCTAGTTATCGTCACGTCTATTTCTAGAGCTAGTCCCACTGCCCAGTGCGGCTGCTCTGCGGCTTTGGCACCTCGAGCTACAGGACCATCCGGACCAAGCCTGGGACTCCAGTGACCTTCAGAAGGATGGCGGCCAGGAAGCCACGTGAACACTGCCGCTGCCCTGCTCTGACCTTTCCCCAGATGAGTGTGGGTTCTAGAGGGACCCAGCCTGGATGAGAAAGGAACAAGAGTGATATACACAGGGCTCTAGGAAGGCGTGTTGCTTTTGCGGAACTAGAACGGGACAGCAGGTCACACACGAGCAGGGGAGGCCTGAGTTTGCGGCTTGCGGAGAGAGGGAGAGCTGGACGTGCTGGAAGGAAAGGCCACAATTCTGAAAGCTGGGAGAACAGAGAGGCAGGAGAGCGACGGGATCCTTGGCAGGGTCTCCGGAGCTGCCAGGAAGGAAGCTGTTCATGCATTGAGCAGGAAAGGCTTGGAATCGACTTGGAGGAGGTGGGGGAGTTGGGGGTGAAGGGGGAGCTTTACTCAAGCAGATGAAAAGAGACAGGCAGTGTTCGGTACGCTCTGGAAAGGAGAGAGTTCACTGCCTTGGGATGAAGGAGAAAAATCACAGTCGCAAACTCATAGAGCAGGTGCTCCGCGTGAGGCGCCATTCTAAGTATTAATTTATGGAGAGAAGCTTTCAAACTCAGGACCCAGGCGTAGACCAGACAGGCCAGCGAAGACCCAGCAGTGCAGGGTCATGGCTAAAGACAGGAGTAAAACCATCCGAAGAATCGGGTGTAGGTGTGCTGGGCTGTTTAACACCGAGACTGGGCGCCTGCAACTTGGCCACCTGCGCGGGGTTTGTGCTCGAGGCAGGCGAGAGGCACCTGGCCTCTTTTCCCGACTCTGCTTCACGGCAGCCCATCGGCAGCTGGAAACGGGCCACGGTGTGGGCATCTACACCATGGAGACCGGCAAACGCTACGGATTGGGGCTCTGCTCTCCCCTCGCCCCCGGGAGCCCGTCTGCCAGCACGTCCCCCTAGAACCACGGCGTGTACACGGGGCACTGCCTGGCCCAGTCAGCGGGCCTATTCGACAAGCACCGATTTGGCCCATCGGCCAAGCTGCTGACTCTGGGAGGGCGCATGGTGCGCTGGGGATAAACCGAGGAATAAAACAGACACAGGCCCTGCCCTCACGGAGCTAACGATCGGGTGGGGGAAACAAATAATGTTCACACGATCAATTCAATTGTAAGTAATGCCACAGAGGACAAACACAGCTGACTCTCGAACACCTCGAGTTTGAAATGCACCGGCCCAGTTACACAAGGATTTTTCCCCCCAATAAATGCATGGCCCTCCGTATCCTTGGCTTTTCTGTCTGCGATTGAACCAACTGCGGGCCACACGCCAACATCATCTTTGCATTCCCAACTTGGGTTCCCCGACCGCGGCCCGAAAGCACTGTGTTCTCTCTGCAGTTGGTTGAGTCTGTGGATACGAAGGGCTGACTATAGCTAAGTGTGGGGGGAGTGGAAGTCATACTCGGGCTTTTGACCACCCCGGGGTCAGCACCCCTGACCCCCTGTGCTGTTCAAAGGTCAACCCTCCAGGCTGCAGCAGCCATTCCCCCTCTGCCTCTGGTCGGAAGCTCAGATCTCTAGCATTGTTCGTGGAGAAGCAAAGCCCGCAATGGCCCCACTGTTTTCTCAGTGCTCAGGCCTCCACGCAGCGTTTCCCATCGGTAACAGGCAACTTCTTCAGGCAGGGCGGGCACTTCCTGGGATCTCAGAGAGGCTTTCGGCCTGAGGGGTGAGAGCCAATGCAGAGCCTCAGAGCAGTCTCAGCAAAGCCAGCCTCCTCCTCCCCTCGCACCTGGCCAGGCCTCGCTCCCTGCCTCGCTCCTGCTCCCCAGGACATCACGGTTTCCATGGGAACCCACTCACTTCAAAGGAGAAGAAAGGAGACAGAGGGGAGGAGGGAGAGTGAATGCTGAATTAACCTCACCCTCTTGGCCCTTCTCTGCTGCTGGCAGCACCGGCCCACCAGCGTGAGAGACCGCCCGGCCCCGGCTACACCGCAACTTCTTCGGGGAAAGTCCGGGGCTGAGGCGGGGGCTGAGGAGGAGGGACTGAGTGGGTCCCAGGCTGCAGGCCCCAGTGTGCGGGGGGGCTCCTCCTCAGCCCCCCTCTCAGTAGAGTTCCCCGGGCACAAACACAATCACCCGAGACGTGCCTCCAATCACGAGATCTGCTCAGATCAGACCGTGGTCATTAATCTGCGCGGGACTCCTGGCTGCCTTGCTGATTAGCCCAGATGATGCTCTGGTATGATCCAATTAAAGACGGACCGGGCCTCCCTGCTGCCCCTCCACGAGCGCGTGCGCACACGCACAGTGCCTGCATCTGAAGGAACCGGTACATGTCATTAACACACCCTCATACACAAGTAAAACTCCAGGGGCCCTGGCAGGCCCCCTCCATCACAGGCACCCCTCCCTTTTATCACACTGCCCCTTGCTGCCCTGCAGGGGCTGGAGGCGGGGAGGTGGCAGGGAGGGGCCTCCCCTACTCTTTCTTCATCCATGGTTCTGGGAGGGGCTGCGGCGGGGACTCCCAAAAGCCAGTGTGGGCACTAACCTGAGTGGAAAGGGTCTTGTTACATTTATTGACATGAAATGCCAACTCCCTGAAGTGCTCTGGAGCAGCCGGGCTGCCCCAGGCAGGCAAATCTAATTAAAATTACCCGACCCTACGAGGGCCGGGCTCCCTCCCAGTCATCCCGAGGGGCTACAGAGAGGGCAGCTGGCACTAATGGGAGAGGTGTGGCCGTGGGAGAGGGCGCGGGGACAGGAGGGGCAGCGGTTGCAGAGCAGGGAGGCTGGATGACCTGCAGAGACAAGCTGGGTCCACTCCAAGGGCTGTAGGGGGTCAGCCTGGTGGGAGAAGGTAAAGCCTGGGTGTGAAGGTGAACAGGAAGAAGTGATATTCCCATGAACGCTTCCCACGGGGGCCGCCGGTCTCCCCTGCAGTGTGGCCTGGGTGGGGAAAGAGCCTGGGACCCTGGGAAGGGCCATGGAGCCCAACAAGCAAATTGGTGGGAACAAGGGGACCCCATGGTCTGTGGCAGGCACGCGCATGGGCTGTGTCCTGAACCAGCGGACACGTTTCTGCCATGAAACTGACGCTCCGAGGCTGGCGCGGCACTAACCTGGGGGGCTCTCCAGACTCCAGTCTGTGCCCACTCCAGGTCCCTGCACCCAGGCGCCCAGGCGGGTGGCTAGGATCAGGATCAGTGTGCGTGTGAATCGTCTGGGATCTGGTTACAGGCAGATCACCAGCCCGTAGGCTAGAGTGGGGTCTGAGATTCTGCTTCTAATCAGCTCCCAGTGGGGCCAGGTTGCTCACTGTGGGCCGTCCTTTGAGTAGCAGTGATCTAAGTGGGGTATCCCGGCTGTACCCCAAGTCATCAGACCATCAGACAGCTTCCACAGGCCCTGTTGTTTTCCTCTCCCCTCTGACACCCCCACAGAAGCACCAGCCCACCATGCAGGCTAATTCACAGGCAGCCCTGAAGCCTCGTCTTCCCGCACCCAGCCACTTCGGCTGCGGGCCATGCCTGGAACGCGGTGGCTTCTCTGCTGCCTGGAAGGCCCTGCTCTGCCCGCTGCTCCTCCTGGTGAACTCTCCCGCTAGCCTTGAAGACCACACGCACTCGCACACGGGCTCTGCTGGGAAGCCTTCCTGCTGGAGCTCTGTCTGGAGAGGGAGAGCCCGTGCTCTCATCTTTTCAGGGCCTTCTTCTCTCCCCTGCAGCCTGGCAGGGGGCCTCCACACAGAACAGGAGGGTTCAATAGAAGCGCGCGGAAGGAGGGGAGGGATGACAGGCGCGCCCAGTCCCCTGATCGGGGGTGGGGGGAGCTGGCTGGCCCCCCACCTCCGAGTCTGTCCGACAGGGACTACGACCGGATCGTGGTGTTTCTGGGGCCCAAGGCAGAGCACACATACAGCCTGCAGGCAGCTGGGCCCAGCCTGTGCATGGACGGGCGGGGCGGGGAGGGGAGGCGGGAAGGGGAGCCAGCACTGTGATTTATTTTTCCTCCAGGCCTGGCAAGGACCCTTGGGCCAGGATCTGTGGACCAGAGCCCGCTGTTCTGAACTCCCAACTGTTGGCATTAGAGGCATTCAGCTCACCTGAGCAACGAAAAATAATGCTGATGATAATGATAATAACCGTGATAATCACCACCATTACCATAAAGGCACTGTCATTTGGGGGCGGTGGGGGTGGGGGGGAGTGAGAAGGAAGGAATCAATCTTCCTCCTATCCACCCTGGGCGGCCCACTGCACGTGCCGCGCCGTTAGCACCTGCCGCGGTGCGTGCCAGCAGCAGGTGAGCCGAGCTCAGCGGGACACGTGGACGTCCGTGCTCGCAAGGCGGACGTGAGCATGACCCAAGCACCTTCTCTTAGTGTCGTGTGCTCCCTGTGGACAAGTGGGAGTTTGGTCCCTGCTGGAGCCTCGCTCAGGCCCGCCCTCAGGCGACTCCAGCTGCTCACCAGCCGAGGGAGGACACCGACAGAACTTTCCCGGAGCTCCTCCCCAGCTCTGGACGGCCCAGGGCCCAGCCCCGGGGCACGGGCTGGGGCAGAGCAGGAGGAAACGAGTTCCTGCTTTCAGCAAACTCCCCGTTTGGGGAAGATGCCAGAACCCACACAGCTGCACACAACACCTGTTGCTAAAAACCAGAGATTACTGTGAATCAAATGTGGTTCAAGGAACAGCTGCACGAGCGTCCCCAGGAATGCTTTTACGAGTTCATATTCCTCTTCCTAGCGCTTAACCTACGGTTCAGCATTTCAGAGCAGGGAGCCCCAAACATGCACTTTAACAAGCTCTGCCAGTGATTTCCAGGCATGCTGAAGTCCACACAGCACCGAGTCCCAGATGGTGCGACAGGCATCCAGTGCTCTTGTCGCAGTAAAGGCAACGAAGAGGCAAGGGGACAGGGGAGGGGTCCCTGGGCAGCTGCCGTCTGCTGAGCTGAGGGTTTCTGACTCATGAGGGCTCATCTCCCCAGCTGGGATGAAGATGGGCTCCTCCCGGAAGATACTGCCCAGAAAGTATCGCAGGCAATTCCAAAAAGCTAGCGTCGACCCACAGTGGCCAGCGGAGGGGTCTCTGGATTGATTTGAGAGGGAAGGCCGCCAAGGGAGCAGCTGCCGGCCAAGGTCTCTGAGGAGCCCACCCACTGGCTCGCCACCTCCTCTCTCACAGTTCGGGTCGGTCAGGGGCTTCTCAACACAGCTGACACTCTCCTACCTGTACACAGCTCGCTTGTCGGCCTCCAGCTGGGCCTGGGGGTCGATGGGGGCGCTGGGGACCGGCGTGCTGGCAGCAGCTGTGGGGGCGGAGATGTGGACAGCCTGGGCCTTGGAGGGCGTCTGAGCGGTTGCCGTCATCTGCAGGGAGAAGAAAGCGGAGGTGGCACATTAGCGTGGCTTGGACAGCTGCTTCCTTGGCTGGAGCTGGAGCCCGCCGGCCCAGGGGTGTCTGCGTGGCTCACAGATGTGTGGGAGGGGTTTGTGAGTGTGCGTGTGCTACGGTGGGAAGAAAGCACGTCTTTCCTCAAGTGAGAACGTTCTAGAGAACAGCACAGGGCCTTCCGAGCTGGGGGTGCAGGCTTTAAAAGAGATGAATCTCCCTGCAAGGGGAGGTGGCAACCTCTGTCCAGAAGCAGAAAAGACCAGAATGATGGCGCTTTAAACCGTGCTGATGAGCCATTGGGGAGGCATCAGCTGTGCGAAGCTTGATCCGGTGCCTTTGAAGAGGAGGAAAGATGAGCTGAGTCAGTTCTCATCTGGGCAGAGGTCTATTCCATTCAACGCTAGCCAGAGTAACTGTTTTAATGGTTTCGACGGAAAAACGGAGTGATTCTCCAAATTTGGTTTACCCGGGCACTTGAAGATAAGCGGATTTTAATGGACGACGGGCAGACTTCTGTTCTTAACCATACCAACTATTGAGAGCGGCCGTTTTCGTCCTGCTCTGTTTTCAAAGGTGCCTCCAGGGCCCTATTTCTTTTTAAAAATCAGAGCAACTGCTTTTGATATCATATGCTGAATTTTCTGTATAAGATTTTATTTAAAGAAATGGTTAAGTGGCTTTAAATTTGTTGCGAACCATCAGTAACGGAATATAATGCTTTTATATCTCCTGTTGTCAGATGGGCCCCTAAGATGTCATGAATGCTGACATGTCTCAGCTGGAGCCTTCCTCCAGCCTGTGCGTGGCACCGGGATCGCTCTCCCCACTCCCCTGCCGCATCCCCCCCGCCCCGTGCTGTTAGGCTTACAGATTTGTCTGCATCCTGCACTAAAGCTCTGTTCACATCTTCGCTCCCAGCACCCAGCTGGCGCAGAGGAGATGCTTAGTTGACAAAATACACGAGCGAATAAACGAATGAATACACCTTGAGAGAATCAGATATTTTATAGCCAGAAAGTTTATCATATGATCCAGGTCCCTGCTTTCTGGAAGAAAAACTACGGTACGTTCATGAACAGAGCGCAGTGTGGCTGGTGCCGATATCCCCGAGACGGCGGCTGTCTCCCTGTCCTCTCTTAGCCTCTGCTCAGACGCCATGTCTCCAGAGAAAAGGAGAGCCCCTTTGCCCCCTTCCTCTGCCCCATTTCATCGCCCTTAGCGTGACCACAGACGACGCATCTACTTGCTGAGTCATTTGCCCTCCCTCCCCCAGCTGAAAGTTAAGCTCATTTAAAAGGGCGTGATTTAACCGTTGTATTCCTAGGGCTCAGAATAGCCTGGCACGAGTTGATGCTCAATAAATATCTGTCAAATCAGTGAACTGAGTGGATGAATGATGGCTAGTGAGTGAGACCGAGGCTCTAAGAGAAATACACCCGCTTTACTCTGCTGCATCCCCATCACTTTTCTGTGGGGAAGGAGTGTCCTTGTCACTGTCGGCGGAGCTGGGGGACGTCCCCAGACTCATGCACAAGAGGCTGGACGCGCACCCTGGTGCCGTGGAGCCAGCAGACAGCTGCGTGAATGCTACTGTCTCCTGGCATTCGCTTTTGACTTTGGGCAAATCCCTTAAGTTTCCCAAGCTCCTGTTTCCTTATCAGTGAGCAAACTGGGGTCCTTATAGGGTTCACGAGTATTAACGAGACGCTATAAGGAAGACCGTGGAAACAAGTGTTCCCATTGGGAAAACAGAGCAAGAGGGTGGGATGGGAAATACTAAACGTTGATAATGTTGATCTGAGCCAGTTTCTTTCAATCAAAAGTGCAACCGACTGTCTCCATGTACGAGGCACCGTGCTGGGCTCACGGGGCCGAGTGCCTGCCCTAAGGGAGCTCAGGTCTGCGTTTAGCATGACTGCCGAGCTGGCAGGTCAGGAGGAAGTGGCAGATGTGGATGGGTGGTGGGAGTGACCTCAACACAGCACCTCCCACAATATCCTTGGGGAAACATGGAGAGTCGCGCCCGGTTGGACAACGGTGTGAATGAGTCGGCTCCTTGGAGGGAGGACAAGGGAGCGCAGAGATGGCGGCTTGAGGGAGGCTTCTGGGAGAGGCTCTATGCGTCCCGCTGGGCCCTCTTCTTCAGAGTTTCTATCGGCCACTCAGAGGACGTCTGAAGAAATGCCCAGCAAACGTGTGGGCGACGTGAAACTGACATCCGAAAGATCCTCACACATGCTGGCCACATGTGCAGTCTAATAAGATTCATTTCCATCTCATAAACCAGAACTTACCACTTCTAACACTTTGGTAAAAAAAAAAACCCAAAAAACCAGTGACATAAGTGTAGCACAGGGGCGACCCAGCTTCGTGGCCGTGTCTTCATTGACAGCCGGTCCGTTCTGTCCAAAGCGTCAGACGTCTGTCAAACACGCACACGGAAAAACCGACCCGAACTACGGCTAACTGAGGCCCATGAACAGAAGCACGGTTCGCACCAAGCTTCTAGTCCCTGTGCCGAAACAGGTTCAGGGAAGCACATTCAGAGGAGCGGCGGCCAGGTGAAGGGGCTCTGCACCCCGTCGCAGGAGGAATGTTGGAAGGAATCTGAAATGTGTGAGAGAGACTTGGGAGGGGGGCGATGGAGAGACACGAGAGCCTCCTTTGAATAGCTGAACGAAGGAGTCGATTGTACCAGTTTTGGTGTGCGTGCCTCAGAGGGTCAAACTACCAACAGAGCAGTAAGTCTGTCTGAACTGAGACAGATTGGGGCTCACCCCGAACAAGCTCCCAAGCCTCCAAGCTCCCCAAGGCTGAGACAGGCTGTCTCCCCGAGACTGGCTGGGCCCGGCGGAGGGTGACCGATCAGCTGGGCCCCTGTAGGGTAAGGAAGCATTCTAGCTGGGTGGCTGGGGTAGGTGACATCTTAAGTCCCTTCCAACACTAGCAGGCTTGGACTCCATGAGTGTGCTTCAGAGCTGGGGCGAGGGGAGGGCTCGGTGATGCACCGTGTGTAAGAGTGCCGGGGAACCTCGGAAGTGCTCCCCAGGTGGATGAGAAATGGCTGTTATTAACACAAGATTCCCAGAATGTGTTTCTTTCCTAAGCGAGGCATAGCTCTGTCTGCACAGCCCGTTTACGGGTGAAATACAAGCCAGGCGCCTGCGCTCCGAGGAGACCGCAGCGCACTCCGCCAGCCGGTCCTGTGCAGGCAGCAAACTGGGGATGGGGTGAGGGCAGAGCATCACACAGATGGGGATACCGGCCCTTTTCAACAAGGGGAATGAGGCACAGAGGAGGAAAGCCAAGCTGGAACAGTGTGTGGGGAAATTTCTGGAAGATCAGAGAAGCCTCAGAGAGTGCAAGGAGCAGGGGATCCAGGCCCTGGGTTGGATGCTCCCTTGTTAATTATTAGCTATGCATTTTAGGGTGAATTCCCTGAACTTTTGGAGGCTTGGTTTCCTTATATGTGAAATGCAGGGGTAATACCTACTCCCTGTGAGGCTATGAGGGTTAGTCAAGAGAACAGGATCATGGCTAGTGGACAGGGGTGGGGGGCAGCATTCCCTGGAAGGCTACCACTCTGAGCTGTGGGGCTGTGTCCAGAGCCTACGCGGAGTCCTAAGGTTCCCACTTCCTCCAACCCTTACATTCTTTCTTGGGGCAAAGACCCTTGGCACCGCTCCACACTCTTGCCTCCACAGATGCTACAGCCTCTGGATTCTGTCATCCGGCTGGACCCAGGCCTGCCTCAGCTGGGAGCCAAAGGGCCTGGACCGACCTTGGTCTGTGACACCTGGAGATGGATGTGCTGGCCCTGCCCCCCAGCCTAAAATGGAGTGGGAAGAGTCGGGGGTTGAAAGCTATGTGTGCAGGGATGCAACATCTGGAGGGGCCGACGGTGCAGTCTGACCATGGAGATTAGCTGGAGGTGCTCCAGGGGGTGACTTAGGGGGAGCCGGGGAGCGGCACACCCACCTGCCCACCTCAGCAGCTCTTACTGCTATTAGAATGCCCCACAGAGGCCTTCTCTTCTGTTAGGCGTCACCCCCGCCCCCGCCCCCCATGCCATCGTGGGGCAGAGTGGGCACAGCTGCTCTAAGGAGCTGATAAAAC
>PVJI01001107.1:0-200561 GCA_004026765.1 Micronycteris hirsuta
CCCTCTTGCAGAATAGTTCCTGGGGTAAGGGGAGGAACTGGCCCTGTGACAATCCCCGCTCCCCACACGCTGGCCAGCAGCACTAGCAGGTGGGCAAGGACACTGTGCAGGGCAGGGCAAGGCTTCCTCCTCAAGTTGTTAACGAGCTTCTCATTTAAATCTAGTGGGAAAATGCTTTCTCTTGTGCCTCTAACTATGATGGCACTCTGCTGAGTAAGCCTTTGTTGGCTGGCCTTTATAACAAATTATAGAGAAATACGGCACTAGTGAAATTCAGCTTACAAATCTTAAAGTCACCACCCATACGGAACTCTTTTCAGTGGGATAAAGAGATGAATAAACAACAACAAAAAAAAACATGTTATAAAGAATCACAAGTTGGCTATGGGGACACGGAATGACGTAGATTTGTCTCAAGTAAAGTAACTGGAAAGACCTCTCTGAGGAGGAGACGCTTGAGTAGAGCGAGCTCTGAAAAGTCAGAAGGGCTTACCAGGCTCCAGAAACACTGAGGCAAAGGCTAAGAGTCAGGAACACGACAGAGTCTGTGAGAACCAGAGTGTGTGGAAACCAGTGCGGCTGAGGGGACCAGGAAGAAAAGGAGGAAATGACATTGGAGCAACAGCAAGGAGTCAAATCACATAGGGCCACAGAGGCATCAAGAAAGAGCTTAGGTTATACTCAGATTGCAATGGAAGCCACTGGAGATTCTGAACAGAGAAATGACTTAAAAAATATATATATATTTTATTTATTTATTTTCAGATAGGAGGGAAGGGAGGGGAAAAAGGGAGAGAAGCATCAGTGTGTGGTTGCCTCTTTCGCGCCCTACTGGGGACCTGGCCCACAACCCAGGCATGTGCCCTGACTGGGAATCGAACTGGCAACCCTTTGGTTCGTAGGCTGGCACTCAATCCACTGAGCCACACCAGCCAGGGCAAGGAATGACTTTTTAAAAAGGTGAAAGGTTTATACAGTCTGAAGAGAAACCAGAGTGCAGAAAAGACTTTTTAAAACAAGATTTTTTCTAGCTGCTTTGTGAAAAAGAGACTGCAGGGGCATAAGAACAGCAGCCATGAAAGCAGCCCTTTTAACCTGGGCAGGTTCATAGACTGCTGTGCTCACAACACTAAGTCGCGATGCTGCGCCAGCTTCCTGGTCCAGGCTTTCGGAAACCGGCACCTCACTTCCGTCTGTCTACAAACGCCAGCTACCACGTCGGTTTAACTATTCTAAGACCTTCACACTAGAGAGGCCATGTGCGGGCTCCAGTAGACAGTCCATTCACGTGCCTGACTAGAATGAGGGCCACCCAGTCACTGAAGTGGGAAGTGTTTCCTGTGTTCTGTTGGGCTTCCAGACGAGAAAGGGATGCGGGCAGGACCACACAGAGTGCGTGAGGGGAGAAACGTCAGAGACACCTTCCTGGCCGACCCCAACCAAACCCATGGAGAAACAATGTGCTGGCAATCGTTTCATGATGACCTCTGGTGCAATCATACTGAGAAAGGTCCAGTCTTGGGGCCAAATCCAATCTGACATTCCCCCTGCTCCCTTGCAACTGCTGTCCAACGTGAGTTCCAACAGGACTTAAAGCGTTCAGGCCCAGAACCGACTGTGAACCGAGACAGAGCTCAAGCCACAGCGTCAGTCAGTAAGGGGAGAAGGTGTGGAGTAATTGCGCTACTACTGATGGGATTCAATCACCCCACTACTCATGCCAACTCTTCGTTACACGAACATGCAATACTCATTCTATCATTGAAGTGAAGAATGAATTCATTTACCCTCTATAAATTTTAACCCTTCGTTCAGTATTATATGTGTTAAGTCAGTAAACAGAAGATTCTGGTATAAATGTTTAGACGTTTGAGTAAAAGATCCCTATTTCAAATTAAGGATGTAAATAAACTGCTAAGAGCTTAAAAATCTAAACAACAAAAAACCCTATAAAAGTACTAGAAGGAAACAGGACACTATGGTCATTTAAGGAGGAAAACTGCAGATTGCTGGGCGGCCCTTCCCCCCAGCATGATGGCCGTGCTTTGGCCCCCGGCCCCTCTGCACGGAGCTCTTGGGCTCCTCTCCTTTGCTCTCTTCCCAAGTCCAGAAGTCCCCCCATACTCCTTCTCTCAAGCATCAAGCAGCCTGAGGAAAACAAAAAAATCCCTGCTAACCTATGATGAAGAACAAATTGGGTTCCCTTTTGCCTCAAATTATCCTACTCAGTTTAAAGGTCTTTCATTACAAAATGTGCCATCAACACATCCCTCTAGGGAAGCAACTGTGCTTTTGTGTAAGAGGAACTCTGTTGCTCTCCAACCAATTAAAGATGCACACTCTTTCCATTCCTGCCTCATCACAGAGTCAATATCATCAACCATAATGCTGGGCCAAGGCTTAAAAATAAAAGCTTATCTTTCTGACAGGAAGGCATCTGATAACAATCATTCTTCATGAAACGCTTCAGTAAAAAAAATTTCTTTAACATGATAAAAACGAATATATCTCCACCAAAAGTCAGCATCACGCTTAACAGTGTGACAGTGGCAGTTCTGGTACCGCCATCAAAGGTGCAGGTGCTCAGTCTTCACCACTATCTGACACTGCTCTGGAAGCGCAGGCCCACGTGATTACATGGACTCTGAGTAACTGCGAGAGATTAAATGGTGGAAGGAGGAGGTGAATTTCCCATTACTTGTACATGACAACCGCTGTGTCTATCCAGGGGAACAACCAACATAACTAACGTAACCTCACTGACATGACTATCACAAACTAAAACGTTCAGAAAGCTGTTTTGTTATGGAGAAACAACCAGCAATTCACAGAAAGAACACCTGACTCTGTAAGGGTGTGAAAGATGACCAACAAGGAACATTCTAGTAATGAGATTCCATTTCAGACACGCCAAAAGGGCAAAGACCGAAACGTCTAACAGTACAACAATGGTAAAGCAGGGAATGAAATCTCTGACACCACCAAAGGAAACACAAATCGGTACAGCCACTTGAGAGATCAGTTTAGCAATGCCTACTCCAGTTATATACGTATCAACACCCAGTGACGTGACATTTAAGTAAATACCAGAAAATTCGGGTGTGGCAATAACAACTATATTACCTCCTCTCTATACATCACTGTTAAGAATGTATACTGTGATGCCCTCCTAGGATGGACTTGCTACTCACTCATTTTTTAAAAATGAGATAGTTCTTTGTGTACTGACTTAGAAAATACCCCAGATGTATTAAAACATAGTGCAAAATACATTAATTTCATTTATGGGTAAGATGACATATACACTCACATTCTCAAATATTCACCAAAAAAGCCTTTCAGGAAGGACACATGAAACGTCAACAGTGGCTGTTACCTCAGGAAGCGGGCTTGGGGCCTGGGAGCGTTTACTCTTACCTTTTTTGTTTAAAGTATAAGTGTATAGCATTTTGCTTTTTAAAAAAGTTTGCACATAGCAATTTCATAGTTTAAATTCAAATACTGACGCAAAGTTACAGGGAGGGGTAGAGGAAGCAGAGCAGCAGACCGCGGACCACGGTCAAAGATGGGTAATAAGTACAAGGGTGGACCGTCACGCTGTCCTGCCATGGGATTGATTTAAAAAGGCCCGCATTAAAAAGTTTCATAATAGCCAAGTGAGAAAAGAAAAACTGTTTCAATCTAGTCTGTGTCCCACAAAATGACTTTAGAAATAAACCCTGTAATCAACATTCATTCAGCTGGAACATGTTCCCAGGAAGGTGGATGAGCAGAGATAACCTCCAAGATCAGACGCTGGAATTTTGTGAGGTTCAGTTAGTTGAACTTTCAAACTGAAACTAATAAAAAGTAATACATTAGCATAGGTGAAAATATATCAAAATAGAAAAGGTTTACACTTCATTTTGAAAATCCAATGATCTTAGCACACCGAACTGCAAAGGCAGGGGAAAGAAAGCTGTCCTGTACCCACAGCTCATAGAAAGATAAGCCCAAAGACCTACAAAGACAAAAGCAGTCGGACTTGGGCAGGGAACAGAGACAAAGGTCCAGCAGGGCAGATGCCAGCTGAATATATTAATACTAAACAAGCTGCTTCCAATGAGAGCAAACCCCCGCCTGGGGAAAAGGCACAGTCAATGTGAAACTGAAACTCAAGCAATGATATGATCAATGTCCGCAATAATGAGCAGTAATCAAAGAAGAGTGTGAAAATGTAACAGAGAAGACAGAGAAGTGATGTAATCCTGGAACCATGAGCCGGAGGCAGCAGAGCTCAGGATGTTTATGTTGGAAATCCGAGGACAAAGAACGGAGAATCAGGGCAGGGTGAGCAGAGTTCCCACGGCCTCGTGTACCAGGCCCGCCCTGCCTCGCAGCCCCATCCGACAGCCCCTTCCTGCAGTCCCACCACACTGAACCCGAGCAAACTCTCAGATCTGTTCCAGGAATAGTGGGTTTTAACCTTTTACGGTCATACAGCCCTTTGGAATAACTGATGAAACCTAGGAACCCCTCTTTCAAATCCCAGAAAATGTACAAACATTGTGCAGAAAGGCAGAGATTCATAGACCCTTCCCAAAGCGTTTAACTGGTTCCCTTTCTCAAAATGCATTATTCAAGCGGAAGAACCTAGTCAGAGTAGCTCACATAATTCCAACTGAGGGAGAATTCCAGAAGGAGCCCTAGCCCATTTGCACTCTGTGATATGAGGTTCTGGCCACCCCAACAGTCAGCTGTGTGCTCTGGCTGATCTGGTCCTTCATCCTGTTCCTCCCGCTCCTGCCAGGCTGCTGTTCAAAGCTGACTCTCACTTGTGAGTCTCTCACCTGCCTCCCTCCAGCTGGGCGCTGGTTCTCTGGTGGCCTGCCCCACACTGACTCAGCCTCCCTGCGCTATCCCTCCACCTCCTCTCACTGTTGGCATGTGTCAGGTGTCACATGGTGGTGCTGGGGACATACATCAAGCTCTCTGAGTGGTCCCCTGAAACTACCTCTTTCTAGGCTGAAAGTGGACAAGAGAGCACTCCAGGCCTCCACCCCTACTAGAGGGTAGGCAGGACTCACAGCACAGCCTTCCTGCATTTCCACTAATGACAACTGTCAGCTTATGATCACAGTGCCACAGGCAAGGCAGCAGGAAATGTGTATGGTCAAAGAGGGGTTAAAAGTGCCCACCTGCCACCCTATTTCAAAACAAGGTTTACATTATTTAATACGTTTCTAGTTAATCCAACCATACCTTTTCTTCTGATAAAAACATCTTGATAAAGTTGCCTAAATTATTTTCGTCCACACATTAGCTATGTCTGTATCACCTGAGCGTTTATTAGAAACGTAAATTCTTAGGCTCCTGCTGAACTGGACTCTCTGGGGAGACACCGCGGAAGCTGCACTCCAACAAGCCCTCCCGGAGGTTCTGATGAGGCTGAGATGCCAGCAGCACTGCCTCACGCTCCCCGTTTCTTGTTCCTGCTCACTGCTCACCCTGGGCAGTCTTGTCTCTGTTCCCTCCGCTCTACTGTCGTCACAGGTCACTATGAGATGCACACTGGCAAGTCCAATGAACACTATTCAGACCTCATCTTTCAAGTCCTTGGTACTGCTGGATTCGACACTGCTGGTTACCTTTGAAATTTGAGCCTGTAGAGGTTCTTCCCCTCTTCTGATGTCGGAGACCTCACTTGGGAAGTTGATGGCAGCCATGGAATCTGTATATATACACAGCTCTTCAGCGGTTCAAAGGTACTGACACCCGCCATGGACTCCCAATTAAAACCCCTATTCTACTTTCCTGGTTTCCCTGGTGGCTCATTCTCCCGGTTCCTGACCTCTTTTTTCAGTTCCATGTTGGTGTCCACCCTTGGCCTACTGTCTCCCTCTTTCTGCGCCGCCTCCTGGGTGACTTCATTCACACCCCTGGGTGTTACTGCCCTCCATATGCTCATGGCTGCTACATGATCTCCAAATGGGCCTGTTCTCTGACCTCAGACTCATATCTAACTGTTCGCTAGTCACTTCCACTTAGATGTCCTGTAGGCATCTCAAATTCTCAAGCCCAAAACTTAAAATATCTGTCCCAAACCTTTGTCAGTTGGAAATTCCTCCATGGACCTGGCTATCAAATCTGGAAATCTGGGGATTATCCTTTATTCTTTTACCCCTCCGAACCCCAAATTGCATGGTTCTGCCATCTAAAACAGCCCCTGCATTTTCCCTCCTTTCCCCTTGCCCCACACCTGTGTTCAGCTCTCACCTACTAGATGTGATAGTCTCCTGATTCCAGTCCTTTCCCCTTATACCCAACTATTTTTCCAGTTACCAGAGGCATTATTATGAGAGAGGAAATATTCTGAAGAAGGTTGTTATGATTATCTTATTTGGGATAAAAAGGATAAGTGGAGAACATTGATCATATTATTGCTTGAGTTTCAATTTCTCCACTGCGTTCTCTTTAATTAAAGAGATTTTAATGCCTGGAAATGTTGATATATAAGAACATATAATAGAACAATGGACCTGCCCAAAGATGTTCATGTTGTAATTCCTGGAACCTGTGACTGTGTTACCGTACATGGCAAGAGAGACTTTGTGATTAAATTAAGGATCTTAAGATGGGAAGTTATCCTGCATTGTTTAGGTGGGCCCAATGCACTCAGAAGGGTCTTTATGGGAGGAAGGCAGGAGGGTCAGAGAAAGAGAAGGAAAAATGATGTAAGAAGCACAGGGAAGGGAGGAACTGAGAAATGTTGGAGGCAGGCGTGCAGGGGGGAAATTGAGGATGCTATCTGCCGGCATTAAAAATGGAGGGAAGAAGGGGCCACTAGCCAAGGAGCGCAAGCAACCTCTCTGGGCCATTTATTACTGCAGCAATAGGACTGGTACAAAGGGGTTTGCTTACATTCACACCTATTGATTCAGCTCACCCATATATCCTGACATCAAAAACAAAGGCCTGTATCTGTCTCTCACAGCCTTTTCTGTTCAAACTGTGACAATGATCACTGTAGATGCTGTCACAGTAACAGGGAAGACCAGTCATCCTTGTCAACATACATCTGTCCTCTGTGCCAGAGACAATTTTTGCTCACACCTATCTGCTCCCTTTGCCTAAGAGATTTGAAAACCTTTCTCTGGGTTCTTGAAACTCTTAGGCTCATCACAATTCATTTCAGCTTCATCCTAGGTCTGAGCATTCTCTGGCAGAACCATACAGAGCATAGTCAGGAAAACCGGGCTGAGACTCCTTCTCTTTTCCCTCATGTGACTCAAGGCACTCACCTGCTGTCAATTACTCATTGCTTAGGCTCGCTTTCTTCACCATTTGTCTGTTCCCTATTTACCGAAGTCATTGTCTGGGATTACATATGCTTGGAGGCAGGGCTTATGCACCTAATTATGACCCTAAGAAATTAAAAACAGACTAAGAGAACATCTTACAGAACCTAAGAAAGTGCACATCAACCTGAAAGAGCTGGTCACTTCATCCTACAGATGATGACATGGAAGCCCAGAGGGGTTCAATGACTTGGTTAAAGTCACAGCTAGAGAGCTAAGACTGGGAAGACAAATTTCCCATATCTCAACCCTGTAATAAATGATAAAAAGCACTTCAATAATCACTGATTTTGAAATTTAGAGAAAGGAACCTAGTTATCTCCTGAAATTTAAGCATGTAGCCCTCACTGATAGCTCACCCACAAAGAACACAGAATCCACCAACGTAGCCTTAGTAGGAAGCAGGTTTCGGGCTCACCGTGGCTACCAAGTAAGAATGCAGAGAGAGGTGAAGGGGCCAAAGAAACTCTACCAGGGGAAATGCTTTCCTAGGAAGGGGTATGATGAAAAAGTGCCAACCTAAAGTACAGTTATTTATAGTCACACAACAAAGGGATGACTTCAATGACACCTCCTAAGCTGGGAGAAAAGGCATTTCACAGATGTCCAGATCAAGAGACTGTGTCCAAAAGTTTGCCTGGAAAACAACATGGCCCTCATCTGACAACAAGAGAATGTCTGCCCGGCTTACCTACCCTTGGGAAAATTCAACACCATTTTGAGGAGGAAAAAAAAGTGAAGATGCAAGGAAAGAAAAATCAGAAGAATAATATAAAAATTAAAAAATACAATTAATTTATTTGTTCAGGACTCAGATGAGTCTAACCGGAGTCATAAAATATCTTTACAGACTCAATAGCCAATCTAAGAGTTTCTTCATCTCTTTGGGAAGAATAGGTTCAAACAGATTCTACATCTAGATCCAGTCACACACAATGAGAGATGGTGATCTGCTTCCCTAGAGTTTCCTGGCAACTGACCAGCTGGGCCAGAAACAGGAAGGCTGTTTGGAACACAGGAACTCCTGACCCCAGAGGACACCTCCATCCTCAGCATTGGCACCAACCTCTGTGGGGCCTGCTGCTCCAGCGTTTACCTCGGGCCAGCTCTTTGAACCAGGACTAAACCCCTGAATCTCAACTACAGGAGTGCACTCTCCACAGCCTGGGCTTTATTTCCCCCTAAGCCTCCTGGGAGCTGCTTTGACTTCCCAGAAAACGTTTTTTAAAAGTCTGTTAAGACACTCTTTCCCGAGTCTGGCCGAGCAATATGGCTCAATCCTCTTAATTTTACAGCTCAAAGGCTTCAGCTTCTCTGATGCTGGAAAGCAGAGAAGAGGGAGTAAATTCTAAAACATCTAAGAGAGAGGGAAAAACCCATGGCCACCCAGTGGGTAACACTCTGACTGAAGAAAGCAGCTAATCATATTTAAAGCTTCAGGTATCATCTGGGGTTTACATTTCAAACCAAATGGAAATGGTCAGTTGTTTACACAATGGCATAAATACCTCCACAGTAAAAGGGTCTAATTCTCTGAGCTTTTTATTCTGTTCCCCGATCTGTAAAATGGAAATAATTATTCCTCCTTCAAAGAAATATTGGGGAGATTAAACAGGTTTATGGACATCACGAAGTATGCACTACAGACATGGAACGCTGCCCAGACTCCGGGAGAGCCATTAGGAAACCGTGTACCCTAAGCGCTCCTGCGCGCTCATTGGGGACCACCTGTTTACTCCCTTATATACATCAAATGTAATCATAATGTGAATTCCAGAGACCATACACAAAACAGTGACGTGTGTGTAGCTATATAAATACTCAAAACTAAACAACTGGGAGAAAAATTTTAAACTTATGTAACAGACATTTAGTTTACCTTCACATAGAAAAGGGTTCTTACAAATCAACAAAAAAGATCCAATACAAGAGTGAGCAAAGGGTATCAACAGGCAATGTGCACAAAGAATAGAGATGGCCAGCAAATACTCAGAGAGATGCTCGACTTCACTAGAAATTGGGGAAATACAGATTGAAATAACACAGCACTTGTATCCACTACCTCAGGGAAAAGCAATCCACCTGAGGAAAATTTGGAAAGCTGGTGTAAGAGTTGGTACTCAGTGCAAAGTTCCTTCTTTCTGGTATTTAAGGATCCCAAAGCATTTTAGATGGTTGCCATCTGCTCAGCCTTTTCATTTTTAGATGTGAATAGGCAACCAAGAAACACCAACCATTTGTGAAAGTCTGCAACATGGAAAAGAGAAGTCAAAGCAAATAAACCAAAAAACATATATACATTTCAGGGAATGAATGAAAATGTTCAAGAATGGTCCTTTTTTTAGAGATACACAGGGAAATACTTGTAGATGAAATGATATACTTACTAGGATTTGCTTCAAATTAATCCGGCAGTGCTGGGGGTGGGGGAGGAAATGGGTGAGGTCACAGGTGAAAACACTGGCTTTGTCGATGACTGTTAAGGCTAAACACTGAGCACATGAGGGAATCATTATACTATCCTCTATTTGTATAAGTTTGAGATTTTTTATTACACACAGAAGAGGGAAAGCATGGCATATTACGACAAAGGGAAATCTAAAAAGAGCTCACGGGTTCAAATATTTGATTGCTACAATGAAAAAAGCCAATGGAAGAGTTAAAAAAATAAAGTTCCATTTCCGGGGGCGGGGGGGGGGAGAGAAAATTTTGAAGAGACATAAAGAATATACAAGATCCCTGCAGCAGGTCCAACATCCAACCAATAGGAGGTCTCAGAACAAAAGGAAAGAGAAAAAAGAGGAGAAAAGTGTCATAAAAGAAATATTACAGAAGAATTTCTTAGCTCTTAAGAACTTGGGCCTCTAGAATTGAGGTGCCTATCTAAAGGACTTGGGTATCTGGGGGGTACCCTGACATATTACTATGAAATTTTAGATGCATCAAGAATCAAGATATAGCCCTGGCTGGTGTGGCTCAGTGGATTGAGCGCCAGCCTGCAAAATGAAAGGTCAGTGGTTTGATTCCCAGTCAGGGCACATGTGTAGGTTGTGGGCCAGGTCCTCAGTGGGGGGCATGGGAGAGGCAACCAGTCAATGTTTCTTTCATACATCAGTTTCTCTCCCTCTCTTTCTCTCTCTAAAATGTGAATAAAATAATAAATATATATTAAAAGATTCAAGACAGGAAAAAAACAAACAAACAGGTTTCTCAGAAGTGACCATCCAAGAAACAGTTTGTCCTCACACTTTTAACTAGCATCTGGAGTTGACAAGTGTAAGTTCTAACAAGGGACAGGAGTACTGATGGGAGAGAGTCACTCTGGTGTAGGAGTGGAGGTCTGAGCAGGAAGATGAAACATCCTAGCAGGAGACAGACTTAGGAGGGAAGCTGTGAGGCGGGAGGTCTAAAGGGGAGGCAAGTTCTGAGTGGGGTGAAGATCTTCTAAGGGATGGTGGACAGATCCTAACAGGGTACAACTTTTAATGGGCAGACAGGTTCTAAGCAGGGAGAAGGTTCTTTTCATTCATATATCTACATCTATATATAAAACTACACATTCTTTTTTTTTTTTGAAGATTGTTATTTATTTATTATTAGAGAGAGGGGAAGGAAGAAAGCAAAGGAGAGAAACATCAATGTGAGAGATGTATCAATTGGTTGCCTCTCGCATGCCTCCAACTGGGGACCTGACTGGCAACCTGGGCACAAGCCCTGACCAGGAATTGAACCAGCAACCTTCAGTTCACAGGGCAATGCTCAATCCACTGACCTTTCCACTGCAGGGCTCTAACTGCATATTCTTAATCAAATGTGAATTGAACATATAAGGAGTTGGAAGTTCTCTTATACATCCAATTTTTGGACATTACACAAAAATATCAGAACAAGGAAGTAAACTAATAGAAGGGATTCAGAAAATAGTGGATTCAACCCAGGAGATAAAAGAAGTCCCAGAACAGCGGCACAGCACGGGGCTCCGCCAGCCCTCTAACAAAGAGTTTGATTTGGTTTCTGCGCAGCTGCTTCCATAGGCCCTGCCCCTACGGCCCCCTCAGCAACCGCTGGTAGCTTATAGTTTCTTCAAGGAGGACGCAGACTCCGTGACCTTCGCCTGAGCTGTGGAGCCAAGACTCCCTCATCAGCGAGATGTGAAAGCTCGTTGCTCTTTCCCACACTGAGATGGCGCTGATTGTGGTCAAGGGAGTTTTGCTTTGACCACAAATGCAGGTAACAGGTGTGGCTCAGGCCCCATCCCACTGGGCTCCTTTGAAGCCACCATGCCTCCATCACCTCCACACAGGAGGCATGACACGGTGCAAAGAAGTGCGGAT
This sequence comes from Micronycteris hirsuta, assembly GCA_004026765.1. Lineage (NCBI taxonomy): Eukaryota > Metazoa > Chordata > Mammalia > Chiroptera > Phyllostomidae > Micronycteris > Micronycteris hirsuta. The sequence goes on from PVJI01001107.1 coordinate 11,672, forward strand.
GTGCTCAGCTCCTGATAGTGGGGTCTGTTCTTTCTGTGGCCACCTTGGTCTGAGCGCTGCGAACGACGCCACTGTGAAGACGCTTGGAGTGCTGCCAGCCAAACTGAGGAAATCTAGCAGTGGTTCTCCTCCCAGCGCAGTGAGGCAGCTGGAGCATGCGGGCCGGAAGGAGGGTGAAGAAAGGGCAGCGGCTTCCCCTGGGCAGTGCGCTGGACGGAAGGCAGCAAGGGGTGAAGTGAAGGTGGCCAATCAGGACTGGTGAGGAGGGGTGAGCAGGGTGTGTTGATTTCTCTGATGCGAAGTAAGTGATGTTAAGTGGGAATGATGCTCAGCCCTCTACCCCTCCCAGGGAAGCAAAGCAAAGATTCAAAGTAAGCATGACACTAGTTGCTTTACCAGTGTTCCTTGCAAGGAGACATATATTTTTAATAAACGATAGTTGCAATGAAAAAAAAAAAAAAAAAAAGAAGTCCCGGAACAGCAGCTGTACGTCGGGCCTGGAGGACAATCTGTGTAGACTGTTACACGAATACAAAGATTTCCAAGCGGGAGATCCCCAAGAAGAAAGATTCAGGCTATATAGTACCACAGAGTTTCTAAAAGGATCAAGGCAAAAAGATCAAGGAAAAAAATGCAATTAGAAATTGAAGGAAAAAAGTAAAAGCACAAAATAATTTTAAAAAGCACAGTACTGGCTTTTCAGATAGTAATATTCTCATTATATTGTACAAAGTGGAGTATAGAAAATACTGTCTTTAGCTTATGAAATCAGAAACACCAATATGAGTATAAATTTTCATTATAATAATCTAATAGAGGGTCTAAAAGTAGTAATAGAACTATGAAATGAGGAAAGAGATGGTTCTGTATCATATTAGAGCAGAAAGTCAACAGATACATGTCCAAAACTGGTAAAAATCAAGAAATGCAACACAGAGTATCTGACTATATGGAGTGAGATATCTAGCTACACAGAAGAGTCTCCAGAAGATGCAGAAGTTAACACTGATTTCTTCTGATGAGCCCTTTTGTATTGATTGCTTTTTCAACTTGGTGGCTCTGGACCAGGCTGCCAGGGTCAGAATCCCTGACTCTCTCGCTTACTAGCTTTGTAACATTGGCAAGTTACTTAGCTTCTTTGTGTCTAATTCATCATCTATAAAATCTGTATTATAGAGCAATTATATTAAAAACAATCCACATAAAACATGTAAAATCCCGGCACATATTAATAAAGTAGGTTTAATAAATATGTGGATCAAAATTAATAAAAATACACTAAAAATGAAATAACTGATAAGACATGCTATCAAATAATCTAGAAGAACATAAAATATGATAAACTGAGCAAAATCATTACAACTCTGCCGAGGTAAGATGACTGTACGTCAGTGAGCCCCCCCGCCAATCAGCCTTGTGAACACACCTTGTGAATAAGGAGGAGAAAGCTGTGCCTTCTCCTCCAGGAGGGTTTCCATATCAGTCCTGCTGCACAGTAGCCATCCCTAACTCCTTATTCTGCATGCTCTCCACTCCAAGCCACTTCTTTCCATAGCACATGACTAACACACCACTTAAAGCTTCTCTTCTCCAGGATAAATACCTTCAGTTCTTTCCACCATCGCCCACAGCTCATCTTGTACGCCCATTGGCATTATGGTCAGCCTCTACCGGCTAAGTTCTCACGTGCCACTTGAATTATTTGACTGAAAGCACCCTCCATCCGTCCCAGATGGCAGACCTCCTGCCTCCTTTCCATTTCTGCCAGCATGTCTACCTTCAGGCTGTCATCACCTCTCAGGCATCTTCTACCTGCCAGGCTGGCAGCCCCAATGCGCCCTCCGCCATGCCCGTCTGCCCCTCCTTACATGAGCCCGTCGGACCCGATCACGGCTCCCCCCCCTCTGATGCTACACCACAGAGCCCGCAGTCCTCCAAAGCAGACGGAAATGCCAGGACAATACCTGGTCCACAAGTGACCTCAGTGCTGAATTCCTTGTATTCTCTGTCCACCCCCATCCCCACTCTTCCCTCCCTGTGCCCAGTGCTGCCTTTTGAAGCTTCAGGAAAGTTCAGCAAAGGTTTTCTCTGATCAGGATGTTTCCCTCATGGCACTCCTATGTACTGAGATTCAACGGCTTGCCCTGTCCTCCCTGTCAGGGCGCCACCCTTGCATGCCAGCACTGCAGGAGCAGGACTGGGTTTCTCTTCACATGCCACCCAGCACCAACCACAGCACCTGAAAACCACCAGCTCTCAAAAGGTGCTTGGGGAAGGGGTGAGTGATGAAGAGAGGCTGCCGGCGGTGGTGCAGCGGGACCCCCTCTTCCCTCATTCAGAATGCTATGGCCTTTGGCAGCCATGCCTACATTTGGTACGTTCTGAACCAGTAGACAACATCTTTGCTCTTGAGCAGAACCAGGTCTCTCCCACTTCCTGTCTTTGCGTGGTTTTTCTGCCACTGAGTGCAGGACTTCGTATTCCATGGCCACTAGGAGTGCCTTGAGGATGGAAGCTGTCACCTGCTGCAAGTCTGCAAGTGCCTGATGGTAAAATGTTGGAACTGGAAGGCCCAGAAAGGTCTTCTAATTTCACGAGTCTCTTTTCCACCTGCAAGGGGCCCTCCAGGTCTATTCAGAGAGACCCTAACAGGAAATGCACCTGCAACCAAGAAGACTCCCACAGTAGAAAAGCTTGGCCTGGGAGCAGATGCTCCCCACAAGGCCAATCTCAAAAAGCAGTCAAAAGTGGCACTTTTCTGTGTGCGGTCCCCACGTTGGAAGAGCTTAATGTCACTTATGGTAGGACAATTAGTAACTCTTTCATATCAAGCCAAGTTTTATCTTCCTACTATGTCCACTTGCTAAAAACCACAGAATAAATTCAATCATTGCATGTCAACCACTTAAATAGTTGAGAATAGCTATGGTGCTCACTTCGCACGTCTTTTCCAGTCACAAAGTATGGCGAGGGCCTCGAACACTAGTGTGTTAGGATAAGAAGGACATAACTCAAACTCTAACCAAAGAATACAATCAACGGTATGGAAACAGAATTAAGAAAAATGTTAGAACACTGTTCTAAATGTTTCCAACTATGACGGCATCTGTCATAAGAGCTCTTTGGTGGCCCTGGTAAAATCGCTACTACCATGTGCAGAGCTATGGGAGTCCCTAACCAAGGAGGCAGTCAGAGAATGTCCATTTAGGAAGTCTGAGTGTAGCGTACACAAGCATGCCGCCTCCGCCGCATCGCAAACCACGGGAAAGCAGTTTCAACGCAGCTTATCACGTATCAGCTTGGGCTGTGCTACGAGCCTTTAGGTCTTCTGATGTATGTGAGTAAAACCACGGACCTCCATCTTGCCTTTCCAGACTATCCCCAAGAATACTCTCATCCAGAGGTATGTGTGTTTGCCATGCCCTCTGAAAATCCAAGCTAGTGAAAACGACGATGTGGCAGAACTATGAATGTATCTGCTTTTCCCACCACTGAGCTCCCAGCAGCAGGAGCTGCAAGAGATTCCTAATTCTCACCAAATTAGCAAATGACCCACTGCTCTGTCATAACCAGACTAAAGATCACAGCTCAACAGAACAGTGAGCGGCTGCAACAGCCAAATACCCTTTGATGGGCCCGGTTGCCCACTGTCTCCACCCCCTGGCTTTTGGGGAACAGCAGCCTTCTTACTTCGAACAATCACTGCTGCTCTAGTTCCTAATACGTGGTATTAGGAAGGGGTGCCACTCATGGGACTCCACACACCCCAAACCAGGCCAGAGTCCTGCCTTAGGGTTTTTCAAACTGGAGCTACGGTTGGTACAGGACGAGGAGGGAGATGCGGGATAAGGATGAGCCCTTTCTCAAACAGAAAGGCTGTGCAGGTGGGTGCCGGGGCACTCCTTCTAGTGGAAGAGTAATAAGGCAGCGGTGAGACGGAGACCCCGAGGCCCTCAGGACTGCAGGTACCCGAGCACTGGTTGTCCAGCTTCTCCTTTGATTCAGTGAGCTACCCCAGAATCCCTCCCGCAAATCTCTCTTTTAGCTGACGCTAGATGAAGACGGGTTTCTGTCGCTGGCACTAGCAGCAGTCCTGACAGCCAATACAAGAGCCAGCCCAGAGGGTATGGTTTCAAAGCGACTGGTCTAGCATTTCGGCTATTTTACACTTGATCCAACCAACATTTACTGAGCACTAATTATGTGCCAGGCATGGTTCCAGATGCCAGAAAATACAAAGATGAAAAAGGCATGGACTTTGATCTCAAAGAACTCAGCCTCCTACAGTCAGAGGCTTGGAACACTCATCCCATCAGAAGTGAGTGTCTAACATCTTAGTAAACAAGATGAAGACAAGTCAGGAGTATCTAACATCTGAGAAGAATCCATTTTAATGGGTCCTACTTAGTTAAAACTAGGTTGTCAAAAGAATCTAAAAACCCGGACATTTTCAGTGACTAACTCAGCACAAGTACAACAGAAGAAAAAGGGGAGCAGGGAGGACACCAAAGACACACACAAGTCAAAATACGTTATAGCCCAACAGCACGGGAGTGTGACAATCACGGCCACTTCAGACGCTGACACAGTCCTTGCTGTGATAAGACAAACACTCATGATTTAGAAATGATGGGAAAACATCTAAAGTCACTAGGCTCCAAAAGCCTCACAGACTGAGAAAGCTGAGGCAGACGACGGAAAGGGAACTGGTTGCCCTGATGAGTTTTCCAGGGTCTGTTTCCAGGACGGACCCTGGGAGAACTGGATATTCATTGAACGGCAGGGTTTACCAGGTCACAGTCTAAAATGCCTGGCAAAGAGCCACCAGGCCTCTAATTGTCCTGGACATTAGTAGCTGCCAAATAAGTCCTCTGGCTCACATCTCAGTTCAAATACTCCAATGTCCCTGAAAGACCTGAAGGCCAGGGTCACAGGGTCAGGGTCAGTGATGAAGGCAACATTTACTTCTGACACTGACAGGTTGTATCTGACAGGCCCGACAGCGGCGGTTTGTGGATCACCTGCGAAAAGGTCCGGGATGAATGGGCCTTTTCACCACCTTACTCTCTCAAGCCTCTTTTGTAGAGAGATGTAGGGAGCAACAAAGGAGAGATTTATCACCAGGAGCCCATTGGGCAGCTGTTTTCTTGTTGTCCCTTGTTTAACTTCTCTCCAGAGAGCAGAGCTATCTACCCAGCTAAGCAGGTGTTTAAGGCAGGTGATTTTGTTTCCATTAATTTTCTTAAGTAATAGTAAACCAGGCTAGAGGGTTATCTCATGTGCTCATGGGAAACCTTAACCCTGTGCCTGCCAGATCACAGGGTGTGTGCTGTGGCAGGGATGACAGCGTCTGCTCTCTCAGTTCTAAAATCTTCAAATCTCTAATTCTACTAGTGAGCAGAACTTGAGAGTCACTGCCCATCCCTACCCCTTGGCATCTGATTTTTGTCTTCCTTGGTCATGTGTTAGGTATAAAGTGAAGTTGGAGGCCCTCAGGAGAAACCAGGTAAGAGAAGCATTACTGTTCATTCCAAAGCTCGGATAAACCATCGCATTAATGATCATCACGGTTTCACGTTCCAAGCCACTGTGAAGGAGAGGTTAACATAAAATATGAAAAAAAAAATTGTTTTCATTTTAAAGCCTAAGGCTTTGTAAACGTGTAAATTTACCCAGCAGCTCTGGATGGACTTTCCAATCTTTTCTATGATCTCTTCTATGATCATAGTGTGCACTCTGCACTAGACTGGTGCCATTAGCGCCGATACAAATTTCCCTACTCCTCCCCTCCATCCCCAACTGTGGACAGCCAGCACCCACTGGTGGGCTGGGAGGAACCACCGCAGTTTTATACATGCCTGACAAAATCCTGAAGCCTTTGGTGCTTTAGTCCTTTGATTACCTTTAACGTTCTCCTACTGCAGAGCCGTCATCGTAAGGAGCGAACATTCGATGGCACATTTCTTTCTCTTTATCCGTGTAGTTGCTGTAACAGCTATAAAGGGAAATGCACAGTAGTCAGAGCAGACCTGTCTTTGTAGGAGGTGACATCTGGTGGCTGGAATTCTCCCCTCTGGTCCGCTGAACCAGCAGGGGGTGGAAGCAGCGCTGGAGAGGGAGGGGGGACAGTGGAGGTCCCCACGAGCTGTTAAATAAACCCTTGGACAAAAGCCCGTTTCTGAAAAGATGGCTGCCTGAACGTCAGGAGCCACTGTCAGGGAGGCTGCCAGGTGGAGTCTTCCCGAATGATGCGTCACACTCAGGAGCCACTCACTTATCTTGATATTTTCTTGCTAAAGAATGGTTAGATTCCAGAGTTCCTACATCTAACCTGACAGGATACTTATAAATAAAAGGCCCAAAATGCAACAGCTGGAGCCAAATACAAGAGGTGTGCCTACTCCAGGCTATTTCAATGTCAAGAAAGCTTTAACTAAGCAATTTGGATTAAATGTTTAACGTTAAAAGGAGTAGAGAAATTCACCAATACAGAAGAATAAAGAAAAACCCTAAAACCGTGGATATATTATGGGATGATGGAATTATGAGTGATTTCTATTTATATGTTGATATTTTCGAAGTTTCCTACAATGAACATGACACTTCTATAATCATAAAAAGTTATATTTTGGAAAGACTGATACAAGTACATATATCACTTGGGTAATGAGAAAGTCACCCTATGGGTATGAATCAGACCTGAAAGATCCATTTCAGAGCAAACCAGGGCCTATAAAGCACCTTTCTGCAGTCAGTTGAGAAGAACGGTAGCAAGAAGAAACAGTATCTGAAGAACAATCCCTTTTGAAAAATTACATCAACCCTCCTCTTTAGCTTACTTTCAGTGGGCAGGGTGAAATAAGGAGGTGGGAAATGACCCAGAAGGTGTAGTTTGGAGGTTTGTCCCACTCCCCTACTGGTTTAGGGTACTGAGCATTTCATAAAACTAGCTCTAGGGGGCGCTGCCTCATAACGTGTGCTGGGCAACATACCCAGGTGGAGAGACCAGAACTGTAGGTGCATCACACATCTCTTCCTCTGTTTGCAGGAGTGCAAACACAGGCCTCACCTGGCTAGTTTCTTCAGCTCGTTATTGATGTCATGATTGAAAGGTTGTTCCTTTTGAGCTCGGACTAGAAAATCCCGGGCCTTCTGATACTCAGTCATGATGAGACAGGCCTGTCCAAGGACAGAATTTTAAAAGCATACTTAGGAAAGAGCATTTTTGTAGTGCCCAAGTTCAACACCATTGCCACCTTTTCTTAGGTGTTTGTTCCCAAATCACTGTCTACCAACTCACCTGTCCACACCGGAAGAGGGCTTTGGCATTCTTTTGGTCAATAATCAGAGCCTGCTCTCCATAGTGCAGGGCCCTAACGGGTTGTCCCAGCTTCAGGTACGTAAAGGAGAGGTTAAGGAGAACAAGTAGCTTGGCAGCTTCCACCAGGTGCTGCTCTTCAGGGGGCGTTGAGCGCCGGCGGAGAAGCAACAAGGCCTATGGAGAGGAAAGATAGGTGGTCAAGAGGATTGACATAATCTTATATACAGAAAACCCTAGGAATCCACACACACACACACACACACAAAAAAAAAAACAACCCTTATGGCTAAAATATTAGTTCAGCAAAGTTTCAAGACACAAGATCAACATATGAGTTAGCTATATTTCTATACTATACCAATACACAACCCAACTTACAGTATCATCAAAAAAAAATAAAATTTAATAAGTAGCAATAACTTTAAAGTGCAAGTCTTGTACAATGAAAACTACAAAACATTGTTGGAAGAAAGTAAAGGAGACTTAAAGAAACGGAAAGGCAACTCATCTCCATGGATCAGAAGACTTAATGTTGGTAAGACGGCAATATTTCCAAACTGACCTACAGATTTATGCAACCAGACCAAAATCTCAGCAGCCTTTTCCTTTCTTTCTTTTTTTTTGCAGAAATGGTCAAGCTGATACGAAAATTCATATAAAAATTTGAGGGACCCTGACGCAACCCATCAAAGCGGGGAAATAAAGCTTCAAACCACCGATTGAAAACACCTGTGGGAGGTGAGATGGCGGGAGGAACTCTTGGCCTCACAGGAGAGTTCGTTGGGGAGACCCACAGGGGCTTGGAACTGTGCGGGGGCCCGTCCGCCGACCCCGGAGCGACCCCGGAGCCAGCGCAGAGGGGCTCAACTTGCTTGTGGGAAGCGGTGTGGATGCGGAGAGTGGAGCAAGCGCCATGTTCTCGCAGGTCCTGCCCCGACAGGCTGTGTCACAGCACAGCGACGAGGGTTGCCCCACCCCACAGACAGCATCACAAAATAGCGACGTGAGTAGACCCTCCGTGGTGAACACCTAAGGCTCCACCCCTTAAAGCAACAGGCGCACTGAGGGGGAAAAAATGGCCCAAGTGAAAGAACAGATCAAAGCTCCAGAACTAACCGACCAAGAGATAGCCAACCTATCAGATGCACAGTTTAAAACACTGGTAATCAGGTTGGCCACAGAATTCGATGAAAAATTATCGCAATTACTTGAACAAATGAGGAGAGATCTGCAGGGAACCAGTAGGGATAAGAAGGAAACTGGGACTCATATCAATGGAGTAGACCAGCAGAAAGAAAAAAACATCCAACCAGAAAAGAATGAAGAAACAAGAATTCAAAAAACAGAGGAGGGGCTCAGAAACCTCCAGGACATCTATAAACGGCCCAACATACGGATCATAGGGCTGCCAGAAGGAGAAGAGGAAGACCAAGAGATTGAAAACTTATTTGAACAAATAATGATGGAGAACTTCCCCAAGCTGGTGAAGGAAATAGACTTTTGGGAAGTCCAGGAAGCTCAGAGAGTCCCAAAGGAGTTGGACCCAAAGAGGAACACACCAAGACACATCATAATTACATTACCCAAGATTAAAGATAAGGAGAGAATCCTAGAAGCAGCAAGAGAAAAGGTGACAGTTACCTACAAAGGAATTCCCATAAGACTGTCAGCTGATTTCTCAAAAGAGATCTTGGAGGCAAGAAGGGGCTGGAGAGAAGTATTCCAAGTCATGAAAGGCAAGGACCTACATCCAAGAATACTTTATCCAGCAAAGCTATCATTTAGAATGGAAGGGCAGATAAAGTGCTTCTCAGATAAGGTCAAATTCAAGAAGTTCATCACCACCCAGCCTTTATTGTATGAAATGTTAAAGGGATTTATATAAGGTATGGAGGAATATCAACAGGGGAGTGGTAGGGGGAGAAGGGGAGAAGGGCACAGAATAAGTAGCATAAATGGTAGGTAGAAAACAGATAGGGGGAGGTTAAGAATAGTATAGGAAATGCAGAAGCAAAAGAACTTTTGTGTATGACCTATGGACAAAAACTAAAGTGTGGGGAAGGGGGGGTAAGGGCTGGAGGGGAAGAAAGGGGGGAAAATGGGCCAACTGTAATAGCATAATCAATAAAATATATTTAAAAGAATAAATAAATGATTAAAAAAAATTTGAGGGACCCTGAATAGCAAAACAATATTGAAAAGAGAAGGTGGAAGACTCGCCTAATTTCTAATTTCAAAATGAAATTAGAAAGACATTCTAATTTCAAAACATATTACAAAGCTATAGTAGCCAAGCCAGTGTGGTACTAGCATAAGGAGAGACACACAGATCAACGGAATAGAGCTGATGGCGCAGACGGAAAGTCCAGAGAAACGAACCTATACATCTGTAATCAACTGATTTTCAACAGGGTGCCAACTCCATTCAATGGAGAAAGAGCCTTTTCAATAAATGGTGCTGAGATGACTGGATATCAACATGTGAAAGAATGACGTTGGACTCCTACCTCATACTAGGTACAAGAATGAACTCAAATGGCTCACACACCTAAACGTAGGAACTACACCGGAAGACTCTTAGAAGAAAATATAGATGTAAATCTCTGTAACCTTAAATTAGACAATGGTTTCTTAGACATGACACCAAAATAACCAAAGAATAAATATCGTTAAAGTTTTTTGATGGGCATTTATCAAAATTATCCATCAAAGATTTCATCAGAATTAAAAACTTTGGTGCTTCCAAGAACACCACCCAAAAAGTGCACGAAGAGAATGAAGAGGCTGGCTGATGTTTAAGAAAAATCAGTATCAAAAAAAAAAAAAAAGTAATTGAAGAACAATAAAGTAATTTAAAAAAATAAAAGAAAAAAAAGTCACTGGTTAAAGCTGACGACACACACGACGGTTACTGCTGTCATTACCCACGCCTGCAGATAATGTATTTTGTATTTTGAATAAAGAGACAATTGTACATCCCTGAAAAGATAAAAATAGTAAAATAACCCACAGACTGGAAGAAAATATCTGCAAATCATATTTGATAAAGCCTTAGTATCCAAGATATATAAAGAACCGTACCACCATGAGTGGACAAACAAAGGGTGGTACGGTTCATATACAATAGAATATTCAGCCTTAAGGAGGAATGCAGTTTGGTATATACGCTACAACATTGATGAACCTTGAAAACATTATGCTAAGTGAAAGAAGCCAGACACAAAGGACCACATATTTAATGATTCTATTTATGTGTGATGTCCAGAACAGGCAAATCCACAGGTACAGAAAATAAAACAGGGTTACCAAAGGGTGTGGGGAGAATGGTTAGCTGCTGATGGGTATGGGGTTTCTTCTGGGGGTGATGACATGTTCGGGAATTAGACAGTGTGATAGTGGCACAGCCCTGTGACTATATTAAAGATCAATGAACTATACACTTCACAAGAGTGAACTGAATGGCATGTGAATTATATCACAATAGTAAGGAAAAAAGTGATGAAGGCAAAACCTACACAGCATCGGTGTGACTGACAGAGAAGGTTCCACTGGAACATGCTAGCAGAATGAAGAACTGTGTAACATGTCAGAGAAGACGGCATTTTAAGTAGAAAGCCACAAGCTTTCCTTTGTCTTCCCTTCTCTAATTCCAAGTCATTCATTACACAAGTTTCTGTCTATTGCCCCCATACCTTCTACACTGATTGAGGTTTCATACCACCAACCTGGGTCTCTCACCTGAACTCTGGTCCCATACCTAAATTTGTCACCCAGAACCAGTCTCCTACAGGCCATCTTTACCTGGCTATTCTCATGAGTAATCAAAACCTAAGTTAATAAATCTCTTCTTTCCTAGTCATTCTTGTTTTAAATATTTCTCAGACCAGAAAGCTTTAAGTAATAGCACTCTTTGTTTCCTTCATCACTTAAATATAAAACTTCAAGTTTAATAGTTCATTGTTTGAAAGTATAATATTTCCAGAACTTTTTCTCCATTTGTACAACTCACACCTCCTTAAACATATTCCTAGATCCCTGTAACAGGGTCAGTTGCAAAAAGCCTAGCACAGTGCCTGACACGGAACAGATGCTCATTAAGGAGAGCCTGTCCCTTCGACACGTGCTGCATACAAGCTGTTTTAACAACCAGCCCACTCGGCAGGAGGGGCCCTCTAGTGTTTACCTATTCCTGCGATGTAACTGTTCCCACCATGGCTGATTCAGGTTTGCAAAACTTCCTGAAAATTTTATAATTGGCTCTTGTGAGCTCCAGCACACCCTCACCTGCACACTGCTAACCACTGCCTCTTCCCCAAATATGACTTATCAACTCACTCTTCCCAGTGGGTCCCTTCCATTCTCTTCCTCATTTATACACATCTGTATACATTTCAGCATCTTCCCAAATCCAATTCCTTCTATTTCCCTGTTTTTCAAATGTAGCGTGTGTTTTAGACTAGGCATCCACCAACGGACGCCTGAATAGTCTCCATTCACTTCTATATCTTTCCTCATTCTTTTCTCCTGTCCAGAGTTATCCTCTTCCCCTCTGTTTTCTCTCCATTTCATCCCTCTAGACCCAGCTGAAGTGTCATTTCTTCCAAGAAGCCAATGCCAGATATTCTAACCTATAAAAATATTCCTCTTCCCCGAGAAGCTACAGCACTAGTTACCACAACTGAATAAAATTCTTTGAGAGCAAGGGCCCTGCCTGATGATCCGTGTGTCCCACACACAAGGCTGAGCAAAAGACTGAAAACACAGCGCTGCTGCTGCTCTAAAGACTGAGACGATTTCTAAGAGAAACGGCTACGTGAAGCTCCTTGCTGAGCGAGGATGACGTCACACATCGTCTATTCTCCTGACCTAAGTAGCAGAAACGCACAGTCCAACAAGAGCAAGGAACAGGATCAGTGACAAACCCAATGTGTGAAGAATGGGTGACAAGTGTTGTGACTGACTTGGCAGAAAGAAGTACCAATATACAATGGGCTGGACTGCAGTTCAGAGCCCTGAGGGCCCTGGGAACTAGCAGAACCAGGAATCAGAGCCAGAAGTGGGGTTGGACAGTGGAGCTGGAGAGTGGACACTGACCGCTCCCTCTCACTGCCTGTCCCGATGGGTCCGGATGCCCATACCTTCCCACTACCTCAGGAATCAGGAGGGTCTATTTCCCAGAGAAACGGAACTGAAGAGGCTCTCAATTCAGGGGCACCACACAGAGCAGAGGGCAGGAAGAAGGTTCAATGGTAACAGGAGTATTAGAGGACAGCCTCAATAATAGCCAGTGAAACCCTCTGTCCTGTTTCTCTGTTCAGCTCTCAGGACACTGGGAGCTAGGCATTTACACTGGGCAGGAGACAGAACTGAGTGTCCCCAGAGCAAACGCCCGCACGCTGGCACGTGGGAGTCTATCTCATCACAGTGCGATCCGCCCCACCAACCACTTCGGGCTTCCAATCAGATCTTGATGCCTCTTTCAAATCCCAGCGGACAGCCAAAGGTCACCAAACATTTGGGAAAAGGCTCTGTGGGAGAGGAGGCCTCCTATCTCCCAGGGGCTGTTCCCCCTTCTTCCATAGTGATAGAATTTTTTGCTGGGAACATGTACAACCAGAATATAGATGTGTGCTGGGCTTCCTGATATCTGGTTCTGGCCCAGAGCGCAGGTCCTGGAAACCATGATTCAGTACAAGCGCCATAGTACGTGTCCTCAGCCCTCTTTTCCCTCCTACTGCCTAGAACTTAGAGGCCACCATCCTGGACCACAAGGCCCAGAGCCCCACCCTAGGAAAAGGCAGACGGCGAGATGGGAGAAGCCAGGGAACCTGAGAACGCTGCGGAGCACAGCTACGAAGGAGCCCTCCTTTCACATGAGTAAGACTTGCAGCGGAACCTAATGTAAATGGACACAGTCTCTGATAGACAGAAAGCCCAACAAACAGTAAAAGGATTGAGGGTTTAAGAAAAATTCAGATGCAAATAGAAGATGAAAGAAGAAAACTTGAAAACTACAATCGATCTAAAAAGATGAGAAGATAATACATGCATGAAACAGGAACAGATGCTGGAAAAATGAAGCAAACAGCTCTCCAAAGTTAAAAAATGAAGAATTTACTAGAAAAAAAATGGCAAATAAAGTCAAGAAAAGCTCCCAGACAGTGGAATAAAAAGGAGAAAGACAGAAATTGGGAGAAAGAAAATAAAAAGGAAATCTAGAAGCTCAGTGCGGGAGGTCTGATGGTCAATTAACAAGGAGTTCCAGGAAGAGAGAGAGGACAAATGAGAGTAAATCATCAAAGAGCGCAGAAGTTCCCCAGAGCTGAGGACGAACTTCCTGAGTAACGCGATACAACAAAAGCTCAATATAACACAAACACGCACACAGGCATATCACTGCAAAATTTAAAAATAACACAGGAAAAAAGATCCTTAAATCTCGACAAGAAAAACAAATTAGTTGTGTATAAAGGAATAGGAATTGAACTGGTATCAGACTAGTCTAAAAGCTGGAACAATATTCTTCAAAATCTGAGGAATGGAGCTGGCTGGTGTAGCTCAGTGGATTGAGCACAGGCTGCGAGCCGAAGAGTCGCCAGTTCGATTCCCAGTCAGGGCACATGCCTGGGTTGCAGGCCAGGGCCCCAGTGGGCGCTACATGAGAGGCAACCACACATTAATGTTTCTCTCCCTCTCCTTCTTCCTTCCTTCCCTTCTGTCTAAAAATAAATGAATAAAATCTTAAAAAAAAAATCTGAGGAATGGTGACTTGAATTCTGCATCCTAGAATTCTGTACTCAGTTATGTTACCTGTTATGTGTGAAGTATAAAGTATACGAGGTCTGTCCAGAAAAAGTCCAGCCATTGTAATCTAACGAGGACAGTTTGTACAAGTTCGATGTAACCTGGCAGCCAAGGAGAGTGGGCTGGAATGTGCGTGTGTGAACAGTGGTGACTTCACTGGACTAGTCAGTGGGGGTGGTAGACGCCGTTGAGTGATTGTGTGTACTGTGTGGCTGTCACATTCAAAATGACTGAGCAAGTAGAGCAACAAATCTACATCAAATTTTGCATTAAGCTTGAACATTCCTCTGTGGAAATTATTTGGATGATTCAGAAGACCGCAGCTATGGGCAACTGGCGATTGGCAGCTTCATCACAACAATGTGCCTGCTCATGCATCACGTCTCAGGCAGAGTTTTTTAGAGAAACATCAAAATACCTGGTGACTCAGCCCCCCAACAGCTCAGAATTGGCACCCTGCGACTTCTGGCTTTTCCCAAAACTAAAATCACCTTAGGGAAAGGGAAGAGATTTCAGACCATTGATAAGATTCAGGAAAATACTGAGTAGCTGATGGTGACTGGGAGAACTGTGTGAGGCCCCCAGGTGCCTAATTTGAAGGGGACTGAGGCATCACTGTCCCATGTATCTTGTATCTTCTTCAATAAATGTGCCTATTTTTTTAATATTACATGGCTGGATACCTTCTGGACAGACCTCATAAGAATATTTTTAGACATGCAAAGATGTATGTGCTCCATCAAAACAAGGAAGTAAACTGAGAAAAATGAAAGAAAATCCACCAATCACGGGGCAGCCCTGGGACAAGCGCTGTGCAGCAGGCCCAGGGAGCTGCAGTTTGACTTGGGGTTCCAGTGGGGACGTCCTGAGAAAACACGGAACTGCGGGGCAGTGAGAGGCACGATCACACGGAAAGCAGCGTTGGAAGAGGCTTTCATTGCTGTGAGGATGTTTAGGAAAGACAATGATAGGATAGAGAAAACTAGGCAAAAAAGGGGCGATTCGAGGGGCAGAAGGGGGCTGTCGCACAAGTGAGTACGGTGAAGACCCTGGCTCAGCAGGCAGAGTATCACATAGCCTCATGTAAGACTAAATACTGACTTTCAAAATTATGACAACACTGGGAAAGCAGAGGTGAGAACTATAGCCTCACCTGCTGTAATGAGAAATCAAAAATGTCAGAAGAGCAACTAAAGCACAATATTTATAAATTCAGAGTACCAGAAAAACAGCAGATAGAAAGCCAAATGAGGCAGATCCTGTCCGCTGCTTACCCAGCGTCCACTCCCCTCCTTGTCTCCTGATCACTTCCATTCCATTCAAGCAGCAATGTACTAACTTAAAGAGGACCTTTCCCAGCTTCCTACACAGTTAAGGGTGTACATTTAACATGGTCCATGAAATATAAAGGTAAGTAATAAGCACACCAAACTCTTCTCCCTGTTTTCTTTCTGTCCACATAATCATGTGATGCTACAAGCTGAATGACCATCCATCATGGAGGGGGAGAAACAAGGACACATTTAAGGGTAGCTGAGCAGAAAGAGGGAACTTGGATCACTGGTGGCTTCATGGAATTGCTATACAGCCTTGGACTGCCTCCCTTTTTATGTGCGGACAAATTAAATATCTTGTTTACTTGAAGACCAGTTTTTCAGGATTCTGTTGCTTGCAGCTGAGTGCAAATTTGGAACGATTTAGGCTCAGTATGCAAATGAGATGTAAAATCAGACTACCCCTAGACTCCAGACTCTGTCCTGCTGATGTCTAGAACTTAAGGCCCAGAGGCTAGCACACAAGGCGCTCGGAGCATTTACTCAGTTGCAGAGCACAGTGAACCCCAGTCCGCATAACCTACACGAGAAGCCAGAGCACGGTCAAAAGCTTGGGGAGAAGGGGGTCACCTCAGAGAGTCAGGTGAGTCTCTGCTGTCAGACAGGAAATGAAGACGGCAAACTTTACAGAGGGGTGGAAAAATCAGTTAGTGGAGGAGCTCACACTCAGATGAGAATTTAAAAAAATGTTTTACTGAAATACACACACACGCAAGTACAAAAGTAAGTGTACAGATCAATATATTTTCACAATCTGAACACACCCATGTACCAGACATCAAGTTCCAGACACGGAACACCAGGCTCCCTGCAGACGCCTTGTCCCCTCTCCCAGCTACCTAGTGCGGGGAGGTTTAATGAGCTTCTGCTTAACGGCTGTATATAAAGAGTAGGAAAAAAGACCAGGTCTGTGTCTTTCAAACAGAGTATTTCAGGGTCTAAACATACTTAAGCATCCTTACCCGCTTATACCTCACTTTGGCATAGTAGAAACGATTTTGGCGGAAAAGGTAGTTGCCAAACTCTCGTTCAGTAGCTGCCACTTTTAGGACCTTCTGAAGTGGAAATCGATCTTGTTGCTCCTGAGGACCAAAGACAAGGACATTCCACAAGAAAACTCAAAGTCACAATACCACAATGCAAGTGTAGTTACACTGGTTCCATCTTTTTCCTTCGGAGTGTGCACTTCTGTTTACTGACGCATGCATGCCAAGCACTGGGCTATGTGCCTCTGCAGAGATGTCGTCTCTGTGAATCCCAACAGAAGCCACAGCAGTTCGATGTTATCACTGCCCGCACTTTATAGCCGAGTGCCAAAGGGAGCTCTACAGTCCTCTTAGAGATGTTTTCTAAAGCAGCAGTTTCCATAGAATTAGAATCTGATGGAACTTGTTAAGCACAAAAATCAGGACCATTTCCTCAACAGAATTTAACAGGCCTTGGTCTGCCCACGGCCCTACTGATCTCTATAGCCACAATGCTCTACCTTGAGTACATGTTAAAATCACCCATTGGACCTGGATGGTACGGCTCAGCTGGTTGGGCATCATCCTGTGAACCAAAAGGTTGTAGGTTCAATTCCCACTCAGGGCACATGCCCAGGTTGTGGGTTCGGTCCCCAGTTGGGGCACATGCAAGAGGCAACCAACTGATGTGTCTCTCCCTCTCTCTCTCTCTCTCCCCTTCCCTTCTCTCTAGAATCAATTTTTTTAAAAAAAGAAAAAAATCACCCATAGAACTTCTTTTTAAACATGTATGTCCTGTCCTCCTCGCCCCCACCCCAAACCCAGAGATTCTAAATCAGCATACCAGAGGTGGGACCTGGGGTCTGCAAGCACCTGTTTTGCATAAAGATGAAAAAAGATAAGGCCCTTCACTTGGGGTGCTGATAGTTTAGCTGAGTAAACATCATATACGGATATAATCCGGGAATGGACATCTAAGGTCACACACATGGTAAGTGTGAGATAGAATGACAGAGTGCATTCTAATGAGATTAGAAGCCCTATCTCTACGGGAAAGGTCAAGTAGAGGCAACAAAGAAACGGCAACACTCAAATTATGAGAAGAGAGACCATCTGTCCCACTTTGCCTGGGATTACCCCAGTTTAAACCTGATGTCCTGGTGTCCTATCCAGTTAACACTCCCTTTCACTCTGAAGTGTCTTGGGTTGGACAACAAGTTATACGACCACCCTAGTTATGAGCTACCGGTGCTTGACTTGCTGGGAACTAAACTTAATGTTGAGAAGCACATGTTCACTGTCTTGCAGAAAGAAGTAAGCAAAGGATGACTAAAAGATCAGCTCAAACTGCTGGTGTCCATAACAAATCCATGGCCTGACCTTGGCCTAGCACAGTTACCCACACACAAGAGCCAATATGAAGACAGGCAGTACTAGAAGTGGGAGACACCACCACCGCCACTGCACAGGAGCCTCGGGGGTGGAACTGGGCCAGAGGACCATCAGCAGAGATGATAGTTACCCAAAACACAAACCCGACCCTCTTTCTGCGCAGTGCTGACATTTGCGCTCCAGAACTTACAGCCGACAAGGCACAAAATTGGTCTGATTCAGCAGAATCCAGGAAGTCAAGCAGCTCAATCTCAAACAAGACGGTGCTGTTTGGGGGGATCAAGGGCGGGCAGCCCAGTGTCCCATAGGCATAGGTTGGTTTGAACAGAAACCTGGCCAGCTCTCCCCTCCGCATGCTCAGAATGCCCAGCTCCATGCCCCAAAGTGTAATATCTGGAAGAAGGGACAAAAAACTTGGTTGAAGCTTGCTCAATATTCTGTTCCAATGCTATTAAGTTCTTCTCTTTATGTTCAAATAGCTCCATGTCATATTCCAAGCCTTCTGCACTGTGGTCCTGGCTCAGTTTTCAGCCCTGTTTCCCACTACCGCCACCATTCCACCTTTAACTTCCTAGGTTCTGCCGCGTTCTAGCCTCTGCGTTTTCGTTTGCACAGTTCTCTCTTCCTGCAACATCTTCCTCCTCCCCCAATGCCCAGCTTCTGCCCGGATTCAAATCTTACTAACTCTGGTGCTCGTTTCAAATGTACCCTCTTCCACGCAGCCTTCCCTGATCTGTGCAGCTGGAATTAACAGTGCTATCAACAACAGTGCCATCATTAAGTACTCCTACAACACTGCCTATGCTTCCCAGGAACTGGTCCGAGTCCACCAGGTTAGTTGTCTGAACACCAGTCAATCTTCCCCGCCGCACTGGCAGAGATGTTCTAGTCATCTGGGTACATCCTCTCTTTTCATCATGCGCCGTGCATAGTAAGCATTCAACAGATGTTCACTCAATAAACCAACAAAACACAATGCCCAATGGTTAAGTCAGGATGCAAAGATAGCCTCGCCAGTAGGACATCTCCCAAATACTTAGTTCTCAAGGAGGGAACGGGCTGGCTTAGCAAAACTGCCTCAGAGAATCCACGTCCTGGACTGCGTTCCAGTCCCCAGGGCACTGCCCCTCACTAACTTCCCTGAACAACCCCTTCTCTTCCAGCTCCTAATGCGCACTTACCTTCTCCAAGCTTCATGAGCCGAGCAGTTTTCCTAAAGCAATTAGAATCGAAAGGCTTGTCCATGTGCTCCAGGTATCCGGAATATTTCACTAGGGCAGAGGAAACGCACACTGGCAAATGGACCAATACTCTCAACGCCATATCGTCACATCTCTTTAACTACCACATGGAAACAACAGAATCAGATGCCCTTCAACTGGCCCGCACCCTGGGTGACAGGGACAAGTCTTTGCTGAACGCTCGGATGCCTGCCCTTTGGCTCTGAGCGTCAGAAAATTGGCCACTGAGCCTCGGCATGTTCCTTGTTCTACGTGGAGGACATAGGGTCCTCTCGCTGTCCTTTGAAAATTCGAGTTCTAACAAAGTATGTTCTACCCCATAAAAATGCTATTTTTTTTGGAAAACGTAGCCTCCCCTCCCCCTAAAGTGCCACGAAACCACCATTCCTCTTGTATTGCCAGCTTCTTGAGGCCAGACGGCGCCGCGACTGCAGGCCGTACCTAGCACCGAAGCATCCGGTGTCACCAGCTCACCAGCGCCCTCTCGGATGATGTCCTTCAGCACACCCCGGTCCCCGGAAATGTCCAGCATCCACCGACTCAGCCTCTGGTAGGGAGACTTGTGGGGAACGAAACACGCTTCAGAGCCCTCCGACTGCACCCCGACTCCAATGCCCTGGCCCCTGACCAGCCGGGGCCCTCAACAGGCCTGGGGTGCCGTCCCCTCGCCTGACTCCCGGAGTCTGGGCCTTCCCCACCATGGCCGCACAGACAAGCCTGTCTGTCCACCCGCCCCGTGCCGGTGCCTCCAGGAACTTCCCGAAGGCTGCAACCCAGCCGCTCCCTTCTACCTGGCCTTCGGCACCCGACCCGGGCATCCCGTTCACCGGACGCGAGGGAGAGCTCATGGCTTCGCCCCAACTGTAGCCAACGGTCCTCGGGCCAGGGAGGGCGTGGCAGCGCACGTGACAGGCGCCGCAGAGCACGATGGGGCACGCAGTGGAGGTGGGAAGCACGATGGGGCACGTAGGGCGGGGCGTGCAGAACGCCGTGCAGCACGCGGTGCGGGCGTGTGTGGTGGGGCACGTGATGGAGAGTGGGAACTCTCGGCGGGTTACGTGGGTGGAGCGTCCTGTTGAGCACGAGGCCTCGGAAACAGCCTCCGGCTGGAAGGGTTAGGCCTCCAGCAGTGGGTTATTTCCACCCTCCTTCTTTATCATTTTCAACTGCTTAGATGCAGCCACTTATTCCTGCTTGTGCCCGGAAGGGTAATTTTGTTGCCAAGTTCATCAGACACCTTTTGTCCTCGGAGTCCTGGACTCTCGTAAGCATTTTGGTGAAGCTGACTTCTCTGACCATTAAACACTCTTTTCTCTTGGCTTCTATATGTTTTCTACCATTGTCCTAACAGGCTGCCACAAACCTAGCAGTTTAAAGCAACACGCATTTATTCTCTCATAGTTCTGTATAAGTCTGACATCAGTCTCTCTCTGCTCAAATCAAGGGATTAGCCTGATTGGAGGTTTTGGGGGGAGAATCCACTTCAAAGCTCATTGAAGTTGTTGGCAAATCCAGATCCTTGAAGTTCTAATGCGGAGGCCCCCATGCCCGTCCTGGCTGTCAGCGGCGAGCCACAGTTAGCTCCTAGAGGCCTCTCTCCCATCCTCCCATATGGGCCCCACATCTCAGAGGCAGTGGTAGTGCTGAATCCTCCTCACGCTTGGAATCATCCTCATGCTTGGAGTCCTCCTGCTTCCTCTTCCATAGCGTCAGACTCCAGCTTCTCTGCTGTTAGGGGGTCACATGATTAGATTGGACCCACCTGGATAATTCAGGACTGTGACTGTGATTACAGCTTCAAGGTCCCTTCTGCCCTGTAAGTGACATATTCACAGAGCCCAGGAATTAGGGCTGCCTCCTGCAGCTTCCTAGTCTCCACACTCCCCTGCTGTTCCTCTGGCCTCACTGGCTGTCCCTTCTCAGTTGTCCCCCATCTCCTGACCTGTAAACATCAGCAACCTAGGGCTGTCCTTGGACCCCTGCCCTTCTCTGCTTTCAGTCCCTGAGAGGTCCCAACCATTCCCACAGATTTAACTGTGTGATGTAAACAGGTGCCAGACCCCAGGGGACTGTGTCCAACTGCCTTTTCAGTGGGTCTCGGAGAGTATTCAGTCTCTGGACCAGCAGCACCAGTGCTTGTTACAAATGCAAATTCTCCAGCCCATCCAGGCACTCCTGAACCAGAAACTCTGGGACCTGGGCCTAGAGATTTGTGTTGCGACAAGGCCGCTGGGTGATTCTGTTGTTTTCTGAAATCTGCAGACCAGCTGGGCTATGCAGTTCCTCCGCCTGGATGTCCTCCGGCTTCTGACTCTGGATCCCCTTGTACTCTGTTTACATCGTTCTTCTCTGTTTCAGTCATTTGGCTTCACCACCCATCCACCCACGTGCTCACGCTATTGTAAGCCATTATCTCCACAGCAGCTAGAATGTTTAAAAAATATGAACAAGATGATATTTCCTTGCCTTGAAACCCTCTAAGAGCTCCCACTGCCCTGGAAATGAAATCCGAACCTTTGCCCTAGTCTATTCAGCCCTCCTTTCCAACCTCTCTGGCCTCATCTTCTGATGTTTCCCCTCCTTGACTACATGCCAACCACTCAGGTCTCCTCTCTAGTGCTTTCCAGCCTCAGGACCTTTGCACTTGCTGACCAATTGTGTGGTCCACCCCCCTGAATCCTTTCAGGTGGTTGATTCCTGCATATCCTTCACATCTCAGCTCAACCATCCCTCCCCAGAGACATTGCCCTGCTCCTTACTACAGCGCACCTCATATAACCTGTCATCCCGTTCCCCTTTCTCTCCACGCTGTGTATCTCCTGCATACCACTTAACACCATTGCATTAACTTGTTTATTTATGACCTTACAGCACTCTGACCGCAATACTCCAAAGGCACAGAACCCTCGTCTGTCTTGTTCTTTGATATATTCACAATGCCCAGCTCAATGTTTGACACAAAACAGTTCTCAATGAATATTTCTTGAATTAACAAATAAAATTAGCTTTCTATCTGTCTATATGAGACATTGGTCTTGCTTGTCACTGGGGTGGAGACCTCCCCTGCTGGCAGACATAGGTGCGTAGGCCTGCAGTTCTAGAGCTTGCCCTTCCTTCCTTCCTTCCTTCCTTTTCAGATGAGTTGGTTTAATTCCAGGGGGTACAGAATTTGGGCTACAACAAAGACCTCGAGGTGATTCTGTTGTTTGGCAGGGTTCTGGGCTCGGTTTACTCTGACCTCACAGCTAAGATTGGAATGGCTGGGTGAGAAGAACTAAAGAGACGAGCCACTGCATGATGATGATGATGATGATGATGATTTACAAAAGTTAATTCTTATAGATACCCACAGGCTCCGAGGCAACACCCCACCCCAGCTACAGATGGCAACAGACAGCATGAAAGGGAGCCCAGACCTTCAACTGGGAATGGAATTAAGGGCCACCACCGCCCCCAGGCACAAGGAACAGCCCAATTTTTGCCAGATTTGTTCATTCCACCTGTGGGCCGGCGGGGGGCAGGGGTCTCCTTCCCCACAGCCTTCATTTTTAGTTCATTGGGTTCCTTCTGCTCCTCTTTCCTTTTTTGCTTGATGCCTTATCTTCCTTGTACATCTCCTTGGCCTGCTTCTGGGGCCTTTGCCACCTTTGAGGCGGGACATGGCGCCTGCTGCCCCTTTCCCACACCCTGCCACCAGAAGCTCTGGAACTCCTTGTTTCTAAACACCCCCAGAGAGCCTCTCCATTCTGTCCTTTCCAATCACTAATTTCCCACCACACCCTTGAGATATGTATAGTACCTTATGACCTGTATATTATATATCCAGCATGTATAATATATTATTAACTATATAATAAAATGTCACTGAATTTCTAACCTTTCAAAAGACTTCATATAAAAAGTTATTAATGCACTAATGTTGAAGAAGTTAGACACAAAAAGAGTACATATTAAGTGAATCTGTTCCTTTGAAATTCAAAACCAGACCCCGTTCATCTGCAGCGATATGGGCCGTGAGAGTATCTGCTCTTGTGAGAGGCTCTGCCTGGGGACAGCGTGAGGGGGGCTTCTAGGTGCTAGAATGTTCTGTGTCTTGATCTGGAGAGTGAGTATATATAAAGTGTACATTAAGTGTGTGGTTAAGATTTCTGCACTTTTCAGAAGATATATCCCTATTTAAAAATCTAAAGTAAATAAAAATATCTTTAGTTTTTTTTTATTCTTAGGCTCTTTTTTTTATTATTGTTTACTCTGTCACAGTTGTCCCAATTTTCCCCCTTTGCCCTCCTTCACCCAGCCCACCCCACTCCCACAGTCAATTCCCGCACCATTGTCCATGTCCATGGTCATTCATACATGTTCTTACAAATACCTTTAAAAAGACAGAGATTCAGGAAGGTGGTGTCGCAGCACAGGTCCGTTGGGTTTGGGATCTGTGAGGGTTGAACAGGTGCCCAGCCTGTCTCCACCCCGCCCCCTTGCCTGGCCAAAGCAAGCACCTGAACGTTATAGTTATCAGAGCTGCCGTGGCGGAGGCTGCCTCCCCCGTCCCGTGACGTGGCCCAGTTTCCACCTGATTCTGGGTGACCTTGAGGATATGGGGGTGTTGCTGGGAAAGGGGAGGAGGAAAGGGGCAGAGACTAGGTGGTGGAGCAGGCATCCAGCTGCGATCCCCAAGTTTCCACTCCTGCTATTCCATCCTGGGGAGAAGAGGCCAAGCCAGTCAGGTCAGTGATGCTGTTCTGAGGCCCCGGAGGGAGGCTCAGTGGCTCCTGAAGCCAGGTAGTTCCATGGGGGGCGGGAGGGGGTCTGCTGGGTCTGCTGCCGACTTCCACCGCGGCGCGTCCAGCAGGGTGCTTCTCCTCTCTCAGAGGCCATCAGTTTTCCAAGGGGAATGGGTGGGAGATTAAGATACATCTCTCCTAACTCCCAGACTCTTCAGAACAATTTTGTTCTAAGACAACTCTGCTTTAGAATGATCTGGGAGTGTCTCCTGTAAATGCGGATTTCTGGTCTCACTGGAGAGGTGTGAAGGGATGACTTGGGAACCTCTACTGTAACTCTGATTCCAACAGTTGCTCACCAGTGTGACCCCTTTTCTGCAAGGCGGACAGGACCTTTGCCGTTTTTGCTGTCCCGTTCTAGGTCAGGACACCTGCTGAGGCTGGAGCTTGCATTATTTATGTCACAACAGATGACGCTGCAGAGGGTCCCTTTCATATTTACCTTCAAATCAGAGTTTTAATAGAAAACATGTAGAAGCATATATCTCCAAGTGACCACCCCCGCCCCCAATTTAAGTACTTTGTCTTAAAGATGGGGAACAGGCCTAAGATCTTAGAGGGTCAGGGCTGGAACCCAGGACTGGAGTCTGTAAGGCCCTTTAATTTCGAGGCCCTTTCCAGGGGGTTGTGGGCAGAGGGAGTGGAGGAAGCAGGCTCAGGAAGGCGCCCTGGGTTACAGCCCTCACCGTGGATGGCGGGATGGCGGCGTGGCGGGTGAGCCTGACGGAGCTGGAGGACCGCCTGCAGTGCCCCATTTGCCTTGAGGTCTTCAAGGAGCCCCTAATGCTGCAGTGCGGCCATTCCTACTGCAAAGGTTGTCTGGTGTCCCTGTCCTGCCACCTGGACTCTGAGCTGCGTTGCCCAGTGTGCCGGCAAGAGGTGGATGGCAGCAGCTCCCCGCCCAACGTCTCCCTGGCGCGTGTGATCGAAGCCCTGCGGCTACCCAGGGACCCAGAGCCTAACATTTGCCGGCACCACCGGAACCCACTCAGCCTCTTCTGCGAAAAGGACCAAGAACTCATCTGTGGCCTTTGCGGCCTGCTAGGCTCCCACCAGCACCACCGGGTCACGCCAGTCTCCACCGTCTACAGCCGCATGAAGGTGGGCAACGAGCCTGCTGGGGGTCGGGGACCCAGGCCGCGTAGGGGGCCCATGGAGCCCACAGAGCCCACGGAGCCCAGCTCCTGCGCTCTCTGGCACCATCACTAGGCAAATAAGGGTCAACTTGAGTTCTCTGCAGCCCTATCCTGGAGCAGAACGCCCGGAGCATTCATTCTCAGCCAGTGCTGGGGATTAGTGCAATACGGAGAGCGCCCTGTGTCACGTGATAGCCCTTCCCCGGTCTTATTTCTCTTTGAATGCTCCTGGGACTGCACTCTTAGACACAGGAGGACAGGGACTTCACTTTGTTCCCCGGGGTATTTTTCTGCCTGGAGATGTGCCTGGTCTACTAAATGTTCAAAATGTATTTGTGGGATCAATGGCTTCCTGCCCTCCTGGACCTTTGCCTCAGGTCATCATTTAAGACAACTAATCATAACAATGATGCCATCTTTGGTTAATGTTGATCTAAGAAGGGTGGGATTTTATTGTATTTTACACGTGAGGAAACTGAGGCTCAGAGAAGGTGTCTTACCCAAGGCCACACAGCTTGTCAGTGGCAGAGCTAGGACTCCAACCAAGGCCAGTTTTCTTTTCGCTGCCAACAGATCAAGAAAGGGCAGGAAGGGCTCTTGGAAAGGAAGCATCATAGGGTATGTGGCCTAGTATTTGAGGGAAAGGGGGCGTAGGAGTGAGGAAGGACAAAATACGAGTGAGGCAGCCAGGAAAAGAAAGAACATGGATATCTGCAGGCGGAGGGGCCCCTGTAAGCTGTTCCAGAAGTTTCCTGGCTGACTGCTCTGGGAAGCATTTCTGTGTTACCTCAACCCTGGGAGACGAGTAGGAAACATGTACGGGGCCAGCCGGGTCATCCGCCAGCCCCTCATCCCCACAGACCTTTACCGGGCATCTGATCTGTGCTCGGCGCTGTGCTAGTGCCATGGTGCAGTAGTGGGCAGGAAGTTCACCCTGCCATGGTGGAGCTCACAGTCTGGTGGTCTGACAGAGTCCCACGTGTTGGGTGCTGCTGTCCAAGTCAAACAGTCTCCAGGTGAGACTACCTGGAGCATGGCTCCTGCATGGTCTTAGGTGGTCAGAGAAGGCTTCCTGGAGGAAGTGGACTGCTAAGCCAAGAATTGAACCCCAAGGAGGACTTGATAGGAAAACAAGGGGAGGAAAGGCATTCCAAGTATAAAGAGCACGTGCAAAAGACCAGGAAGCAAACAGCATGGCACCCTTGAGGATTTATGAGTCGTTCCATTAAGCTCAAGGGAGAGTGAGGTGTGAGCCAGACAGGGCAGGTGAGGTAACAGGGGCCGGGTCATGGAAAGACCTGTGTGACATGGGCGGGGTTTGTAGTTTATTCAGAGCACCACGGCGGTGCAGTGACGGGCACTGAAGGTTTTCAAGCAGAGTTGTGACGTAGTCCTATCCCTCTGCTGAAGGGGTAGATTGGAGAGTGAAGCTCGGGATAACAAATTGAGAGTAAGGGTCTGCAGTGATAAGAGGAGACCCTGATGATGCCCCAAGGAGCACCAGGTTTTGAGGTTTGGGTAGAGAGAATCCCAAGGGGGCGGAAAGAACCAACGGAGGGCGCAGAACACTGGCGGACTATGGCCTCCCAGAAATCAGAGGAATAAAGCATTTTAAGGAGAACATCACTTGTGTGTAAATGTCTGCCGAGGATTGAAAAGAGTCTGTTAGCTTTAGCAGTAAGAACTGGTCACCTTGGCAAGAGTAGTTTTAGGGGAGTGTGGAAGGAGGAAGCCCGACTGCAGTACAATGAAACTGAGCCCGCGTTTGATCAGCAGACAGCTGCCCTGGGAAGAAGGAAACACTTGGGAGCTTGCTCATCACTTCTGGCAAGGAGCCAGGGCTCAGCTTGAGTCCCGGTTTTGGATGTGGTTTTTATGTGATCCCAAGACTTGTCCATGTGTTGTGACCAATTTAGGTTTCTTTACCAGATCCCTGTCATGCATTGCTGTTTTCTCCTATTGAGTGAGATTTTGAGACACTTTATTTTCGTAATTGTGTTTGCTCTCACTGTGGCCCGGTTGCTGAGAAAGAACTAGTCCCATCTCTCTCTGCCTCGCGAGGAGTACCACTGGAATGCCCTGTCTTGGGCTGCTATGTGATCTGATGCCTCCTCAGCCAGAGCAAGGGCTCTGTGTCCATTTATTCCTTACCCAGCTCCCTTTCCGAAAGGCTCTTGCAGCTGACTTCTCCTCAGGAACGTTCCAAGCCAGAGTCTGTACACTTCATGGGCATATACCCGCAGGGCCCCAGTCAAGTGGTGTAGCTAGACAGTGGTCTAGGAGGTCCTGCTTGGCTCCTTAAGAACAGGTCAGATTTGGGGCCAGGGCAGCCCAGAAATGAGTTTACTTCATCCTTGGGAACCCTTAAATCTTGGCTGGGCCCAAGCCTGCTGGGGGTGGATTCAGGTCTTTCTAGGGTGTGGGGACTCACCAGGTGTAACCTGGGCCACCACATGCACCACTGGCCTCACCTGGGAATAGCCCTTTTGTAACAACCAAAATGCCCACTAATTCTGGACTTCCTGGTGCCTGGAGTTTACCTGGTAGATTTTGCAGGGAGTTTTGGCTTCAGACTGGCAATCACCTGTCTTGGGTATTATGTAGTGAAGCACCATTTAGCGCCTTTCTCCACGTCTTCGAGAGGGATAAGTTGGAGTCCTCTTCTGCCTGGGCAGTTCCTACCATCAATGTGGAATATTCTTGAGCAGTCTTAGCTAGTTTGAGGTCAAGGATACCTGGGTAGGTCTGGTGCCTGTCCTGGTCACACTGGGAATGCTAGTAGCCATTGGGATGCTCCCTAGAAGGGTGAGGCACCAGGAGCTGAGATGGTACAGGGGCCAGCCACTCATGGGGCCATGCGCATTGCCACCAGGAGGAGCTTGCAGCCCTCATCTCTGACCTGAAGCAGGAACAGAAGAAGGTGGATGAGCATATCGCCAAGCTGGTGAACAACAGGACCCGGATTGTCGTGAGTGCCTTTTCCCTCTGCCCCTGCGCTGGGACCAGCCACCTTCCCTTTCCTACAGAGCCCAGGGCCAACGTGTCCTGCACAGGAATCCACAGCTTCCATATAAAGCCAGCATTCAAAACATTCCAGGGCAGGGTGGGGAAGGTGCAAATCTCCTCAGGGGAATTCAACCCAGTTGTCAGGACTGTCTCTGAGTTGGTTTTCGTCCCCTTGTCCTTGGGACTGAGATAAGCCAGAACATAATTCCCAGAAGTAAACAGCCCAAAGCATGGTGTGACTCGCCAGCCCTGTCTCATGTGTCTGCTTGACCTTGACAGTCTGTGTGGTGCCCGCTCAGTGCCTCGCAGCACGGGCGTGGGAAGGCCTGAAGCTCCCCTCGGTGCTCTGCTTTCCCTCAGTGAGGGGTGTATGGGGCTGGGCGGGTGTGGAGCTGAGCCCCTGCAGGTGAAATGGCAGCAGTGTCCCCCTCATCCTTGAGAGGGAGGTGGCATTACCCCACTCAGTGGGGACAGAACTCGGGGTCAGAAGGGAGTCCTGGCTATGTCACTTTCAAGTCTGCTCTCCTGGGGCCTTTCAGACTCTTTTCAGTTGTGCAACCCTGTGATAAGGCAAAGTCTTCCTCGCACACTCAATAGTTAAGACAAGTAAAAGCAGAGCCACTGCTTTGAAATGGGAACCGGGGGCCCAGCCTCTGCCCTGCCACTGTTGCCCCCTCCCATGGTGCCCCGTGGGACCTCCAGGCACAGTGTGAGCGCCTGGGCAGGCCTCAGCCCTGGCTCTCAGGTTCCAGGACCAGCCCGTCCGCTGCCAGGCCCTGGAGACATGGAGGTCAGTCATCACCACTCCAACGTGGCTCTGGCCTTGACAGGCTCGCTCTGTCCTAGAACGAGTCCGATGTCTTCAGCTGGGTGATCCGCCGTGAGTTCCAGGAGCTGCACCACCTGGTGGAGGAGGAGAAGGCCCGCTGCCTGGACAGGGTGGAAAGTCACACCCGCGGCCTCGTGGCCTCCCTGGACATGCAGCTGGAGCAGGCCCAGGGCACACGGGAGCGGCTGGTGCAAGCCAAGTGTGTGCTGGAGCAGTTTGGGAACGAGAATCACCACGAGTTCATGAGGGTGAGTAAACAAGGGAGCGTCCCCTATGCCGAGGCCCCTAGGGCCTCAAGAGCCTCTTTCGCGTAGCCTCTGCTGTGCCCTAACCTACCTCTCTTTCGTCTTCCAGAAGTACCACTCCATGGCCTCCAGGTAATACCTTGGCAGGGAGCTCTCGGTATGGGTCTGGTGGCTGCAGGAGATCTCTTCTCTCCTAGTTCCTCCCTTCAGTTTCACCAGTGCCTCAGGAGCAGCTGCCCACATCTGGCTCTGTATGGGGCCAGGAGAAACGGGGAGAAGGCATGTCCCTGCCTTCAGGGGTCTTGCAGACTGGTGGGAGGAGTACAGTGAACTGTGGCTACATCGCTGTGGGTACCTGGAACAATAGAAGCTGCAGAAGTAACATGGCGGAGGAGGTGACTGTGGGGGGTGGGGATTGGCCAAGACAGTGTATGGGTGGGATAGCTGAGAAAGGAGAGGACAGGAGTTTGCCAGGCAAGCAGAGTGATGTGAAAGGGCAAAGTAGTATGTGGGCTTGGGAGTATTATACATTCAGTATGGCCGGGCTGTGAAATACGACACAGGAAGTACGTGGAAGAGGTGGGTAGTGGCTGGAATGAGAGGCCTTGACCCCTGCACTTTGGCTGGTGTTGAAAGGAACTGGACCCACGTTCTAGTCCCAAGAAGCGAACAATCCATGCAGTTCCCGAGCCTTCCTCAGACCCCATTCCTGAGTCTCCTTCTTTTCTCAAATTTTCTTTTTATCTTTTAAAAAAATTTACTGATTTTTAGAGAGAAGAAGGGAGAGAGAGAAACATTGTTGTTTCACTTATTTATGTATTCATTGGTTCTTGTAATTGCCCTGACTGGGGATTCAACCCACAATCTTGTCGTATCAGGACGATGCTCTAACCAACTGAGCTGCCTGGCCAGGGCCTCACATTTTCTTTAGTCTCAGGAACAATTTGATTAGGAGCGTTGGTTTAAGTAAATGGACAGAGATCCAATAGCCCCAGCACCAGGGTCCTGAAATGTTAGTGTTCATCCCGGTCGCCTGTGGGCGCTCATTCCAACACCAGCCCTGGGCCCCGGTGGCTAGTTCCTGATTCAGCTGGTCTGGAGTGGGACCCGAGGAAATCTGCATTTTAACAAGCTTCCGGGTGATGCTACTGGTCTAGGACTGCACTCTGAGGACCACTAATAGAGATTATTACCCCTTCCAGGAAGGAGGCAGGTCCTCCGAGATGGGGGTGGAGGGGAGGAGATGTTGGGCATCTTGAGTGCAGTCCTCTGAGCTGTGGCTGCCGACTGGACTTGCACACGGGTGAGGCAGCTCCGCCATCAATGCAAACTGTTGCTTCCAGAGCAGAGCTCCAGCAGGCCCGGCCTTTGGAGAGCACGTTCAGCCCCATCTCCTTCAAGCCAGGCCTCCACCAGGCCGACATCAAGCTGACTGTGTGGAAAAGGCTCTTCCGCAAGGTTCTGCCAGGTGAGGCCCCAACCCATCCTAGTCCCGAGGGCTGCGGGGGTGAGGTGCGGAGAGCTGGAACGGAGGCTTGCAGAGGCTCATGGTGAGAGCATGGGAACCGGGCTCCACCAAACGGCTACAGTCAAGCTCAGCTCCATCTCCTGCTAACCAGGGCAAGTTGTATGATTTCTGAGCCTCTGTTTCCTCATCTGCAGACAAGCTGTTAATGCCCACCTTGCTAGGCTGCATATTTACAAATATACATGTGTATATAGTTTAGTGATTAATAAATGTAGCTGTTACTCTGTTGAGAAACACTCAAAGGCGTCTAATTAACTCCATTATTGGCACATAAGGGAGACCAATCAATAGTCTGATTTTATCCAACAAAGACAAAAACAGGATTTATATAA
Organism: Micronycteris hirsuta; assembly: GCA_004026765.1. Lineage (NCBI taxonomy): Eukaryota > Metazoa > Chordata > Mammalia > Chiroptera > Phyllostomidae > Micronycteris > Micronycteris hirsuta. The sequence goes on from PVJI01001107.1 coordinate 42,589, forward strand.
TACAAAAAGGGGCAGAGGAAAAAAAACTATATTCTCTGCACCGTGAATGTTGTTTGCACATTTTTGGTGTAAACTGATTGGCCAGCGGCTAGCAGAGAGGTCAGTGGGAGTTTGTCCTTGAAGAGGCTGGCAGGGTAGCAAAGAAAACGGCCGCAGTTGTTACGGATTCTCCAGAAAACCCCAGGGAGTTTAGCTGTGGAGCACACGTGGCAGGCGGTCGGCCGGGTCCTCCCGGCAGCACCTGAGCCTTAGGCAGGCCCGTGCCATTGTCCCTTACCAGAAGGCCTCAGCTCACAGCTGTTCATCTTTGACACCCTTCAGGCATCCTTCCTTTATCCAGCAAACATCCTTAAGGGTCCCACTCTGTGCCTGGTCCCTCCTCGGCCCTGAGGGTAGAGAGATGAGCCCATGCAGTTCCTCTTCTGAGGAGCTCAGGGCCTCCAATCAGCCTCCCTCGGGGCAGGGTCTGCTGCCCTCTGTGTGGCTGGCAAACACGCCTTCTCTCATCTTCCCTAGCCCCGGAGTCTCTCAAGCTGGACCCTGCCACAGCCCATCCTCTCCTGGAGCTCTCCAAGGGCAACACGGTGGTGCAGTGTGGGCTCCTGCCCCAGAGATGTGCCAGCCAGCCCGAGCGCTTCGACTATAGTACTTGTGTCCTGGCCAGCCGGGGCTTCTCCTGTGGCCGCCACTACTGGGAGGTGGTGGTGGGCAGCAAGAGCGACTGGCACCTGGGAGTCATCAAAGGCACAGCCAGTCGCAAAGGCAAGCTGAGCAAGTCCCCAGAGCATGGCATGTGGCTCATTGGCTTGAAGGAGGGCCGGGTGTATGAGGCCTTTGGCTGCCCAAGGGTGACCCTGCCTGTGGCTGGACACCCCCACCGCATCGGCATCTATTTGCATTACGAGCAGGGAGAGCTCACCTTCTTCGATGCTGACCGCCCGGATGACCTGCGGCCACTCTACACCTTCCAGGCTGACTTCCAGGGCAAGCTCTACCCCATGCTGGACACATGCTGGCATGAGAGGGGCAGCAACTCACTGCCCATGGTGCTGCCCCCAACCAGTGGGCCCAGCCACCTCACCCTGCCACAGCCCACCAAGCTGTAGGCGCTGCTCACGGGGCTGCCTGCTCTCAGGCCCTTCCCAGCCGGGCGTGGGGACTTGAGGCTTCTGCTGGGTCCAGCAAGCAGAGGTTACATTTTTACTGTTTGGGAAGGTCTTCTTGCCTGCGTTTCCCTGGAAACATTTAGTGATAAGGAGAAAAGGACCACAGTCTCTTCCCCATCAGCCAAGGGTGTGTTTATTATTTTCAGGTTATTAACCAGCAGAAGTAGGCCTTGGTGTCCATGGGCTTCCCTTGGTCCCTCCTCACCATGCTTGTTGCTCATTCTTCCAACTGGGGGTGGAAACAGTCCCATACATCATTTTTCATGATCACTTTGAACTTAAAATAACTTGAGGACAATACATTTGCCACTTTCTTCCTCTTTAAATGATTTGCTAATATTAACTGCCATACGGAACTGCTTTATACTCTGGTCTCCAACCTCTGGCGGGACTCGAGCTTGCTTCCATCCGTTGCCCACTGACCTGTGGCTAGAGCCACATAAACCACTCCATCACTGCTCTGTCCATACGGACTCTCCTGACTTCCCGCCACTAGATGAGATGGAAATGGCACTACTTCAAAGCAGAAGCAAGTAAGGGGGCCAGACAGGGGTGCAGCCCATCCCTGGATGCTGCCATGCACAGAGCCCATGCCTGTTCATGGTGAGCCTGCCCCGGCCACACATGATGGTGTCCATCCAGACCAAGGCTGGGACAGCTGCATTCTCTCCCAAGAATCTGGAAATTGGAAGAGAGAGAATGGTAGGGGCCCAGCTACCTGAGACCTGGAGCTTTAGCGAGCTCCCCAGCCTTGTGCACCCGAGGTCTGTGAGGCCACCTGAGCGCCCTCCACAGGGAAGGGCTCCACTGCGGTGCCCTGGCCCGTGTCCGTAGAGGCCGCATGGCACAGCTGGACTGACAGCCTGAGGGGTCCTCCAGGAACAGGAGAAGATAGGCGGCTTGTGAGGGGCTACCTCAAGGCCATGTCCACCTACCTCCTCATCCCACGGGAGACTCGGGAGACATCATCTCGCTCTGATGAAGAATGAGTCTTTCTGTCCCACCTCCCTCCAAGTAGAGTTGCAGACTATAAAACAGCTTAGCTGAGTCTCGAACTGGGTCCTCAGCAGCAGGATATCCCACAACTCATGGTGCAGCCATCAGCCCTTTAAGTTCGGCATCATCCTTCCTTGGTGTGTGCAGCCAGGAGCACCTCTGGCTAACCCTCCTTCTGCTGTCTCTGTAATAACCTGGCTGAACAAATGGTGCTGGTTGTGTCTTTACTGGCTGAATCTGTCAGGTCTTGGCCTTGGTTCCTATGTGCTTGTCACCTTTCAGACCTGACTTTTGGTTATGCAGCAATTCCTTCCATCCCAGGACCAGGCTGAAGAGTGTCGCTCCTTTATATCCACTCACCACACTTCATCCTGCTCTGTGTCCTCGGAGGCTGGTCTGATGGAATGCAGAACTGGCTTCCTGTTGGGCTCAGCTGATGGGAGGGACTGGCAGGAGATCCAAGGGCAGGAGAGGGAGTTTGAGGTATTTATTTTCCTGGTTTCCTGCCTGCTGGGGCTATGGGTTGGCAGCTCCCCTCTACTTAAGACTGCCGGCAGGTGACCCTCACCTGTGACTCTTCCCTTGTTCCTTGGGCCCAGCGGTAAGCAGTGCTGCTGCGAGCCCCGGGCACTGACTGCACGGTTCCCGTTCCCTTAACTCTGACCCGTCCCTTCTTTAAAATGTCCCTGACTACTCTTTGTGTGCACCTTTCTGCCTGCAGCCAGGTCCTGACAGACACAATGGCATACTTCTGCACTCATTTAATAAAATGTTCGGCTAGCCAGAGTTAGTGTTTGCAATCAAAAGATGTTTTTTTGAAAAATTTAAATCAAGAAAATTCTTACATAACCACAATGCAAATGTGCTGAAATGAGGACATTCGCACTGAGAAAACACTGCTGTCCGCCCCACAGACATTGCTCAGACGTCACCCTTTGTCCTACTCGTCCTCTGTGGTGAGAATGTTTCAGTCTGGGGTCCAGCCCAGGACTACCTGCTGCATTTCGGCCGTCCCGTCCCCCCAGCCTTCCTCATCGCCGTCAGTCCCATCTTTCCTTGTCCTCTCCACTTGGACGTTGTGACAAGATGCGACCAGTTATTTTGTAGACCGTCCGTCCGTTGGGGTTCACTGATGCTTCATCAGCTCCAGGTCACGCACAGAGGGCAGGGACCCCCAGGGCTGTGTTCGCGTGGATCTTGTGAGGTGGCAGGAGACGGTGACTTGTTCCCCATGCTGGTGACGTTAACTTTGACCAGCAGGTCCCGACGTGCCCTCCATGTTTCTCTGCTGTAAAGGTACTGTTTTCCCCTTTATTTTAAGTAACTACTCTGTGGAAAGATTATTTGAAGTTATGTGAATATCCTGTTCCTTACAGTGATAGCTCTTGATTGAATCAAATTACTATAATGATTGTCAGATAGTAATTTTTTTAAAGTTTTTTTATTACTTTTATTTTTAGACAGGGGAAGGGAGGTAGAAAGAGGGAGAGAAGCATCAACATGTAGTTGCCTCTCACACTGGGGACCTGGGCTGCGCCCTGACTGGGAATTGAACTGGTGACCCTTTGGTTCACAGGCCGGCGCTCAATCCACTGAACCACACCAGCAGGGCTGAGATAGTAATTTTTAAACTCTAGCATTCCTTCCACATTTATTACTTAACATTTTACTGTACGGTCTTTCCTACTCCCTTATTTATTTACTTCTGTCAATATGGATCCGTGGATTCTGAATTTATTCAGTGAGCTATAATCCCTTACTATCATGACTTATTTTGATGCTCAGGTCATCTCAGACTTGGCCAGTGGGAGCTCCTTCAAGCTGGCTTCTGTGCCTGCCGTTCTGTGAGCACATTCTTACTTCTGGCACGAGATGGTCCAGGCTCAGCCTCCCAGCCCCAGGCCTGGACTCAGCCGTTTGGCTAAGGACTCCTGATTCTTTCTAGTGGGGAGTGACATTAGAACCCAAGATCTGGGAGATAGGTGTGCTCATTGCCACTGAGACTGGGGAGAATTTTCATTTCACATCTTTCTTGCCTGTCACCATTTTACATCTGTAGCTCCTTTCTCTCACCCAAGATGCCTGGCACCCGACAAAATCAGTGTATTTACTCCATTGCTCCATCTACAACACACTTCAACTTGTTTCAGGGTCGCTGCACACACACCGCTGTTAATAAACCTACAACATATTCAGTCAAATTGAAGGTTTCTTTGCCGTTTTTCTGGTCCTTTTATCTTCAGACTGAGAGGAGTAAAAGTACTGTAGCTAAAAGTTACTTGGGTTCTTTTCCACTTTCCTTTAATAGGGTTGTTTGCCATTTAATATATAGTTGTTTATTTGCTTCTGTTTGTTTCCAACTTTGAAGTTTAAAAAACATCCTTATTGATTTAACTTTTGGTATTTTAATTATGCTGTGCCTTGGCATGGGTCTCTGTGGGTTCACCTTGTTTGGGACTCTCTGGGCTTGCGGGACCTGGACGTCTGTTTCCTTCACTAGGTTGGAAAAGTTTTCAGCCATCATTTCTTTAAACAGGCTTTCTCTCTCTCTCTCTTCTCCTTCTGGGACCCCTATGATTCAAATGTTAGTATGCTTGGTGTTGTTCAGAGGTCTCTTAAACTATCTTCATTTTTTAAAGTTCCTTTTTTCTTTTTGCTCTTCCAATTGGGTGTTTTCTGCTACCTTGTTTTCCAAATTGCTAATTGGATCCTCTGCTTCATTTAGTCTGCTGTTGATTCCATCTAATATCTTCTTCATTTCAGTTATTATATCCTTCATTTATGACTGGTTCTTTTTCATGTTCCCTCTGTGTTGAAGTTCTCATGGAGATCACTGAGCATCCTTATAACCAGTGTTTTGAACTCTTTATCTGGTAGATTGCTTGTCTCTGTTTCATTTAATTCTTTTTCTGGGGTTTTGTCCTGGTCTTCCGTTTAGAATATATTTTTTCTGTCTGGTCATTTTGGCTGTCTCTCTGCATTTGTTGCTATAAATTAGGTGAAGAGCAATCTCTCCCAGTGTTGAAGGAGCGACCATTGTAGGAGCTACCCCTTTGTCGACTATTTGTGCCAGGTGTCTTTGGCAGGCCAGCTGGAGTGTGCATGGGCCACAAGGAGTCCTGGGACAGAGGTAGGGGGAGAGGAGAGCACAGAGCTGTAGCTGGATTAGGCTCAGGCCTTGGGTAGTCCTCGGGGCAAGCCACAATAGGACCAGGAGCTAAAGTTGGAGTGAGCTGTAGGGATCCCTGGAGGTAAGTTGCTCGGGCTATAGCTAAAGTGGGTTTGGTCTGCAGGAAGTCCAGGGGAGAAGCCACAGCTGGGCGGGAGCTGTAGCTAGGGTGGTGCAAACTGAGAGGAGTCCTTGGGGCAAGTCACTCAGCTGGAAGCTAGAGCTGAAGCAGACTTTAGGGAGACTTGTTTCTGTGTTGTCTCTCTCTCTTGTTTGTTGTGCAGAAGCTGTTAAGTCAGCCCTCAGTTCTGCTTTAGGGGTAATTGCTCTGCTTGTAAGCATAAGTTCGATGTGTTCCTGGGAGGAGGTGAGTTTGGGGTCTTCCCGTGCCACCATCTTGGACTAGGAGCCTGCAACACAAAAATCTTAACTGATACACATCCTATATGGGGAAGGCAAAGGAAAAGGAAGTTAATTCTTCAAGTGGAGTTAGCATTTAAGCAGAAAGAAGTGGAATGCAAGCAGAGAAGAGCCTTTGGGGTTTAGGTACACAGAGGGATGCTGGAGCTGGAGCTGGACGGTAGGGGCTGGACCAGGAAGAGAAGGTCCTGATGCTACTTTAGTGTATATTAGATTTGTTCTGTAACAAATCTAGTGACAGTGTTGGGGTGGGTGAATCTGCCCAGGAGAGAAATATCAGAATGATGGAAAGGAGGTAAGAGGATGGAATACCAGAACCTAAGGAGCAGCTTAGAGAAGGCTGCCAAGAAAACTTTGAAATGGTGAGAGAAACAGGAGGGTATGCCAGCAGGAGAAGTCATGGAAGCCAAAGCTTTCCAACAAACACAGTGTGTGCAGCAGTGCCATGAAACCGCAGGTTCTGCAGGAAAGACCTGAGGAATATTGGGAAATTCTTGGTGGCCTCAGAGGGAGTCACCTCAGTGGGTAGAAGACACATTGCAGGGAGTTAAGTACCAGCATGCGGTGAAGAAGTAAAGGCAGTGACTGCTGATTCTCCTCCTTAAAAGTTTGATGGTGAAGGGAAGAGACTGGGTCATGAGTTTTAGAAAAGGTGGAATTAAGAGAGGGTATTTTTAGGTTAGAGGAGATGCTAAAACAGCACTACCAATAGAACTATATGAGGCACCCATATAAGTTTAAGTTTTCTAATTGTCACAATTAAAAAATTAAAAGAAGCAGATCACTGCATTCCCAGATCTTGGTTTCTAATACTATTCTCCAATGAAAGGAACCAGGGGTCCTTGGAGAAAAGGTTGATTCTAGGACTAGGTCGGGAAATACACAAAATGAGCTTGTTTTTTTTTTGCAGGTGAGCTTTCAGTAACTTGCAGTGCCAGAGAGCAAGAAGTTCTCAAAAACAAATATACACACAAAAAAAATCTTACAATAGGAGCCCATCAAAGGGACATAGCCAACTGAAAGCACTCTGAGTGGCCAAAACAGGAACAATTTGAACAACAAAATAAAGTAGTACTGGATTAGGACCCAAAGTATAAAATAAATATCCGTGAATCCACACTGATATAAAAAAATGATTAATTAAATAAATGAGGCAGAAGAGACAAACCTGTGCAGAATTCCAGGTAGTTTATGTAGCTACTCCATCCTTGAGCAGTGGGAGCATAACTCCCCACTCCTTAAGTGTGGGCTGCGCACGGTAACTTTTTTCCAGGGAGGACAAAGGTATAAGCAGCTTCACAGTGGAGGAACCTGGCACACACTACCTCAGCCCAGTGATCAAGGTCAACATCAACAATAATGTCATGTTGATATTATGTGCCCCTGATATGATGTGATAAGAATGGCACTTTTAGGTGTGGTTTTTCTCTCCAAAACTCATAACCTTCATCGAATCATGAGAAAAACATCAGTAAAATTCCATTAGAGGAACAGTCCACAAAGCACTGACCAGGACTCCTCAAAACAATCAAGGTCATCAATGACAAAGTCTCAAACTGTAACAGCTAAGAGGGGCCCGGAGACATGACAACTGAATGCAATATGGAATCTTAGAAGAGATTCTGGGATAGAAAAGACACTGGGCTCTGGCTGGTGTGACTCAGTTGTTGGAGTGTTGTCCTGTAGCCGAAAGGTTGTGGGTTCGATCCCTGGTCAGGGCACATACCTAGCTTGCAGGTTTGATACCCTGTAGGGGTGTGTAGAGGCAACCAGTCAATGTTTCTCTCTCACATCGATGTTTCTTTCTTTCTCGCCCTCCCTCTCTCTCTAAAAGCAATAAAAAAAAAGTTCTCATCTGGATAAATTATGGATTTGTATCTATATTAGGGCACCTGTTACCTACTCACCTGAAGGAGAGGGAATTGTTTTAGGACGGATCAACTCCGGCACAACTGGCTGTCCAGCACCACATCAATTTGTGCCCTATTCACTCATTCCTTCACTCACTTAACGAGCATTTATTAGGTCCTTATTGTGAGAAACACTGGTCTAGGAGGTAAAGGTAGCTGAGTGCTCAGACAGACAAGGGTTTGTCCTCACAGGGCTGGCTGGGGAGACAGAATAAATCACAATCATATGTGTGATGGGTGCTATGAAGAAAATAAAAAATAGATGATGGGATTCAACGTGAGGGGGTGAGGAGGGGTTCCAGTAAAAGAGCACATACGGCCCCGGCTGGGTGGCTCTGCTGGTTAGAGCATCACACTGTGCACCAAAGGGTGTGATTTGATTCCCGGTCTGTGCGCATACCTAGGTTGTGGGTTTGATACCTGATTGGGGTGCCTAGAGAAGGCAACCCATCAATGTTTCTCTCTCTCTCTAAATATCAATAAACATATTTCTGGGTGAGGATTAAAAAAAAAGAATAAGATCACTTATGAACTAATCAAGAGCTACAGGAGTTGGTTAAATCTTTAAACAAGTCAGCAGCTTCAGGGCAGATTAGAGTCAACACCCTTTCCAGAGGCTGACAGCGTGGGGGGCCCGCCTCGTTGAACGCTTGAAACACACATAGGTTTATTCAACATGTACTGGTCATCACACGGGCGCTGCGGACACAGAGACAAATACTGTACGACCCCTGCTCTCCCACGGGTCAGGCTGGGGAAACACTCCTATAAATGAATCATTACAACGAATCCATGAAAGGCTGGTGATTGGAAACAAAAGTAGGGCCCTTCCTCACATCACGTGCCAAACTGAATTCTAAACAGATTAAAGACAACTGTGAAGAAATGAAGCTATAGTGATTTTATATTGTAGAAGTGTGACGGGGTTTCCAAACACGTCTCCGAAGGCAGAAATTATTAATGATTAAAAAAATGAAAACACTATGCTCTCCAAAGCAACTATTAATCACATTAAAAAGCAACAATAAACGGGAAAAAATGGCAATATCTTAAAAGTGTATAATGTTAATATATAAAGAGTACTAAGAGAAATATGGTATAAGAGTGAGAGAAAGACATTAATATGTTACCATAACAGAAGAAATACAAATGACCAATATACAAATGAAGGTATTCAACCTCAATAACATATGAAATTAAAACGGCAGCCAAGTCCCATTATTTGCCTATCTGATGTGCAAAAATTGAAAGAAAAAAGTAAAGACCTTCTAAGAAGTGGAGAAATGCGTTCCCAGCTTCGGCCACCCCCTCTCCCCCGACATTACTGTGAAGTAACACTTCTCTTGGGAGACTCGGATGGGTACTGGGGCTTCCGGGTTCCGCACCTCCGTGCCTTTTGACCCCGGAAGTCTGGACGGCGGTTGCGCAAGGCGGGGCGCGTCTCGTTACCAGGACGTAAGGGCGCGCAGGAGCGGTGGATGGCGCTGTACGCGGCGGCAGCGGCCGTGCTGGCTGGCGTTGAGAACCACCAGGGCTCCATCAAGGGGCTGGTGTACGGTAGCAGTTTCCAGGTAGCAGGGTTCGGGGTTTGGGCCGGGTGTGGGGTAGCCAGGGCCGGGCCCCCGTCTCAGCTTGTGTCCCTTTGGCCACGTGCAGAACGTGAAGCAGCTGTACGCGCTGGTGTGCGAGACGCAGCGCTACTCCTCCGTGCTGGACGCCGTCATCGCCAGCGCTGGCCTCCTCCGCGCCGAGAAGAAGCTGCGGCCGCACCTGGCCAAGGTGACCCTTGGGCTGGGGTTGGACGGGGCCCGGCAGTGAGTCCCAGCTAATCTGGTCCCAGCAGCGTACAGTCTACGCCGGTACGGTGTACCTTGAGTAAGTCGCTCCTCTGAAATGAGGATGCGCAGCCCCTTTCTGTTATGAATTGAGGTGGGATGAAAATGCTTTAATTCCAGACTTTTTTGAAAGATTAAATAAGAACAGAAGTACCAACTGGCGGTGGCAGGGACCCTTTAGGTAAAACAAAGGGTGATGTTGACGAGGAGGAGGGTTCAGATCCTGAACTCTACGGGTGGAAAGGGTTCAGGACTGGGGAAGCAGGACATCAGGTTCAAAGCCTGTATCTGCCGTTAATTTTGTGTGCCCTTGGACAGGGTGCCACACTTTTACCTGTTAGTATCTGGACAGGTGGCCTGGCCTGTTTAGCCCTTGCCGTTCTAACAGTATGGAGTTTTAAGGCACCAATGCTTAGTTTGTTTTTTTCCGTTTTGGTCTCTCCATCTCCAGGTGCTAGTGTATGAGTTGTTGCTGGGAAGAGGCTTTAGTGGGCGAGGGGGCAGATGGAAGCCTCTGCTGGACCGGCACCAGGCAAGGCTGAAGGCCGAGTTGGCCCGGCTGAAGGTTCGTCGAGGTGTGAGCCGGAATGAGGATTTGTTGGAAGTGGGATGCGGGCCTGGCCCAGGTGAACTGAGTTGTGGAGGTGGAGGTGGGGGTGCGGTAGCCACCAGACCCTCAAGGGAGAGGGCCATGTTTCTGCCCGCTCACGGCTGATTGCGTCCTAGCCTCCCAGGTGCCGCGATTTGTGCGGGTGAACACTCTGAAGACCTGCTGTGATGATGCCATTGATTATTTCAAGAGACAAGGTTTCTCCTACCAGGGCCGGGCTTCCAGGTGAGTTTAGGAGCCCTGCCCAGGTGCTCTAATCTAGGGAAGTTCTTGGGGGAACTGGGGAAATGGATGGGGAGAGAGAGGAGGGGTGGCTGTGACTTCACTCAGGCTTTCTTCCTGCTTTACAGCCGTCTCTCTTCCAAGGCCTTTCTCCATCCCTTAAACATTGATTGTTCCCGTGGACATTCTTCTGATGTATCTATCCTTCAGTTTCTTCACTGGCTCTGCCTCCTAATTCTCACCTGACGATTCTTGTCTCCCAGTCTGGACTTCTCTCTTGTACTCATACCCTCAGGTTCAGAGCAGTGCTGCGCAGACCCCACAGTCGTCTTGTGTCAGACTGAGTTCATCCGTCCTCTGACCCTGGCGCTGTTTTTTGTTGTTCAGTCACGTTTATTCAAAATTCAAGATTTAAAAGTAATTCTTTAAAAAATACGTCTAAACGGGTCATTGGATTATATTGCAGCATCCTTTTTTTTAAACAGGTATAATTGATGTATAACATTGTTAGTTTCAGGGGTGCAATAAAATGATTTGATATTCATACATATTACAAAATGATCACCACAGTAAGTTTAGTTACCGTCTGCCACCATACATAGATAAAAAATTTTTTACTTCTGATGAGAACTTTTAAGACATGTTCTTTTGAATATGTAATGCAGCATTATTCACTGTAGTCACCACTCTGCATTCCATCCTCATACTTATTTAATAATTGGAAGTTTGTACCTTTTGACTCTTCACCCATTTTGCCCCCCCCCCCCAAGATGTGTTCTTTGGATCTATGAGCTCTGTTTTTTTGTGTTTGGTTTTAAGAATCCACATATAAATGAGATCATATGATACTTGTCTTTCTCTGTCTGACTTTGCCTTAGGGTCCATCCATCTTGACACCATTTTTTTTTATGACTGAATAATATTCGTGTGTATGTGTCTGTGTGTGTGTGAGAGACACTTTCTTGATTCACTCATCCATTGATGGACACTTGGGTTGTTTGCCTGTCTGGGCCACTGCGAATAACGCTGCGGTGAGCATGGAGGTGCATGTATCTTTTTGAATTAGTGTTTTCATTTCCTTTAGGTAAATGCCCAGAAGTGGAATTGCTGGATCATATGTTAGTTCTATTTTTACATTTTTAAGACTTCCATACTTAGTTTCCCATACGGAATTTACATTCCCACCAACGGGGCACAAGAGTTCCCTTTCCTCCACATCCTTGCCAATTCTCGTTATCTCGTCTTCTTGATAATACCCACTCTGACAGGTGTGAGGTGATACCTCAGTGTGGTTTTGACTTGCATTTCCCTGATGATTAATGATGTTGACTTTCTCTGCATGTTCCTGTTGGCCATCTCTATGTCTTCTTGGGGAAATGTCTATTCAGATCCTCTGCTCAGTTTTTAATTGGATTGTTGTTGTTTGCTCTTGAATTTTCATGGATTCCTTATATAGTTTGGATATTAATCGCTTTTCAGATATATGACTTGCACATATCTTCTTCCGTGCCGTAGGTTGCCTCTTCATTTTGTTGGTTTCCTTTGCTGTGCAGCTTTTTAGTTCAGTATGGTCATACTTTTGGTGTTGAATCTAAAAAATCATTACTAAGATGTATGTTAAGGAGCTTACCACTGTGTTTTCTTCTAGGAATTTTATGGTTTCTGGTCTTACCGTCAAGTCTTTAAACCATTTCAAGTTAGTTTTTGTATATGGTATAAGGGAGTGGTCCACTTTCATTCTTTTGCATGTGGCTGTCCAGTTTTCCCAACACCATTTTTTAAAAAAAACTGTCCTTTCCTCATTGTATATTCTTGATTCTTTTGCCATAAATTGATCATATACGTGTGGATTTATTTCTGAGCTCTCTGTACTGTTTCATTGATCTGTATGTCAGTTTTAATGCTAGTACCATGCTGTTTTGATTACTGTAGCCTTGTAATATCTTGTGAAATCAGGGAGTGTGACGCCTCCAGTCTTCTTTCTGAAGATTGCTTTGGCTATTTGGGTCTTTGTGATTCTATACAAACTTTAGGATTATTTGTTCTATGTCTGTGAAAAATGTCATTGGAATTTTGATGGGTATTGCATACAGAGATTGCCTTGGGTAATATGGACATCGCAACAGTATTCCTTCAATCCATGAGTGTGGACTATCTTTCCATTTATTTGTATCTTCAGTTTCTTTCATTAATATCTTATATAGTTTTCAGTGTACAGGTCTTTCACCTCCTTGGTTTAGTCTTAATTTATTCTGAGGTGTTTTATTCTTTTTGAGGCAGTTGTAAATGGGCTTGTTTTTAAATTTCTGATAGTTCATTACTAGTGTATTGAAATGCAGCATATTTTTGTGTTTTGGTTTTGTGTCCAACTTCACTGATTTTGTTTACTAATTCTAAGAGTGTTTTAGTGGAGTCTCTAGGGTTTTCTATATACATGTCATTTGCAAATAATGACAATTTCACTTCTTCCTTTCCAATTTAGATGCCTTTATTTCTTTTCTTGCCTAATTGCTCTGGCTAGGACTTCTAATACTGTGTTGAATAAAAGTGGCCTTGTCTTATTCCTGATTTTAGAGGAAAAGCTTTCAGCTTCTCATCATTGAATATGATACAGTAATGGTCTTGTCCTGTGTGGCCTTTATTATGTTGAGGTATATTCCCTTTATACTAATTTTATATAGAGTTTTTGTCATAAATGGATGTTGAATATTGTCAAATCTTTTGCTGCATCTATTGAGTTATTTTTACCCTTCATTTTGTTAATGTGATGTATCACATTGATTAACTTGAACCCTCCTTGCATCTCTGACCTTTCTACCTTCTGCATTCCCTGTTTTAACCTAACAGATATAATTATGCACCCATTTGGTCAAGTCAGAAACTTAGTAATCCTAGATGCTTTCCTCCTCTCCCTCCAGTCATTCACTACTCTGCCTTCAGCATCTTTCTCAAATCTGCTCCTTTCTTTTTGTCCTCCTGGACATTCCCTAGGTTTAGGCACTCATCATTTCCTACCATGATTGGCAGAAGACTCTCCTAGTCTGGTTGGCTACGAGAAAGATCTGAACCCCAGCTGATGCGTGACTCCCCTGCTGAAAAGCTGCTCGGCTCTCCAGCGTGCTGTGCTCCCTTCCTCTCCAGGCCCGTCTGCCGTGGTGCTGTGCGCACCTGCTGTCCCCGCAGCAGCTGCTGCTGTCTGCCCTGATACTCCCCGCCCCCCTTCCCCGGCCGCACTCCTTCCTCCTGTTCTGTCCTTTGACAGCTCTGGGAAGCCAACTCTGCCTCCTCCCTTTCCCCCTGATCTGTTTTAGGTGTTTCCCTTTTGGCCTCCAGCATGTTGCTTAGAGACCAGGGTGGTAGAGAACGGCTGTGTATGAGTTTGAATTCCAGCTCTGCTACTTGATACCTCTCTGAACTGAGACACTATTCTCTAGGCCTGATTTTATGTGGGTCAGGTAGAGCAGACAGTGCTCCTTTAGAGAGTTTAGGGCAGGGGCGTCAAACTCATTTTCACGGGGCGGGGGGGGGCACATCAGCCTCATGGTTGCCTTCAAAGGGCTGAAATAATTTTAGGACTGTATAAATGTAACTACTCCTTAACTGTTAAAAGAGTTAAAATTACATTCAGCCCTTTGAAGGCAACCATGAGGCTGATGTGGCCCCCCGGTGAAAATGAGTTGGACATCCCTGATTTAGGGAATGTAGTTTTCAGCCCAGCTCCTCACGTTACCTAATTATGCATGAGGAGTCAGCTCATCTCCCCTGGACCGCTCCCTTCACTGGCCAATCACCCCCGAACCTCTTGAGGTTGTTTAGCAGTAATGGCTAACATGAGTGCCTAATCTGTGCCATATATTTTTCCAAGTGTTTTGCATGTATTAACTCATTTAACTCTCACAGCTGCCATTTTCCAGGGCAGACAGGCTGAGGTAAAGGCACTCACTCGTGCTCCCACCACTGGTGAATGGCTGAGGTGGGATCCTGAAGCCAGAGTCTGGTCTGAGAACACAGACTGTCTTATCACCCTGTTTATTTCTTCATAGCAATCTACATGTGAGGTAACATGTAAAATGCCCAGCCTAGTGCTCGGCATGGAACAATTCAGGACATGTTGAAAGAGTGGTTCTTATTCCCTGGCAGCCTGGAAGACCTAAGGGCCCTCAAAGGGAAGCGTTTTCTTCTGGATCCCTTGCTGCCCGAGCTGCTTGTGTTCCCTGCCCAAACAGACCTGCATGACCATCCACTGTACCAAGCCGGTCACCTCATCTTACAAGACAAGGTAGGGAAGGTGGGTGGAAAAGGGAAGGATGTGTGGGAGTGACCTGCTTGGGGAGTCTCTGTTCACCCAGCCCCTGTGCTCTGCCCTGCCAGGCTAGCTGTCTCCCGGCCATGCTGCTGGCTCCACCCCCGGGTTCCCATGTCATTGATGCGTGTGCTGCTCCAGGCAATAAGACCAGTCACTTGGCTGCTCTTCTGAAGAACCAAGGGTGAGTGCCATGGTTAGACAGAGGAAGGGTGTGGGGTCTGATCCTGTAGCTGGTGAAAAGAAGGAACTCGTTTTTCTGATAGGTCTCAAGGCCTAAAGGAAGACTTTTATTTAAGTATTTCCTTCTGGACCTGGAACAGTTCCCGCATAGCCCCAGCTTAAGCTTCCCAGTGGGTTGCAGGTGTGAGATGTGAATTCCTTAGTCCTCCAAGGCCATTTGAATGTTACTTCTGCATGTCCTCACTTCATGTACGTTTGTATGTCAGAGCTGTGGTCCATTACATGCTGTATGAAGTCACTTAATGTCAACTCTATCCCTAGGAAGATCTTTGCCTTCGACCTGGATGCTAAGCGGTTGGCATCTATGGCTACTCTGCTGGCCCGGGCTGGAGTCTCTTGCTGCCAGCTGGCCGAGGAGGACTTCCTGGCTGTCTCACCTTCAGACCAGCGTTATCGTCAGGTCCAGTACATTTTGCTGGATCCTTCTTGTAGTGGCTCTGGTGAGATGGGAAGAAACAGTGGCCTAGGGCAGCCATAGATTCAGAGCGGCCTTAGAGCAGAAGGGGTAGTTCATTTGGGTCTTGTGATCCTAGGCAAATGTTCTCATTTATAAAGTGGGGATTTCAGTCTGAAATAAAGCAGTTTGTAATTAAAACACTCTTTTCCCTAGGTATGTTGACCAGACAGCTGGAGGAACGTGGGACAGGCACACCCAGTAAGGAACGCTTACGTGCCCTGGCCGCGTTCCAGCAGCGAGCTTTGTGCCACGCGCTCACTTTCCCCTCCCTGCAGCGCTTGGTCTACTCCACGTGTTCCGTCTGTCAAGAGGAGAATGAGGATGTGGTACGGGATGCCCTGCAGCAGAGCTCGGGAACCTTCAGGTAGTAGGTTTCCCCCAGGGTCTTGGGGTGGGGGCTGCTCTCTTTTACCTAGAAGTCTGCTATTGCTTCTCTGCAGGCTCGCTCCTGTCCTACCCTCCTGGCCCCACCGAGGCCTTAACACTTTTCCAGGGGCTGAACACTGCCTCCGGGCCTCCCCTGAGACCACACTCACTGGTGGCTTCTTCATTGCTGTACTTGAACGGGTAGAGGTGTCAAGGTGAGCCGGGAGCCTGCTGGGAAGATGCTGGAAGATCGGGACACATCTAACTTGTACTTTTCTTCCAGCTCAGTCTCACAAGCTGAAGTATCGGCACCAGAACTCAGACCCAGCTCTGTTACAAAGAGAGAGAAGAGACGGCGAAAAGCGGCAGCGGCCCCCAGCGTGCTCCCTTAGCAGGTGGTCAGAACTTCTGGCCCTTGGGTGGGAGGAAAGGAAGACACTGGTTCCCCCCTCAGCCCCAGGCAGGAGTTTTGTTTTTGAAAAGTTTTGTTTTTTGTCGCTATAGGACAGACGCTGATAACCCCGTCTCTCCAGCTGGAACGATAGAGTGGATTTTCTCACCCTTTGAGTCCCTTCCCTGGGCCACATTCTTGCTGGTGAGAGAAGTGCGACCCACAAAAATAAAAAAGCAGGCCGTGGTCTACGGTAGATCACAGTATTTTATTCTTAATGACATAAGCAAGGGGGAAAACCTCACATTCACACTAAAAATTCCAGCTAGACTCACAGGAATGAAGTCTGTATCTGTGACGGGAAGTCCCAGTGCACGGATGTGTACACATACACACTCACACACTCACACTCAGGCTGTGCCAGGACGCCCTCTTCAGGGGCTTCCTGGACCAACGGCCCTGCCTGTGGAACTGAGGTAAAACTAGCTCAGAGCACTAAAACTAAGAGGGTCTACCTTACGTAAGGTGTAGGTAGAAGCTTGATTTCTAGGCCCGCGCCCCACCCCGCCCTTCCAATTCTAGCGGGTATCTGGGACGTGAGGTTCGGGCTCCCTCCTCAGCCCCACAGACAGTGAAGTAGTAACAGGGCTCTTCTTGGGGGTGGGAGGGACAGTCAGTCCCCTGCCACAAAACATTCAAAACTCAGTCACAAAAGGGGGTGGGGGCTGGGTACATCTAAGTCACATTATTTATAAAATAAGAATTACATTTTACATAATGTGTCCAGAAAGAGCTCTAGTCCCTCAGGAAAGCTGCCTGGGACGGCACTGGAGCCTCCTCTTCACACAGGCATAACTTAACTACACAGCTAATTCCTAGTCAACAGCATGTATACTTAACCACCTCAATGAACCAAGCTTGAAGGAATTTAAAAGGCAATTTAGCTTAAATACAAAAATAAATTTTTATTTTGTTAAAAAATGTTTAAATATTTTTTCTTTTAATTTAGACACACACATTCATACTTCTCCCAAAGAGGATGGGCACGGCAGCAAGGCTCTTAGGCCTGGGGTATGTGGTTTTGAAACAAAGGAAGAACCAGAAGGGTTGGAGGCCCTGTTTGGGGTGGGGGGGCTAAGAATTTAGAGTGGTTCATTAATTTAGGTTTTTCTAACATACACTAGGGGTGATCTAACCTCCTGTGAGGTTAGGTGGGTAGGAGAGAGAAACAGCATAGGGAAGAGGTCTTTGCTTCCCCTTGGCCCTATCCTCCTGGGCTGCCAGCCCGTAAAGTCAAAACACCGTTTGAAAATCCAGGAGTTGGCACTTGTAGCCGTAAAGTGGTGCTACTTTCCACATTCAATTAGCTAAGTCCCAGAAACTTGAAACAGTTAAGTCCGGCACTACCAACATGCCGCCACTCATACAATTCAATTCTTCCTCCAAACTCAATTCAAAGAGCAATAGACATGAGCATCAGACAAAGTAACACAGGACAAGGCTTTAAACATACAATCCCGGAGAGGCCGACGTGCCCAATGAGGCCAGCGGGGGTGGTGAGCAAGGAGGCAGCTGAAAGCGGCAGGCATCCTGCCTGCTCCGCGAGATGCCCTCTGGAGTGAGGGATCACCCCTGGATCTGCCAGGCTAACAGTCTTGAGCCACCAAGCTTTTAGGGGCCAAACTAGCAGGGCTGGGGACAAAACACTGACTCAGACTTGGCAGGAGGAAGTGAAACAGCAGGAGCAGCATCCACTGGAGTCTTCAAGGCAAAGCTTGATTCAAGATCATTTAAAAAGCAAGAGATCCTGCAAGGAACCAGTCGAAGGACAAAGCAGCAAGAAATGGGGAAACAGTCCCCTAAAGGGATCAGAGAAGCACTTTTTATAGCTAAGCCAAGCAAGGTAAAGCTTTAGGGATAATCCATTTCCCCCAGTCCCATCCAATGTGTACCAGAGAGGCAGGTGGGCAGGGCTCTACCTGGTACCCTCCAGCAAAGATTGCTCTCTGGGGAAAAGGCGGGAAGGGAGGCCACCTGACTTAAGCTTATACACTAAACAAGTCAGGGAAGTTAAGTGAACAGTATGTACAGATGTTTCTTCAGTTCTCTCCAGCCTCAACAGTGGAATTGTTCAAGTAAAGGTATCAGGCTTCTGCCCTGCCACCCCCTCCCCCAAGAGGCCTGAGGCTTCTGCTTCCTCTAGGAGAGGGAAATGGCCCCCAGGGCTGCTACCTCTCTCATAGCGGAAGCCAGAGGTCTGGGGTAGGTTTGCTTTATGGAACTATGGGTTAGAGGCTCTTCCCTAGCAAGGTGCCAAGGTTCAGGTGTGGGCAAGGGGTGGGGGAATGGAGGCAGGGACAAAGTCTATTTCTTGCGGGTGTGCTGCCTTCGGGCCTGCAGTCGCTGTCGGGCCCCTGGGGTCTTGGATCCTGCACCAATGGAAAATGAGGGGGCCGCCGATCCTGGAAAGATTCAACAAAATCTGATCAGGGCAGCTGCTACCTGAGAACAGTTCTTTGGGTGCCCTAATCTCTGGAAGGTTAGACCAACAGAACTCTGGGTGCTTGAACAGGGCTTCCCAAGCTGTAACAATTGCTTTAGGGGTGGGGCCTATTGAAAAGGCAAAACCCCAGAATCACAGATAGTCTGCTAAAGGCCCAGAAAGGCTTTTTTACCTGGCTTTCCAGTGATCTGGGACATTCTGCCCCAAAAGGCTCCTCTGCTCCCTGCTGCCAACTCCAAACCTGGGTTGTGCTAGACTCAGTCTGGCCACATTTTTCTGGTGCTGATGAGCCTGATCCCCAGAAGGCCTCAGAGAACCTGGAACCTGCCAGCCCAGCCCAGCCCCTCTTCAGAGGGGAATAAGCAGGTCACTCTGGCAACAAAGAAACTTGCCAAGCTTACCGAAAGGCCCAACTCCAACAAAGCCTTGGGTGGGTGTTGAGGATGCCCCAAAGGAGAGGCTGCTGCCTGACGTGCCCACTCCAGGGGCAGGGATGTTCTGACCAAAGGTGGGCGTGGAGGTGCCTGGAATGAAGAGAGCAGAGGGCATCAAAGCAGATGGTAAGGAATACTGCAGGGAGATCTGCTCTCTGAAGGGGCACTCCCCGAGGGACACCTTAGCCCTGAACCACTGTTCTGGTTCATCACCAAAAGGAATTGCACAGGATAATTAAGTCTTAACACCTGGTGCTCCAGGTGAGCCTGCCTGTCTCCCGGCCTCCTAACCACTGTCCTGCAGCAGACAAAGTCCCTCCGTGTTGCCTCTGGCCACTAATTAGTAGAGCCTCTGCCCTCACCAAAGCATAGCAGAGGGGAAACTCAGTGGACTCCCATCCATTTGCTAGCTTGATTAATCATCTACCAGGATTAGTCACAATATGCCTCTTCTGTTTATCTGTTCCCTCCTCCCCAGAAACCTAGTCTTCCACCAAATTCACCATCACTCGGATCCACCCTCCAGGTCCCCTAACCTGCCCATGGGCCCCACCGGAACTCAGTCATCAGCTCCCTTGCCCTCACGGAATCCTGATGCTCAATACTGATGGTGCTTTCTCCACAACCCCCCAGGGGAGGCTGCACTCTCTCGTGTGCACTTGCCCAGCCTGATGTGGTACAGGTACCACTCTTGCCCTCTGAGGCCCTGACTGTGCCACTGCAATCTACTCCTTTACCCAGAAGCCCCCACCACACGCTTCTATGGTCACACCTTGTCACCACTAGAACCTGCGCTAGCCCCCAAACCTTAACTGCAACTACTGCATTCTATCTACCAGCTATTTTTAGTAGCTTTGCATTTCCTAAATTTCACCAAGACCTCCATGCCCACTGCCCCTACTGCCATACCTGCTTGAGTTTAAAGAGGTTGGGTTCTACCAGCTAGCCACTTACTTGAGGTCTACACCTTGACGACAGTGTCACTGGAGCATAACAACAGTGCTAGTTGGTCTCACTTTTACTGTATTTTTGGGACTGTAAGACCCACCAGACCGCAAGACACACCTGGGTTTTAGACGCTGCTCCACCCCCGGCCCCAAGCGAGCCAGGTAAGCTACATTCAGACTGTAAGACAGACGTACCCCCAGCCCCCTCCAAATTTGGGGGGAAAGTGCATCTTATAGTCTGAAAAATACGGTAAGTTCATAACCACAATTTTCCAGCCCTCAAAACTGCCTGGCCATTCTATTACACTTCCTCATTAGTTCCTTTTCCACGCTCCAAAGTGACTATTTTAAGAGGCCCTCCTTTGTACACATTTCACCTTGATCTGCTCCCCAAGAGCTCTCATATTTAATGAACAAAACAGAAGTTATCAGGATCAAAACTCCTCCTAATTCATCTTTTACACAGAAAAGAAAGATCACTTCAATCTTCTACTTGAAATTCTACAGTGATTTCTCTTGCTTTTCTGTTCACACCAGCTTGTCTCTGCCTCTGGGCCCTGGCATTAGCTACCTCCTGTGCCTGCAAAGCTCTCTCTCACACCTACCCACTCATTATCACAACCCCTTTTTTGTCACAAATACAGTCCTGGCTTAAATTTATTTCCTTAGGCCTTCCCTGATTACCTAAATAGCTCCTCCACAGTCAGTAATTACATTTTATCAAGACATGTATCACTACCTGACACTACTTCTGTACTTAACTCCTGTCTTTTCACAACGATAATGTAAAACACCCTAAAAGTGGAGACTATGCTGGCACTTAAAACCCAATCGACTCCTAATCTCACCTCCAAACACAGGCTTGCTCTCAGGCGTGCTGGCTGCGTTGAAGGCAAAGGGTGTGCTCTGGCTGGGTGCGCCCAGTGTGTTCTGACTCAAGCCTCCTCCAAAGGGGGCCGTGCCGCCAGCGGTCCCACTCTGTCCCCCTCCGAAGTTAAACGCTCCAGAGGTAGAGCTGGTGCCTGGGGTGGCCACGTTGATCCCGAAACCCCCGCTGCCAGCCGGGGGTGCCAAGCTCCCAAACGTGAAGGGTGACGGCGCTGTGCTGCCAAACACTGAGCTACTGGTCCCGCTGCTGGTGGTCTGGGTTGTAGCTCCAAAGCCAGAACTGGTGGCCGCGCCGAAGGAGAAAACAGCTGTGGTGCTGCCAAAGGCTGGCTGGGTGCTGGCAGGGGTGCCAAAGACAGAGGCTGCGGGCTTCAGACCACCAAAAGCTGATTGCGCAGTGTTACCAAAGGCTGTTTGGGTTGGGGTTGGTGCTAAGCTTGCAGTTGGGGCTGGTGCTGCAGAGTTTCCAAAACTGAAAGAGTTGCCAAAGCTGGGGGCAAGGGGTGGCTTGGTAGACCCCTGTTGCTGAGAATCAGCGGCCCCAAACGCAGGCTGAGGGTTGGCTCCTGGATATGATGGGAGAGGGGCTCTGGAGCTTGAGCTGAAGGGAATGTTGAATGCTGGGGTGGTAGTGTTACTAAATGTCAGGGTAGGCTGGCTGGTGGTAACTGGGGCTGAAGTCGTAAGGGTGTTGCCAAAACCACTAAAACTGGCGGTGCTGCTGCTGGCAACTGTCTGCGCGACACTGGATAGGGACTGGCTAAAGGATGTCGTCGCGGCGGCAGTGGTTGTCGTCGTCGTCGCTGAAGTGGACATGGCAGGAAGCTTGCTAAATTGGAATATGGAGCCCGTGGCGGGGGTAAAGCTGGCACCAGAGGCAGGGGGATTCCCAAAGAGGAAAGGCTGGGAGGTGGAAGGGGTGGTGCTAGTCACGCTGCTTATGGAGCTGGTCACATCGCTCACACCAAAGCCGAAGGAAGGCTTCGAAGCCGAGTCTGCAGAGGTGCTGGCTGTGGTCACGCCAGCCACTGCTGAGGCGGCACTTGCCTGGCCAGTGAAGTGAGGGGCGCTTGTGGTTGTGGCTGGACTAGTAGTTGGATTGAAGGAGAAGGGAGTTGACAAGGGCATAGGTGGTGGCCCCAGGCTGCCAAAAATAGGCTTGAAAGAGACAGGTGAGGTGCTGGTACACGTGGGGAGGGCAGAGCTGGAAGAGGCTACAGTTGTGACCTTGGAAGAGCTAGATGGCAAGGGGCCCTCATTCTCACTTTTAGGTGGGACTGCAAAAATGGGCTTGAACATGGGAGATGCTGAAGACACAGCAGGAGCTGCAGAGACAGAAAGGTTAGCAGGTGGGGTGCTCAGCATTCCAAACAGAATACTTTGCTTGGGGGTTGGGGATGGGGCAGACAGCGCTTGAGATGTGGCAGATGTCTCAGTCTGAGGGGACAGAGGGGACTTGGTGGTGTCAGTGACTGGTACTGTGGAAGAAGCAGGGGTCAGCCCCAAGAAAGTAACTGTAGGTTTGGAGTCTGAGGTGGTGCCTGGAAAGGGTGCTGACTGTGAAGTGCCAAGAGGGCCCAGGAGGCTGGGTGTCTTCGGAGGCGAATGGGCTACAGTGGCTGCCACTCCAGCGGGATCATCTGAGAAGAAGAGCAGAGATAGTGAATTCTGAATACCTCAGATGTGATGATATTCAATGCTTTTGTATCCTCCCTGTGTCCAGCACAATGCTGGGGATTTAAGAGCCAGTCAACAAATATGACTAAATCCATACCTTTAGCCCTTAATGTATTCACTCCTTAAAATCAAGGAAGTGTTCATTATTTCTACCCTTCAAAGATCAGAAGGAAAAGAGAAGGGAATAAACCTTGGCCTAATTGGGGTTAAACATGTGAAAACTAAGGAAAATCCAATCACCTAAAATCAAGTCCAGAACCTAGATACACCTTACCTAAAGTAGATTTACTGTATGTGCCTACCCTGTGCTCACTGCAGAGCATACAACCATGAGTGAGACAGTCTCCGCCCTTGAGCCCTGGGACAGACTGACAGCTAACTCATACACTACACGCTGAAGTGCAGTAACAGGAGTGTGTACACATGCAGTGCCAGGAAGGCAAGGGGCCAGAACAGTCAACAGACCCCCGGAAACCCAGAGGGAAAAGTACGTAATACTATCTTGTGCCTGTTGTCTGATGAGCATGTGACAAGACCTCTAACCATGTAGCACACTTACACTTCATCGATACCTGAGGTAGGCATTATTCTCATTTTATAGATGACAGTAAGTTGCAGAACAGCTGCAGAACTGGGTTTCAAATCAAGAGCCATTTCACTACCAAAACTAAGCTTCTTTTCCCAGCTTTAAGTGTTCCAGTTCCCCTTCCCTAAAATTTCCTGATTAGCGAATCCTGAAGGTCTTAAGCTTGCACCAGCTCAGTCTGGTCAGCCAGAGCAGGTTCAGTCCTTTCAATTCCTAGTAACTGGCAGGCATGATGTTCTTACCTCAACCTCAGCAAAGCTGGTGTCATTGCATGCTCTAAGGAAGCTCTCACTCACCTGGGAAGGATGGTAGGCCCGGGGAATTCTGCATCTTCTTCAAGCTCTCCAACAGTGGGTTGGCGCCTGAGGCTGGGAGAGAGGAGGGGGAGGGAGCAGCCCCAGCGGTAGGCAGAGTTAAAGTAAAAGAAGGCTGAGTGGTAGGTGTGTTCTCAGTGACAGAGCTTGAGGCAGCATCTAAGGAAGGAAGAAAAAGAAGATTCAATCGTCTTCCCTGGTTTGGGAATTCTTTCCCTGGTGTGTCATGGAGAATGGAGATGCTCTGAGCCTCAGTGTAACTCATGTAGAAATGCTTCCCTTCAACCTCAGTGCTCACTGTTCTCCAGTTTCTACTGAGGACCCGATGGATTTCTCAGATGAGAAAAACCAAAGAAAACAAATCCTCTCTGGAGTGTGAGAGATCTTTATTCCTTACCGGTCTTATCTTCCAAGACCTTGTTAAACCACCGTAACGAAGCTTTTTTTTCCAAGTCTAGGTCCTCAGCAGTAATTGAATAACCAAGCTGGGGAGGTGGAGGCTACCCAAGAGAAAAAGCAGAAGTCAAGTCAATCAGAAGAAACTGGGAAAAACTTGTATTTAGCCTTCTTAAGACTTAGAAGAGCTAAGCTGGGTGGGCGAAGGTAGAAGATAAAGACCATACCAAGATCAGCTGGTCCCCTCGTTTGGAGGGCAGCAGCTGAATCTTTCGTTTGCGCTGCCCAGAGCTGCCAGGTGTAGACGGGGAATTCTGCAAGTTCTGTTTCTTCCATGCAGTTGTATCTATAACTAAAGAAACAAATATAGTCTTTTTAAAAAAGATTTTATTTCTTTTTAGAGAGAGGGGAAGAGAAGGAGATATTTATGTCACCTTTCTCCCTTACTGGACTATAAAAACCTGAGACAGGAACTTCTGTCTCTGTATATACCAGGCCCTCCACACAGCAAGGCTGAAAGTGAGTTTGGAATAGGCAGTAGTCTACACATCCTTCGTAAACACTTCTACCACCACAAGCCCTCGAGCATGCTTATCGACTTACCCTTTTCTCCCTGGGACTCCTTGTCAGTTACTAATGGAGCTGAAGAACTAGAATGATGAGAAAGTTCTTCTTCTCTGTAGGAGAAAAACACAGTATTAAGTTTAGAAAGACTTCCTGACAATACATTCTGAATAACTTATACCCTCCTACTATCAAATGGCCAAAGTCTAGAACAACTGTGATTTGAGATCTTAGTATGCCAGGAAAAAAAGTCAAAAGAAAATTCCCACAGAAACAAAGGGAGGCAGTTAATGGAAACCACAGAGAAGCCACTGTTTTAAAAACAAGCACAAAATAATTACTTATCTTCAAAATCTTCCTTATAACCTGCCACGTTACTGAGAGTTCTAGTCTCAGATATAATCCCTAAGAGAGTGGCATTCTGGTCGACTACAGGTAGACTTAGAGGGTCAGCTGGGGTCAAGAACAGGAAGCCTACTGCCCGTTGACTTTATTCACTCTGTTCATTCTATTCTACTCTCGCACCCGGTCACTCATGCTTAAGGGAACCAGAGGCCCCTCTAGTCAGTGCATAAGGAACTGTAAAAAGGAGCAATTCCAGTGAGTCCTTCTCTGTCATTCTAGTTAATTTATTTGATTCTCCAAATAAGAGTTATAGAAAGCCTAAAAACCAAGTAAATCTCTCTCCTGTCCTGACCAGTAATCCACACAGCAAATAACAACTGATTACCTTATTTTCTTCGCTGGCCTCTCTGGTGTCTGGGAGCGGGACGAGGCTGGGCTGGAAAAGGGTGATGAGCTGGGGCCACTTCTCTTCCACAGCTAAAGTCAAACAAAAGTTACATGAATGACTCTAGCTGGCAGTTCAGCATTTGACCTTCAATATGATTTTGTGGTTCTATTAATTCTATATATAAAGTCTCCTTGTAAGCAACTAAAAAATATTTCAAAAAATATTTCTTTGTGAAGAAAAACTCCTGAAACATAAGTCTATTTCCAATATTAATGATGGGATTAAAAACTCTGAAAACGAATGGAATGCTAATTAATAAATGCAGAAGGAACGAATGTACTTTGTGCATACATTAAAAAGTGGAACATTACATTTAACAATGGTTCAGCGCTATAACACGTGTATTTACTCCATATTGTCTATGGAAATGATCAAAATAAATTAAGAAACTGTTTCAGTGAAGATAAGCCTATAAACTAATTTAGTCTTGCTTTAAATTTTCAGTGTTTCTTTATTAACTTTATTTTAAAGAATATGCTGTCATAACATTTATAACTTTTACAACACTTATGGTACTTATCGTTATATGATAATTGTCCGTACATCTGTCTCTTCTACCAGAGTCCCCTGACAATAGAGATGGTCTGTTTCCATCTCTGCCCCCTTCAAAGGGGCCTAGCAGCAAAGTAACTGATGAACACCAAGCACTCTGCAAAGAAGTCTTTAGCCTACTTACAAAGATACTAATTATCACATTTTTCCTGAGAAGCTTCTAGTGAGTTCTTACTCTGTAACAGTTGCATGATATAAGCATACAAAGGGAGACAACAATGCTTAGTAAAAGTTCAAAGGAAGAAAAGAAAGATTTAAAAATCAAAGAGAAGCAGTAAAAGAGTACAACAGTTCCGTAAGACTAATATCAGGGAACCCAAGGCTCAGAATGAGCTGGAGAAAGATGCTGAAACCAGTTTTTTTCAATGTTACTCTCAGGCAGAGAACAAGAAAGGATGACAGTCAGTCATTTAAAAAAAGAAAACCTTGGGCCTCTCACACCTTGGGCTATTAACAAAGAGCCAAAAGCGATTCTAATGCTTTGTCAGGGTTGAAGACAACTTGGTTCAACACTAAGAGGGAAAAATGTTGTATCTCTACTTCACAAACTGTATATAAACACATAATCCAGATGTAATAACAATTTACATGTAAAAAGTGTAACAAACAGAATACTATAAAAAAAATGAGTTGTTAAATAACATGGGGTAGGAAAAAAACTTTTTATGCCAAAAACAAAAGAAAGAAAACCAACAAGAGTGTTACTTAGACACTAAGAACCTCTCTACATAAAAACGCTGCCATGCGGGAGGGGGACTTTACTATGCACCTTCTGTACCCTTTGTATTTTCAGCAGCACTGATGTCTCCATAAAACAGAAATAAAGTCTATAGGGGCAGGAAACGAAAACCCCAAACAAAACAAAAGCAAACCATAAATAAAATTAAAAGGCAAATGTTTTCAATTAAAGTGATGAGTTAATATCCTTAACATGTCAAAATGCAAGACTTGCAAGTCCATATAAATATAATGAACACATAAAATAAGTGGGTAAAAGATATAAAACAAGGCAAGTCAGAAAAAGAAATTAGTCTTAAAACTCAGTTTTTATTTACTAAGCTATTTCATAAAGGTACTATAATTTTATATTCTACAAAGAATGCAAAGATAAGCAAGACCACACCTGTCAAAACATTTATGATGTGGAAAAGAGACAGGACAGCACATAAATTAACTCTAAAGAGGTCTGCAAAAAATGAATTGAAGAAGAGATTATGCTGAGTTTGATTACAAGAATCAGTAAGGGAAAAAGGTGACATTCATGACAATCCATAATTTGATTAAAAAAAAGTACTTATTCCAGATAAAAAACAGAACAAGGAAAAGGAAGGAGGCAGAAAAATATTAGGTGCTCTTAGAAGATAATAAATGTTCTGCCTTGGCTTAAATATAGGGCATAAGTAAAGAAATAATAAGGGACAGGGTCAGAAATGCAAGCTACGGACTTGAAATTTTGAAGGCTAGAGTAAATATGACTATGAAAAATAATAAGTCTTGTAAGACACATGAAAGTATTAATGCCACCCACAAAGAGGTAAGAGAACAGTTCACTTTCTTTTTTTTTAAGTACCCATATATATTTTTAAGATTTTATTTTATTTTTTTTTAGAGAGGGGAAGGAAGGGAGAAAGGGAGAGAAACATCAATGTGTGGCTGCCTCTTGCACGTCGCCTACTGGGGACCTGTCCTGCAACCCAGGCATGTGCCCTGACTGGGAATCAAACCAGTGACCCTTGATTTGCAGGCTGGCACTCAATCGCTGAGCCACACCAGGCAGGGCAGAACAATTTACTTTCTATAAATGGTACAGGTTAACATTTGTAATGATTTGATAACATCAAAGTTATAACTCTAGTTTGGTAGCTATACAGTTAGGTATTTACTAGTGTTCCTTTGGAAAAATACAATTAAGTTAAATATCTGTACTACCACTTGCACGAAATCTACATTGATTACTGGGGATATTTACTACTTCAGTACACATTTTTTCCAAAGAGCAGCTTCCACAATAAGAACTTTCATATCACTTTAATTACTTTAATCTCTCCTTCCTAAGATCTACTTCTGAGAACTTATCATATATTCAAGTATCACACATGGACAGCGGCCTGACTGGTAACTACTTACAATAGAATATCTACGAACTATTAGTGTCAGTGAGTGTATTTCTTGCAGTAAGTCAGAGGACCCACCAAGACTAAGGGCGCTTTAAAACAAAATCTATGTTTAAGCAATGGCTGACTGCGTTGTTTTAGACAAAACCTCCTACCGAGTACAAGCAGGAAAGACTGCAGAAAATCTGAAATACACCTGTATGAAAGTATGGCAATATGAAGAGCTGCCAAGGCAGTAAGACGTTGCAGAGATAAGACAAAGAAGAGGTGCCAAGAGGTGAGACCCACACTTAGGTCTACGTTTTCCCTCGTTGTGACTGCAGATTCCAAAAGTAAAAGCTGCTGCTGAGAGGCTGAGAAAAGCTTCTGATATAGTCTCTTAAGCCAGAAAAACGAAAACTGGAATTCAGGGCTTTCCAATGTAGAAGGTCCCTAATAAACACCTCAGGCTTCTGGCTGGTATCCCAAAAGCTACATACTGGGATACAGGGCAAATCAGGAAAAAAAAAAACCCAAAACAAAAACAAAAACAACCCTGCCCCCAGCCCTCATAAGAACCAATGACCAACTCAGAATGAGGTTAATTCCAACTGCAGAGAGGTAGTCTGCCTCTCTCCTAGCTACCTGCCAGGGGCAAAAGGAAAACCTCTCTGGAGGAAGACACCGCCCTTCAGAGCTTCAAGTCACGGCTACACCCTCCCACCCCACGTCTGACAGAGAAATCAAAACAAAACAAAACAAAAATCATGTAAATAAGAAGATAATGTTTAACTAAATAGGAAAAAAGCAGAAATCAGAAACAAACCACAGGATTCAAATACTGGCATTACAGAACAAGACTTTAAGGAGCTACTATAAGAATTTAAATGACAATATAAAGAATCTTGGGAGACAAATAGTCACCATAAAAAAAGAATACAATAATTGAAATTAATCCAGTGATGGATCCACCTCCTCTACAGTGATGTCAGCATCATGGCAGAGTAAGAACACCTCTTGGTTTCTCCTCTTGAAGTTACAAGTCAAACAACTATGTATAACTCAACAAAGGATTATTCCCTGCTCAATACACAAACATGTCTCAGAGAGATCCATGCATCAAGACATGTGAAGACAGGTGTATCTGAATGAGGAGGGGAGGCAGACAGGGGCAAGGACAGAGACAGGAACGCAGTCTGATGCTCATCATGGCCCCAGCTGACCTGGTGTCGGGGAAAGAGCTGTGCAGCAGCCCTCACAGGGCAACACAGCGGGCTGTAGTGGCAGAAGCAATTCTCTGGCCTGAGTGGCTGGCGCCCACTGCTGCTAAACCCAGTGACAGAGGCAAAGACGGGGCACCATGGTATGGCAGCTGGACACCTCAGATAGTACTGAGCAGCTGACAGCCTCTGGTTACAAGGAGGCAGTGCCAGGAACTCACAGACCCAGAGCCCCGTCGTTGCCATATCCCACCATGGGGGTGTGGTACCCTGAAACTGAGGCAACAGGGTCACCAACAGCATGCATACCTCCTTGGGGAATATGGGACATTTTCCACGGCTAAGGCAAAAAAAAAAAAAAATCAGAAGCAGGAAATTGCAACTCTTGTTCAAAACAGGGTATTAAACTCTTAATTAGAACATAAAAATTAAAGGGGGGGAAGTAGTAAAAAAAAGACTATAACCTCTGCAATTTGGAAATGAACACACAGCATAAAAAGTGATCATTTGTGACAACAAAAACATAAGACTGGAGGGAAAAAGGACTGAACTTGCACAGGTGAGTGAAGATCAGATGCAATCAGAATAAAAAGGACTATTGTATGTTTCAAACTTTTTGTACACAAATCTGATGGTAACCACAAAACAAAAATCTACAGGTAAGACATGTAACAACAACAAAAGAGAAAACAGAAAAAACTCATAGAAAACCATCAAACTAAAACAGCAGACACACACAAGGGAAAAGGAGCAATGGAGATACACAGAGCAACCAGAAAACAAAAGATAAATGACATATGGGCTATCACCCTAACAGTAAATGGACTGAACTCACCGACCAAAGGCCCAGAGTAGCAGAATGGATTACAAAACAAAACCCAAATACATGTTGCCTCCAGGACACCCATCTCAGCTACAAAGACAAATATAGGCTCAAAGTGAAGATGATACTCCAAGTAAATGGTATTCAGAGAAAAGCAGGTGTGGCCATATTTAAAACAGACAAAACAGACTTCAAGACAGAAAAAGGTAGCAAGAGACACAGATGAGTATTTTATAATGAGAAAATGCAACAATTCATTAAGACATAACACTTATCAATATGTATGCACCGAACCTGGGAGCACCAAAATAGGTAAAGCAATTACTAATGAACCTAAAGGGAGGAACAGAAAAAAACACAATTACAGTAGGGAACCTGAATACCCTACTGACAGCAATAGACAGATCATCCAAAGAGAAAGTCAGTAAGGAAATACTGGCCTTAAGTAGCACATCAGACCAAATGGGCATAATATTTACAGAGCTTTCCATCCCAAAACAACTAAATATATATTCTTCTCAACTACACACATAACATTCTCAAGGACAGAATATACGTTGGGGCTTGAAAGTAATCTCAATAAATTTAAGACGACTGAAATCGCAAGCAAAATGGAAACAGAGACATGGAAATAAAAAACAAACTGACGGTGACCAGAGGGGAGAGGGGAGGGGAATAATGGGGGAAAGACAGGGAAGGGTCAAGGAACATGTACGAAAGACCCATGGACAAAGACAAGGGCGGGGGTGGGGAGGAGGATTGAATGTGGGAGGGGGGATGGGGAAAGTAATGGGGGGAAAATGGGGACAACTATAATTGTTTTATTTTCAAAATAAAAAATTTTATTTCAAAAATAAAAAAATTTTTTCTGGCCCGGCTGGTGTAGTTCAGTGGATTGAGCGCAGGCTGGGAACCAGAGAGTCCCGGTTCAATTCCCAGTCGGGGCACATGCCTGGGTTGCGGGCCAGGTCCCCAGTGGGCGCCATGTGAGAGGCAACCACACATTGATATTTCTTTGCTTTTCTTTCTCCCTCCCTTCCCATCTCTCTAAAAATGAATAAATAAAATCTTTTTAAAAAATGCAAAGGGCCAAGATCCAAGATAGTTCTGAAGAGGAATGAGAGAAATGGCACAGTTGAATGACTTATTCTAGTAGGTATCAAAACTTAGAGACTATGCAGAATGGGTGGGGAAAAAAAACATGCAGAGTCAAAAAACAGACCAATTAGCCCAGCTGGTGTAGCTCAGTGGATTGAGCGCGGGCTGCGAACCACAGGGTCCCGGTTCGATTCCTAGTCGGGGCACATGCCTGGGTTGCGGGCCGGGTCCCCAGTGAGGGCCATGTGAGAGGCAACCATATATTGCTCTTTCTCCCTCCCTTCTCCTCTGAAAATAAATAAATAAAATCTTTAAAAAAAAAAAAAAAAACAGACCAATTAAACAGAACAATCTAGAAACGAATCCACATATATATGGACACTTAAATTATGACAGAGGTGGTGCTGCAAAGCAACAGCGAAAGGACAGTCCTTTCAATAAATGTTGCCAAGTCAAATGGGTATTCATGGAAAAACATTAACTTTTTTTTTTTTAAGATTTTATTTATTTACTTTTAGAGAGAGAAGAGAGGGAGAAAGAGCAATGTATGGTTGCCTCTCACATGGCCCCCACCGGGGACCTGGCCGCAACCCAGGCATGTGCCCCAACTGGGAATTGAACCGGGACCCCCTGGTTCCCAGCCCGCACTGAATCCACTGAGCTACACCAGCCGGGCCGAAAAACATTAACTTTGATGCCTAGTTCACACTGCATACAAAAATCAATTTCAAGTGGATTACAGATATAAATGTGAAATGAAAAATAATAAAGCTTCTAGAAGGCAGCATAAGAGAATATCATGACAACCTTAGGTAGGCAAAAATTTCCTAAACAATACATAAAATATACTAACCATAAGTGAAAAAAGACCGTAAGAAAGTGAATGAGTCAGAAAAGGACATTTATTTGTTGTACATGTGTAATTTACAGAGAGCCTGTATCTAGAAAATATAAAGAACTTATTATATAAATAAGGAAAACACCTAATGGTAAAGAGACAAGAAACATGAACAAGGCACTCCGTAATGGAGGGCGTACAAGTGGCCAAGGGACAGTTCATACCTCTATCTCACTAGTAACTAGGGAAACAAAATGAAAACCACAATGAAAAACGACTTCGACCCACCAGAATGAGTAACTAAAAAGCAACACTAAGTGTTGGTGAGGACATATAACTATAGAAACAAAATCCGACACTGCATTGGTAAAATATCAACTGAAACATCACTTTAAAAAACTGTTCAACATGTACAACTGGACATACATATACTTCACTTATGTGCACCAAAAGACACAATAATATCCAGAGCAGCAGCATTATAGCTCCACACGGGAAACCCAAATGTCCAATGGTAAAATGGATAAATTGTGGTATATACATAAAATGGAACGGCATACAGCAATGAAAACAAAAGACCTCTTGCTACATGCAACATGGATGAATCCCACAAGTGAAATATTAAAAGACAAACATGGAAAAAAGCATATTCTATATTTCCCTTATATGAAGTTCAAAAACAGGAAAAATATAAATGGCACTAATATTAAGGAAGAAAGAAGGAAAGGAGTAATGACTGGGCGTAGGTATGCGAGCAGCTTCTGGGTATAGAAAATCATTTATTTTTGGTGTGGTTGGTGGTTGCATGGACCGGTACACAGTATTTATTTTTCTGTACATTATACTCTAATAAAAAAGCTATTAAAAGTGAAATAGATTACATGACATAGAGTTTACATAATATATCATTATTTTAAAAGATGAAAAAAAGCACATATGCTATGATCCCATTTGTGTAAGAGAGTCCCAAAATTCTATGTGTTATCTGTTTGCACACACAGAGAATGTTAGTAATAGGCATGGGGATGGCATAAAAACTGGAATAGCCAGGACAGGGGAATTGTACTTTTTACTTAACATTTATCTATACCTAAAACATAAAAAAAAAAAAAAAAAAAAGATTTTATTTATTTATTTTCAAAGAGAGGGAATGGGAGGGAGAAAGAAAGGGAGAGAAACATCACCGCGCAGACGCCTCTCGCATGGCCCCCACCGGGGACCTGGCCCACAACCCAGGCATGTGCCCCAACCGGAAATCGAACTGGCAACCCCGTGGTTTGCAGCCTATGCTCAATCCACTGAGCTACACCAGCCAGGCCTAAAACATTTTTTGAAACCAGGGAAGGTAATACTTGTATAACATGCTACAAATTCCGACAAAAAGAGTATACAGCAAAAAGTAATCTTCCCTTCTATCTCAGTAAATTATTACCAGCTTCTAATACAAGAGGTGACTCCCCGCAAAATGGAATTTTCTTCTGGAGGGTGGGCCCCTTGTAGTACAGGTTTCCCCCTCTAGGTTAGTATTCTAGGAACCCATCTGTATCAGTGTACCAGCTGGCATTGTTGTGAGAGGCTGCATTTGGCTTCAGTGAATTTTTTTTTGAAGACTCTTTAATGTCTTTGCCCATTTCACGATGGGTGATTTACAACTGCGCCTGCCCCTACGGCACTGAGCATGCAACAATTTTTGGCCCAAAAGGCCATGATCCCCCATGCCCTTCCTACTCACCCAATCTCAACCTGAGCAACTTCTGTTTGTTTCCCCAGATGAAAAAAAGTCCTCAAAAGGAAACAACATTTTGCCAATGTAGGAGAGGTGAGAGGGCGGGGAGGAACCAGCAGTAGCACTAAAAGGTATCAAAATCAACAAGTTCAAAACTGTTTTGAGCAGTGGAAAAATCGTCTCAATAGGTGGTATTGCATCAAATGGAGATTACTATGAAGGTGACTGAAATTTAGACAAGTAATAAATACACAGTTTTTTATAAATTCCAGTTTTTTTGGGTCCCCTTCGTATATCCTGTCAGAATTTTTCTATGTATGTTAAAAGACTAAAGAAACAGCAGCACAAAAGACAAGGGGACACTATTATAGATGAACCTTGCTCTTTAAAAATATACATATACTTTTGAGATCATTCACATCAGTGCCTATTAATCTGCCTTACTCTTTTTAATAGTTACACAGTGTTTAAACTTATGGAAATACTGTACATTATTCAACCAGGGCCCTGAAAAGGTACATATACATTGTTTCCAAGCTTCTGGTATTAAAATAATGCTGAAATCGACATCCTTGTATGTCTTTGAGTAGGATTAATTCCTAAAAGAAAACTTGCTGGATCAAAGGGCATGAGCATCTCTAATGCTGATAATTGCAGCTACACTGCCCTCTAGAGAACTGTACCAACTGACACTCCCACTAGCGATGTGTGAGAAGCATGTTTTTGCAAATACTTTCATGGTTTCTATTTACATTTAAATCTTTAGTTCATTTGGAATGTTTCTCTAAAAAGCTACTCAAACTTACTTACCAGAGACACAAATTAAATACTATTCCTCACCTGTCAAAAAGAAAAACACAGCCCTGGCTGGTGTAGCTCAGTGGATTGAGCGCGGGTTGGGAACCAGAGGGTCCCGGTTCGATTCCCAGTCAGGGCACATGCCTGGGTTGCAGGCCAGGTCCCCGTGAGGGCCATGTGAGAGGCAACCGTACATTGCTGTTTCTCTCCCTCTCTGTCTCCCTCCCCTCCCCTCTCTCTAAAAATAAATAAAAAATAAAATCTTTAAAAAAAAAAAAAAAAAGAAAAACACAGAAATCCCTAAAAGATTAAAACACACCAAACAAATGAACTTACTACAGTAGACCTTTGAACAGCCTTACTACAGTTTAAACTGTGCAGATCCATTTTTTAGGCGCTCAGATACATTAAAAATAAATAAATAAATGCAGGTACAGTCAGCCCTCCACATCTGAGGATTTGCATTTGCAGATTCAACCAACCACAGACCAAAGACAGTATTATTTTTTGTAGATGTGGAGGGCTAAAGTTAATACGTGGATCTGACTGTGTGTGGGTCAAATATACATACACATATATAAAAATGTGTGTGTGGCCCAGCTGGTGTAGCTCAGTGGATTGAGCGCAGGCTGGGAACCAGAGGGTCCCGGTTCGATTCCCAGTCGGGGCACATGCCTGGGTTGCGGGCCAGGTCCCCGGTGAGGGCCATGTGAGAGGCAACCATACATTGCTGTTTCTCCCTCCCTTCTCCTCTCTCTGAAAATAAATAAATAAAAATCTTTAAAAAAAAAAAAAATGTGTGTGTGTGTGTATATATATATATACACATCAAGCTGGTAGTATAACTGAGAACAATTACAGTAGTTCATGTTTCTTCAAAATGCATTATTTTAATTATGTGTGGCCAGTTTCCTTGAGTGGTATATACTAATAACAAAATGAACCACAAATACTTCTTAAGCTGATTACATAAGTCTTACTGTTAATAATGATATTGGCCCTGACCAGTGTGGCTCAGCTGGTTGGGCGTCATCCCACAAAATGAAAGGTCACTGGTTCAATTCCCAGTCAGGGCACTTCCTGGGTTGTGGGTCTGGTCCCTAGTTGAGAGGCAACGGATCGATGTTTCTCACATTAATGTTTCTTTCTCTCTCTTGCTCCCTCCCTTCCCCTCTCGCTAAATCAATAAAATCTTGGAAAAAAAAAAAAGACATTGGTAGTCATTTTGAAATTTTGAGTACCAGAATCAATCAAATAATTATAAACTGACTTCTTTGTGTAAAAATACAAAACCCCCAAAATTATGTAATCCTAATCTGAATTTGAAATATTGAAGTTGATGCCCTGGCTGGTATAGCTCAGTGGATTGAGCGTGGGCTAGGAACCAAAGGGTCTCTGGTTTAATTCCCAGTCAGGGCACATGCCTGGGTTGCGGGCTGGGTCCCTAGTGTGGGGCTCATGAGAGGCAACCACACATTGATGTTTCTCTCCGTCTCATTCTCCTTCTCTTCCCCTCTGTCTAAAAATGAATAAATAAAAAATTTAAAAAAAATTTAGAAATACTGAAGTTGAAGAATAGCCAACTTCAAGATGTGTTGGAAATATATAAGATGGATTTGTTTTTGGTCAAAAACAATGAAGCTATCTATCAAAGACTACTGGGGTCAAAATGAAAGGGTACAAGAATCAACTTGAAAGGGCGCTCACTGGTCGAAGATGGAAAATTTTGTGCACAAGAAGGAATAACTACAATGTGCTGAGGATCATAACAACCTTATAAAAATTCAGACATTCATAATCAACAACAGCAAAAGCAACATTGGTCACCACTGGGGTTAGCTATAGCATCAATGTCTTATCATCCTGTCATTCCTATAGTTAGGACATGTTCGTCTTCATAGAATTTCAGTTAATAAACGAAGAGGGAAAGATAGAATTAGGATATCACCATTTTGCAACCTAATAGAACAATAGGCAAAGATGATGAATGGCTGTTAAAATTTTCAGATGAAAAGCTTATACAAAAATTAAAACAGAAGTATCAGACTAACAACATTTGAACCCAGTGATCCATATTAACAAAAACTGATCACAATATCTAGGCACAGACATCACGTACTCCTGATGTGATGCAGTATAGGCAGTCACAGCATCACCTATGCAATATTCTGCCTAAACAACTGAACTTGAATATAATCAAGGCTCAGGACCCAACTACTTATTTACAAGGAAAATGGGATAGAGCACATGTTAAAGTAAAATGACACTGTGATAATGCAAACTAAATCCAGAATGTGGGAAATTCTATGTAATAAAAAAATCCAGTTTTTTCAAAAGCATGAAAATAAAAGTAACAGCAGCATTATAAATTAAAAGAACCTAAGTAAGAGACATGTGAGCCAAATGTAATGAATTGATTTTTGGTCCCTGATACAGAGTGATAAAGACAGTATGGGGTAATAAGGGCAATCTGAACATGAAGGGATAGTGACTAATATTAAATAATTATTGTTTAAGAGGAATAATGGTATTATGGTTATTAATGTTAAAACAGTTTAAAAACACACTGAAGTACTTCAGGTGGAATAACATGTTTATAATTTACTTTAAAACACAAGAGCAAAATGCTGTTAACTACTGAAACTACATGGAGGTTCATCATATTTCCTTTCGCTGTGTGTACATTTGAACTATAACAAGCCCTGGCTGGCGTAGCTCAGTGGATTGAGAGCAGGCTGCAAACCAAAGGGTTTCAGGTTCGATTCCCAGTCGGGGCACATGCCTGGGTTGTGGGCCAGGTCCCCAGTGGGGGCCACGTGAGAGGCAACCACACATTGATGTTTCTCTCTCTCTTTCTCCCTCCCTTCCCCTCTCTAAAAAATAAATAAATAAAATCTTAAAAAAAAAAACATTTAACAAAAAAAGATTTTTAAAAATAGGGGTAATGGCTACGTACTTAATAGGCCCATTCTGATGACTGGATGAGCAAATGTACGTAAAGCGCTTAGGGAGGGCCTGGCCTAGAGTACACAATCAAGGTAAAGGCTACGACGATTACCCTCTTCCTCGCATTCCCACAACGGCTCTGGCTCAGGCCTTCATCTAATATTCATGTTACTGTAAGAGTCTTTTTGGTTAACTTATCTCAAAAGAAAATTTTCCCCCTCAAAAATCTCCCTCCACACACGCTTTACTACTTTTTTTCTAGTACGTCACTGGGTGCGCACTTACTGACAGGCACTGTAACACGTCTTTTCAAACATTACCCTCAATCTTTACAACAACCCTTCCGAGCTGAGAAAAAGAATTTAAGTGACTGACCCACCCAGGGCCCTGCAGCTACCACGTGTCAGAGCCAAAAGTCCACCTGGCAGCAAAGTCTGCTCTGTTCACTAGGTTATATAACACCCTCTTTCTGAAAAAGAATTACAACCACTTTTATTTTGAAAACTGTCACTGAATTCCCAACCTAGGATAAATTTCTTTTATGACACAATGAAATCTGGATGTGATCTACCTTCTCAATCCAATTAACACCATTTATTGAATTTTTCATCCTTTGTCCATTATCTGCAAAAATGGGTTTCCAAATATACACTGGTTTACTTTCCTGGCTTTCTATTCTGTTCCACTGGTCTATAGTTACTATTCAAGGATCTGTATCTTCTGTTAATTTAGAGACAACCCCAGTATCTGATGGATAGAGGGTGATTAGTAAACACTGACTAACCAATTAATGAATGCTGGGAACCCGTTCTGCCCCTGCCACCCACAAGAAAAATGTACCTGAGAGAAGCCTCGAGTGGAACTGTAAGAACTGGTGATGGCGTTGCGGCTGGAGCTGGGAATGCCGCCTGTGTACGTGCTTGTCACGGAGCTCACAGAGGAGGTGCGGGACCTCTTATTCAAGTAGTCATCTGAGCTCTGGGGATTGAGACCTCTTTTCAGAGACCCGGGCCTAATGAAAGGGAAAAAGACAGTTAGGTGTGCTATTGAAGGCAATATTCTTTTAAGCCTTCACCACGGTTACAAAATCTTTCTTAAATAAACTTAATAAAAAAGGATAATTCTCTTAATTTTATTGTTATCAATTAACAGTACCTGATAAAGTCAAGAAGGGAAAGCCAAATATTTTTAAAATTAAATGTATAATTCTACTTTAATAATATTCTAGAAAATGCACACTAGTCTCTAGCAACAGAAAGCGGATATTGAATGCCTAGGGGTGGGGACAGGACAAGGAGGAGACAATACTAAGGGATATCGGGAAACTTTTGGAGGTTATGGTTATGTTCACTATCTTGACTGTGGTGATGGTTTCACAAGTGTATACAAGTCAAAACTTATCAAACTGCACACTTTAAACAGTTTATTACATGTCAATTATCCCTCCATAAAGCTGTTAAAAAAGTCAGTTACGAGGAACCACCCTTTTTTCTAAGGTTCCAACCGAAACAGAAACGCCCTGTACAGCCTTCCTGTGGAGCAGTGTGCCATCCAACCTGTTACAATGCCCGGTGTTCCCCAACCTTTTTGGCACCAGGGACCAGTTCTGTGGAAGACAATCTTTCCACAGACGGGGTATGCGGGGATGGTTTCAGGATGATTCAAGCACATTACATTCAAGCTCACCCCCTGCTGTGCGGCCTGGAGGTTGGGGACCCCTGAAGACAACTCTCTACCTCCTGGAGTGATGAAAGTCAAATGTGGCCCAGTTTATCCTTACACTGGATGGAAATGTATTTCCTCTTTCACCCACAGATCCTATTCAGTGCCATACTGAGCAAACTGTTGTCCTTCTTTCATTTGATAGTCCTTCAGTTTTTTGCAGACCGCTGTCCTCCCCTTCCTCATGTCCTTACTGCCACTGAGATTTTTCTCCCCTCCCCTAGTACTTATGTACCTTCCAAACCGCTTCACCCACCACCACCCCTTAACATATTAGTTACTTCAGTCAAAATGATTCCGTTTGTGTACATCCTCTTCTATAGTGTAGCACACCTGAACCACCCGAGCACTCCATGGGCTACCTAAGAACCAAGGAAAGCAAGACTGCCACTTACCTGCCTCATTCTCGTCCTTGTTCTGTCAGCACAGGACCGGAGCACACTGGCTTTTTTCACAGCCATACTAAGCATATAAGTTGCCCCAAATCTTTTCACACATATTTCTGAGCCACTTTCCCTCCCATCCATTTCTTCCTCAAGTATATTTAAACTCAAATGTAGAAACTTATCACTTACCTTAAATTTTAGTGTTTCATTTTATCCTTTGTGCAAACTTTGTGATTTGTTTGTTTACAAACTTGGTTATTATATATATTTACAAACCCTCTAAGCCTTAACATATTTTGCCCATATTAATGAAAAAATATTAAAAAGAATTATGAGTTATTAATATAAGTTACTCAAATGTTCCTCTCTGATTTTCAAGATTCGAACCTGTACAGATAAAACAATGCAAAAAGCAAAGAGGAAAATCTATAGGACAATAACTTCAACATTGTCCTTTTTCTAAATAGTTTATATCTTAAACAAATGGATTTTCACTTACTTAGGCACAAAAGAAGCAGGGACTCCATTGGCCACCAGGGGCTCAAATGCCGACTGCCCACTCCCACTGCTATCATGGCGCCTATGATAAATCAAAAAAACTCTCAATTAAACAAAATGGCTTTTTTCCCCTTAATGCATATTCTCATATTCCTGGGACCTATACTATTTCTATGAAGCACAGGTTCCTTGCTAGACAAGAAAAAGGCTGCTTCAAATCCCAGATTCCAAAAGGTAAATTTACTCTCAGGTTGTCCTGGCAATAAGTATGAAAATATAGCAGATCCTTGGATAATATCATTTTGTTTAATGTTGTTTCATTTATATTGTTCATGAAATGCCACAGGAACTTAACTGTTGTTTCTATCAATTAGCCTCTGGGAAAATTGATTTAATTTTATGTTGTCAATTTCCAAGAACCTAATGATAATGTTAAGTGAAGACTTACTCTACATCAAGACCTTTTGAACTTATTTACTGTACCTATGACAATCACAAATGTAACCTGCCATCCATAAATTAAAAACAAACGAACAAAAAAACACTTTAGGGATCAATCCACACATAGTGCTCTAGAAGTTAATATGGGAAGTCTGTTAGGCAAAAACTTTACATCTCACATATAAGAAGGACCTATCCATGGTGCACATAATCACTGCTTATTTCAATTACGGGAAAGATAACACAGAATCCTCAGTTATGGCCTCACTAGTGTCAAGTGAAACTACCACCCTGAAGAACATGAAAAACCTACTTGGACCGTATTAGTTATTTCCTCTCCCACCTTCATACACTCTGACTCCTCCCACTCCCACTTAGCTCGGTGACGGTAGCTCAAATTGCTCACTTGTAAATCACCTTTCTAGCCATCATAACCTGACCTTCCTATGTTACATAAATACACCTGCATTGATTAATATTTCCCTACTTAATTTTGTTGCTTTTTAAAGATTTATTATTTACTTTTAGAGAGAGGGGAAGGGAGGGAGACAGAGAGGGAGAGAAACATTAATGTGTAGTTGTCTCTCGTGCGTCCCCCACTGGGGACCTGGAGCGATGGGAATCAAACTAGCAACCTTTCAGTTCACAGGTCGGTGCTCAATCCACTGAGCCACATCATCCAGGTCCTATTTAATTTTGTTATCTAGAGTATCAACGATGGCCAACCCAGAACCTGTAGGACAGAACAATCTGGTCTAGGTAATGGGGACAATGATTGTATTTTTCAAGTGTGGGGTTCACTGTCTCCTCATAGAACACCTCTTTGACCACCTCTTATAAGAAGCCTCCTTCTCATTACCTTCTGACATTATATCACCCTGTTTTTTAAAAATTCCTATATACTTACAATCTAAACCTTGTTATAATATCCTCCCCCTTTTTGTTTCTCTCCCTCCAAGTCCCAAGAGGACTATGTCTTGTTCACTGTTCTACCCACAGTACCTGGAATAGACTCTGGCACACTGTGGCTGCTCAATTTGTTGTATTAAAAAATGAGCGGATGCCCTGGCTGGTGTGGCTCAGTGGACTCAGTGCCTGCCTGCGAACCAAAGATCACTGGTTCGATTCCCAGGCAGGGCACATGCCTGGGTTGCAGGCCAGGTGCCCGGTTGGGTGCATGCAAGAGACAACCAGTTGATGTATCTCTCACACACTGATGTTTCTCTTTTTCCTGTCCTTTTTCCCTCTAAAAATGAATAAATAAAATCTTAAAAAAAAAAAAAAAAAAAAAGTGGAATCCTAACTAATTCCTTAGAAAGCCACAAGCAATTCTGCATTCTAATTAGTGACTTCACCTCCTTTCTTTCCATGCTCAGAAAAGATTCCTTACGCTATTGTCATTAAGTTACTGAAGATCAACTAATGGAGTTGGTTTTACTCTCATTACTGGTAAGTCTACCATACTGTAATCTACACCTTTGTTTGCCGAACATTCTCTTCGGCACAAGTATGACATCTAAACTGGTGGTTACCCAACTAACTAAATAAGAATGTGAGGGGAAGTCTTTGAACATTCTTTCTCAAAAACAGAATTTAACACATTTGTATCAAAAGTACGAGGCTGACATAACTAACAGTTGTTGGCTTATCCCAATATTTACGGAAAAGGTAAATTGTAACACTAATTTAACTTGTGCCTAAACCTGAAATGAACACAGCATAAAAGCCTTTTTTACTAAGCTCTTCCATGAAAACCAACGAAGGAGACCTACTAATACTAAGGCACACCAATTGGAACTGCCATCTGTATCTTCTGGGGGAGTAATCTGTATTTCAACAAATTATGGAGCACAGGAGGCCTTTTTAGTGCTCTGTTGAGACTGTTACCTTCTTTTATTTTCCTGGCCATCAGTGAGTGTTTGTTCTTCCTCCTCCACTGTTCTTTTCTTCCTCTCTTTGAGGGCACTCAGTACAGTCTCCTTTGCACATGGGTCTGGAGCATTACTTGATGTTGAAGACAGTGTTGAGGTCATTAACTGCTCTGGTCTGCAACGGGAGACAAGATTCTAGCATTAGGATATTTTAATTACTATGTCATACACCATAAACTTCACTGGAAATCAGAAGCTAACCCATAAGCAAAAGTGTAATTTCACAGAAAATGCTCTTAGCAATTAAAGCTACGATGCAAGGCAAAAAACAAGAAAATAAAGAGCTAGTTCAATGACTAAAATTTTGGATTTCTCATTTAAATAAGCAGGTACTTCTTCTGTTGCTTTATAATTGTCTTGTCAGAGAAATAACCATAGAATAAAGTGGACACAAAGAGGACTTTATTCTTCCACCAATAATACTTACATTGGAGAACGAGTCAATTTGCTATCAGGAGGAGCAATCCTCACTGTCACTGGGCTACACACCATTTTGGAATTATGAGGAGACAGGACAGCCTTCTTGTGATAACCATTCCAAGACACTGTAGGAAGCACCCCCAGAGAGGAATACTGGACCTGCTGAATAGGGTATCGTCTTCGAGGTGTTATTAAAAACCGATTTGACAAAGTCCCACAATCCCTGTAAAGAATAGGAGACATGTTAAGGAACCAAAAAGCTGAAAAGAATGTCAGAAAATTTAACTGACTAAAGAACCATATGAGTTCAGATATTTTCCAGAGAGCTTAAACCTCTAAACAACGCAGAACACAGAATTTTTATGGCAATTTCCCACTATTCCACCTAAGGGCACAAAGTGGCAGCTGCTTAATAGCCATCCCTACAATGGACATCAACAATTTGAGAGAGAAATTGAAAACCTTGCCCACACAAGTAAAACCACAATGGAAGAAAAGTACCTTAGGACATGCAAGGAAAAACTTTTCAAGAATCCTTCAATCTTTTCAGTAAGTCATCAGCAATATACACCCAGAGTCAAATATTTTTCAACACCTAAATGTTCATCTTCTCAACTAAACTTATTTATTAAGGACCTAATACTCTCATCAAGTTTTTGTATTCTCATGTATCTCTCCACTATTGGGACTAACTGAAAATGTCTAATTTGATCATATACATCAAGTTGTTTCAATAGAAGTGTTTCCTGGAACACCTTTTTGCGCTCAGCTACACAGGTAAAATTTCTTATCGGTCCAAAGAAAAAATACGTATCTTTAAAAATACTGTATGACTACACTCCGAAGACAAAAACATTTTCACCCGAAGTAGGGGTATTTTAGTTTTAACAAGTGTCCAGCTAAATCTGTACTGTACTAAAATTTAAGAACTGGAAGGTACAGCTGTGGCATCACTTCATTTCAAAGACTAAGGGGCGGGGGAGGAGACGGGAAATTTGCACCAACATATTTAAGAGGACAAAATGACACTGAATCCCCTTTGGACTTAAAGGAAAATCGGATTTAAAAGTTAAGTCCTCTATTCAAAGCCAGTCGATAGAGAGAGAAGGGTCCGGGAAAAGATCAGCAATATCTCACCTGTGGGAAGGTCTCCTGGAGGGTGAGAGAAGAGAAATGGGGGGAGAAGAGTGAATGTGGTGAACGTGCTGGGCCAAGTGAGCCGACAGCGCGGTGCGGGTGGGTGGGCGACCGCCAGGCCTCTCCCGCAGGTCTGTGGCCTCCAGAACCCGGGCAGGCTGTGGGGGGCCGGGCTTGCCCTGGTAACTGCCCACAAGGAGCAGTTCAGCGGGGTCGGGTCCTTCGAGCAGGGTCCGTGGCTCGAGGAGATTTCCGTTTACTGCCGACTTGGCTGGAGGCGAGGCG
The DNA here is from genome assembly GCA_004026765.1 of Micronycteris hirsuta. Classification (NCBI taxonomy): domain Eukaryota; kingdom Metazoa; phylum Chordata; class Mammalia; order Chiroptera; family Phyllostomidae; genus Micronycteris; species Micronycteris hirsuta. Next base: position 86,693 of record PVJI01001107.1, read on the forward strand.
AGCAGCGTTCTCTGACGCCGCGCGTTCCGAACGAGCGAGGAGAAGGCGCGCGAACCTCGGGGCTCGCGGCTCAGTCCCCACCAGGCCGCGGTAGCCCCCACGGCCAGCCAGGCCAGCGCAGCCGCCGCCGGCACTAGGTACAGTACGAGGCCGAGCAGCGGCAGACCGAGGAGCGCCGCCCAACCGCAACCCCAGCCCCGTCCCCGACCGTCCCTGACACTCGCTATTGGCCGCCGCCGCTCGCATCCTCCAGGCGCCGTAGCCGCCGGAGACATCGCGGCTCCGCGCCGCGGAGAAGACTTAAATATCCCAGCGTGCACTGCGCCGCGCGGCGCGTTACCGCGCGCCGGCTGCGTCACTGCGTACGCGACTCAAACGCACGACCGCGAGAGGAAACGGCGGGCACCGCGCTAGACCCGACCCAATTAGAAAAGTGCGGCTTTCCTGGAAACCAGTTCCGATTCTCCAGGCCTCTTGATGTACACCTACACAGCGCCCATCCAGAGGCGAGCCTGTTAAGAATCAGGTTAAAAATCAAAGTTCCAGAAAACGACTATTCATCTAATAGAAGATATCCATGGTATCTTCCTGTGGGCTAAACTCTACAGAAGAGTTTATCAGGCACTTTTCAAAATTGTTACCAGAGGGTGTGAGATTTTCCCAGTTACCCTATTTCCTGCCGAAGTATAAACAGCTTAAGAGAATTTAACAGAAACGGAAGGAAAAGGAAGACCAACCCAAACCCACCACCTTTGTTGAATGTGGGTCTAGTCTTAATAAAGTCCCGTTCAAATAATCTAATAAACTGAGGATCAAACCTGGAGCTGTGATATGTTTGAGTTTCTGAAGTACAAGTTGGTACAGTGGGACAATTATCTACCAAACTTCACATCATGGTCCAGAATCGATTTTGAAGATTTGTGATCATTTTGCCTATGTTTAATTTGGTGGTCTGAGAAAGCTGTCTAGGGCTGGGGAGTGTGTTTCTGGTGGTGGAATGGAGAGTAACTTCTATAGGGTAGTTTTCTTTGGCGGGAAAGGAAATGTTTTAGAATTAAATGATTGTTTCACAGCTCTGAGAGTTGTATCTTAATAAAACTGTTAACAACAACAAACTTGGTGGTCTGCCAATTCAGACTTTGGTCTAGCTCAGCTTCCTCAGAAATTCATTTATTGCCTTATTCATTCTGTTATTGATATACATTAAAGACATTAATGGAGAAAAGACAGGGTCTCTGATCTTAGAAGTCCTCAATTGAGTAGGGAAAAAGGATGTGTACATAAAAAGTTAATATTGGCCCAGCTGGTGTAGCTCAGTGGATTGAGCGCGGGCTGGGAACCAAAGGGTCCGGGTTCGATTCCCAGTCGGGGCACATGCCTGGGTTGCGGGCCAGGTACCCGGTGGGGGCCATGTGAGAGGCAACCATACATTGCTTTCTCCCTCCCTTCTCCTCTCTCTAAAAATAAATAAATAAAATCTTAAAAAAAAAAAGTTAATATTCACGGCCTGGACGGGTAGCTGTTAGAGTATTGTCCTGATACGCCAAGGTTGTGAGTTGGATCCCCAGGTCAGGGCACATACAAGAAACCACCAATGAATACAAAAATAAGTAGAACAATTCAGTGTGGTGTGATAATACAGGCATAAGAAGGGAAGAAATGATAAAGGGGAAGATGGGTGGGAGGTGCTAGTTGAGCTGAGAAAAATGGCTAAAGCAGATTCAAGGCAGACCGAAGGAGCATTGCCCAGAGGCACAGAGATGGGAAGGAGTATGATACAAGAGTCTCCAAAAACAGTCAAACCTCCGTTCTCCATCGTCTCCCATCTTGAACAATTCGGTTCTTGACCAAGTTGTTCATGGAAAAAAGGCTCAGCTCTTGAACAAAAACTTCGATTCTTGCCCCAACAACCATTTCATGCTGATATTGGTATGATCAGTCATGTGTCTCTGAGGCGGAAAACAAAGGAGAGAATGTGTGAGTATGAGTATGATTCGGTATTTGAACAAATCACTTTTCAAACAGCCTTCCAGAACAAATTAAGATTGAGAGCCAAGGTTCCACTGTAGATCAATATGGCTGGAGATTAGGATGTTTGGGGGAATAGGGATGCTGGAAAGACGACAGACAGGGCTCAGAAAAGACACATCTGGAGCAACTTGGAGAGGTAAGAAAAGCAAGCAATCCTCCTCCCCAAACACACTGCCAGGGCAATTCTGCTTCTATCTATTTAACATGACTTATTTCACATAAGACTTCTTTTGTAAAAAATACATTTTATTGATTATGCTATTACAGTTGTCCCAAGTTCCCTCCTTTGCCCCCTCCACATGGTACCCCCATTCCCTCCAGTAATCTACCCGCCTTAGTTCAAGTCCATGGGTCATACATACACCATATTTTGCTGCATAAATGTGCTGTGTATAATGTACACCCACATTTTCGTGCACATGATACATGGGAATATTATACCCATGGTATGTAATCATTATACCCATGTATGATGTACAACCTTATTTTCCCCTCAAAAATTTGGGCAAAAAGTGTACAATATATATGGCAACTCCATTCTTTGGCTACTCCATTCCCTATACTGTTCTTAACATCCCCCTATTTTGTACCTACTAATTTGTACTTCGTAATCCCTTCACCTTTTCCCCCATTTCCCACTCCCCCCTCCCAAGGGATAACCCTCCAAATGATCTCCACATCTATGATTGTCTTCTTGTTCTGCTTGTTTGCTTCGTTTGCTTTTTAAATTCAATTGTTGATAGTTGTGAACTTGTTGCCATTTTAATGTTCATAGTTTTTATCTCTTTTTATTATATAATTCCCTTGAACATTTCATATATTAATGGCTTGGTGATGATGTACTCCTTTAGTTTTACCTTCTCTGGGAAGCACTTTATCTGCCCTTCCATTCTAAATGATAGCTTTGTTGGATAGAGTAATTTAGGTTGTAGGTCCTTGCTTTTCATCACTTTGAATACTTCTTGCCAGTCCCTTCTAGCCTGCAAAGTTTCTTATGAGAAACCAGCTGACAGTCTTACAGGAACTCCTTTGTAGGTAACTATCTGTCTTTCATCTTGCTGCTTTTAAGATTCTTTTTTTATCTTTAACCTTTGGCATTTTATTTATTTATTTATTTTTAACAGGCTTAATTCACTTTATTTTCCTTGTACAAAAATTATGTGGTGGCCACAGCTGGAGCCTGGGTCCTCTGCACAGACACCCTGGTGTGGGTCTTTACAAGATGGTCGGTGAATTCCTGGTAGGGAGACTTGGTGAACACAGTCTCTTTCCAGAGGTCGGCAGTCAGATAGCTGTAGGTCTTAGAGATGGCATCAAAGGTGGCCTTGGCAAAGTTGCCCAGGGTAGCAGTGCAGCCCCTGACTGAGGTGTAGCAGTCGTTGATACCAGCCATCATCAGCAGCTTTTTGGGCACAGGGGCTGAGACGATGCCAGTGCCCCTGGGTGCAGGGATTAGGCGCACCAGCACTGAGCCACAGCGCCCGGTCACCTTACAAGAGATGGTGTAGGGCTTGCCGATCTTGTTCCCCCAGTAGCCTTGCCGCACAGGGACAATGGAGAGCTTGGCCAGGATGATAGCCCCACGGATGGCAGTGGCTACTTCCTTTGAGCACTTAACACCCAGACCCACGTGTCCATTGTAGTCCCCAATAGCGACAAATGCCTTGAACCGGGTCCCCTGGCCTGCACGTGTCTGTTTCTGCACGGACATAATCTTCAAAACCTCATCCTTGAGGAATGCCCCCAAGAAAAAGTCAATGATCTCAGATTCCTTGATGGGCAGAGAAAAGAGATAGATTTCCTCCAGGGACTTGATTTTCATGTCCTTGACCAGGCGCCCCAATTTGGTGACGGGAATCCACTCCTTATCCTCAGCCTTGCCTCCGCGAGCTCCACGGCCTTGACCCCTACCCCGACCCCGGCCGCGACCTCGGCCAGGAGGCCGCTGCCAAACCCTCCTCGGAAGCCGCCACGGCCTCCCATTCCAGGGCCCCCAGGGCCTCCTGGCCCTCCCACCCCTCCTGCAGCACCAGTGTCATCCACCATTTGGTGTTCCTTGGGAAAAAGAAAAAGTAACCTTTGGCATTTTAATTATGATGTGTCTTGGTGTGGTCCTCTTTGCATCCATTTTGTTTGGGACTCTCTGTGCTTCCTGGACTTATATGCCTATTTCCTTCACCATATTAGGGAAGTTTTTTTTTTCATTATTTTTCAAATAAGTTTTCAATTTCTTTCTCTTCCTCTTCTTCCACCGCCACCCCTATAATTTGGATGTTGGTACATTTGAAGATGTCCCAGAGGCTCCTTAGCCTATCCTCATTTTGGGGGGATTCTTTTTCTTATTCCTGGTCTGATTTATGTTCCAAATCATTGATTTAATTCTTGGCTTCATGTGCTCCACTGTTGGTTCCCTGTAGATTTTTCTTTATTTCATTCTATCTAACTTTCATTTCTGCTTGGGTCTTTTTTATGCCCTTGAAGTACCCAATGAGTTCCTTCAGCATCCTGATAAACAGTGGTTTGAACTCTGCATCTGATAGTTGCTTATGTCAATTTCATTTCATTCTCTTTCTGGAGTTTTGTTCTTTCATTTGGGCCATATTTCTTTGTCTTCTCAATTTGGCAGCCTTCTGTGTTTGTTTCTGTGTATTAGTAGAGCACTTAGACTCCCTGTCTTAGTAGTGGCCTGTTGTAGAAAAACACACCTGTAAGTTGTATTGGGCAGAGGCTTAGATAATCGCCAGGGCAGGGCAAGGCAACCCATGTTACAGCTCTGTTGCTCTGCCCGAAAGAGGGCTCAGAGAGGGGACAATGCTGCTGCCTGGCCTCTGGAGTTTTGCCCAGGAAGAAGCTGTCTCCTGGCACTCACCCTGAGGCCAGTCACTTCAATATCTCCTTGTATGCTATTGGTTTCCTTCCAGCTGTTGTCCTGGTGCTGAATCCCAGAGGGAGTAGGTCTGCATGAGTCCTAAATCCATTGCAGGCCCTTTAAGAGGAGTCTCTTGAGGATCCTGCAGTTTCTTCCGCCAACCCAACCCCCACTGGTTTTTACAGCCAGAAGTTATAGGTTATTTTTCTGGCGCTGGAACCCTAGGGCTGGGTGGTGTGGTCTGGGGTTAAGATTCCTCGCGCCTTTGGCCCGGCTGGTGTGGCTCAGTGGATTGAGCACGGGCTGGGAACCAGAGGGTCCCGGTTCGATTCCCAGTCGGGGCACATGCCTGGGTTGCGGGCCGGGTCCCCGGTGAGGGCCATGTGAGAGGCAACCATACATTGTTCTTTCTCCCTCCCTTCTCCTCTCTCTGAAAATAAATAAATAAAATCTTAAAAAAAAAAAAAAGATTCCTCGCTCCTGAGGTATCCCTCCCAATTTTTATCCAAGACACATGGATGTAAGACTGCCCCATTCCCTGCCTCTTCACATGTCTCTGCCCCTCCTACCCATCTGGATGAATGTGGCTTCTTTAAATCCTTGGTTGTCGGACTTCCACACAGCTTGATTTTCTAATGATTTTGAGTAATTTTTGTTTTGTAGTCTAATTTTTTCTGTACTTGTGCAAGGAGGTGAGGCATGTACCTACGCCTCCATCTTGACTAGAAGTTCACATAAGACTTCTTGGAAAGAGGGGGATGGTCTGTGTTGCTTAAGGAAAAAATTATCAATATAAGTGGAATAGTGCAACAAAATCCAAGCTGCAGCAGGTTAAACAGTGAATGGAAGATGAGGAAATGGAGGCAGTGACTGCAGACTTCCCATTCAATATATTTGGATAATCAGGGAAGAAAGATAGTATCTAGCTCAGCTAGGGTCCTTTAAATGATCATATATTACTGGTGTTGATAAGAGCTAGATGTAAAACCCATCAATATACAGATGCCACAAGATTAAGTAAGATTACCTGGGAATTAATGTAAATAGAGAATTCTGAGGCCTGAGCTCTGGGACACCTCTGTGTTTATAGGTCAAAAAAATGGACACCAAAAAAGCACAAATCATTTAGTAAAACATAGATAAATATGACTAAATTAAATTTAACACTTCTGTATGGGAAGACAACATAGGCAGCTAAAAGACAAGCCAAGATTGGGGGGTGGGGGAGGGATCCACCCAACCAAAAAGTAGGATTTATAAAGAATTTCTAAGAATCAATGACAAAAAGATGACCCATATGTATGTGTGTGTGAATGTACATACATATACATATGTATGTTTAACCTCCCTAGTAATCTAGAAAATGTTTATTGGGTAACAAGATACCATTTTGCATTCACTTGCACAAGTAGAAAAATTTAATAGTTCAACAGAGCAAATTTTGGCAAGGATGTGGAACAAATGGAATCATGTACTATTTGTAGATATGTAGAACAGTATGATTTGGAGAGCAATTTGGCAGTATCTAATAAGGCTAAAGAAATATATATATCTTATAACCCTGCAACTCCATTTCTGGGTACCAAGATACTCATTAAAGCATCATCTGTATTAGTGACAATTTGAACACACCAAAATCTAATGCCTACCAACACAAAAATGGATGAATAGGGGTATAATTCATATAATAAAATACTATAAAAGCAGATTTTCCAGCCATGATTAAGAGATATCAGTCTAGTCTTCCTATCATAAACAACTAGAAAAATGGAAAAATTTATGAGGCAACTACTTTCAGGCAAAGGACAACAGGAAGCACAAGATGGATTCCTAATCACCTAGAGCCTCTACTTGGGGACAGTATCTCAACTGTAGTGAAGAGAGCTAGGGTCTGACCAGAGTACAGTGATCCCACTGGGCTAAAGGGGCAGAGATCAGACTTAGGGGTAACTGTAATAGCTGTAAACCATTGGGCAGAGCAAGGAAAAGCAGGCGTCATACAGACAGGGAGTTCCAGAAGTCCATGTGTGAGTCCCCCATAGATCTGTGACTAAAGGCTGGTGTGATGATTAATTTTATGTCTCAACTTGATTGGGTTGTGGGGTGCCCAGATATTTAGTTAAATTTTATTTGTGGTTGTGTCTATGAGAGTGTTTCTGATGAGAATAACACTGGAATTGGTAGATTCAGTAAAGAAGATGGCCCTTTCCAAGTGGGTGGGCCTCAAACAATCTGTTGAAAGCTTGAATAGGACAAAAAGACTGAGTAAGAATTCTTTCTGCTTGACTCTCTTTGCACTGGGGACATTGGTATTCTACTGCTTTCAGATTTGGACTTAGACTGAAAATCACACTACTGGCTCTTCTGATTTTTAGGCCTTTGGCCTTGGACTAGAATTACATTATTACCTCTCTTAGGTCTCCAACGGCTGGCTACAGATCCTGCGACTTCTCAGCCTCTATAATTGCATGAGCCAATTCCTAATAATAAATATGGGGGGGTGTCCATCCTATTGGCCGTGTTTCTCCGGAGGATCCTGAATAATGCCTTGAGGCTGTAAATCACACACAGTGAGATCACCTGAGGTGTATCAGGTGCAGGTATTATATGCGGTTGAGTTTAGAACAGAGATCCGAGAGTTAGAGCAGTCATTGGATAAGAGCACTGCCAGGGAAGTTGTGGCCTGGCCAAAGCAGAGAGATCTTATAAACCCATCTTAACATCCTTGGCATCCAGCTGAAATGGCAGAAAATTTACATCTTGGGTTAACGACCAGAGCACAGATAAGTCCCACTCTAGGTTGGTCCCAATAAAGTCTAAAGTCAAACCATGATAAGATCCACAGGAAAAGAATTTGGAGATTGAGTCCTACCACGTTATGGGGCTTGGGAAACCATTTAGGCTCTACATTGATCTACAAAAACAAAACAAAACAAAACCAAGCCATGCCCTGGCTGGTGTGGCTTGGTAGATTGAGCGCCGGACTGTGAACCAAAGTGTCACTGGTTCAGTTCCCAGTCAGGGCACATGCCTGGGTTATGGGCCAGGTCCCCACCAGGAAGCACGTGAGAGGCAACTACACATTGATGTTTCTCTCTCTTTCTCCTTCCCTTTCCCTCCCTCTAAAAATAAATAAATAAAAACCTTAAAACAAAACAAAAAACAACCAAGCCTAACAAAGTCATTAGCCTGTAATTACATTGCCTGCTAAAATAAGACTCCATGTACTTCATGAGAGATAACAGACTCTGAAGTATTGTTCACAATGTACAATATTCAATAAAAAGTCACTTACACGTACAAAAAAAAAAACCCAAGAAAATGTGATCCACAGTCTAGAAAAAAGCAATGTGTAGAAATGAATCCAAATGTTAGACTTAGCCAATCAAGATTGTAGATATGTCTAAATAATTACGGGAAGACATGTTTTTAATGAGTGAATAAATAAGGAATCCTTACAAAGAAATGAAAATTTTGACTTTGAAACATACTAAAAAATAAAATAATTGGAAAAATTCACTGGATAGGCTTATCAGCAGATTGGAGATCACAAAATAAAGTCAGTGAACTTAAGGACAGATCAGTAGAAACTAAAATTTAAACATCTGTATATACTGTATTTTGCCACGTATAATGCGTACCAACGCTTTTGTGCGCATTATAGAAGGGATTATTATTCCCATGGCATGTAATCATTATACTGCATCCTTATTTTACCCTCAAAAATTTGGGCAAAATAGTGTGCATTATACACTGCAAAACACAGTAAGTGCACCTGCACAGTTCAAATCCAAGTTGTTAAAGGGTCGACTGTGTTTCTGATCTGCAGTTGGGAATCCACATATGCAGAGGGCCAATTAAAGTTTTACATGGATTTTCAACTATGCCTTGTGTTAGCACACCTAACTGCTGTGTTGTTCAAGGGCCAGCAATACTTACAAATTCAAATGAAAAGACAACATAACTTATGGGATGCTGTGATGACAGTGCTTAGAAGGAAATGTATACATGTAAATGCCTACACTTAAAATGAGGAAAGCCCTGACTACTGTGGCTCGGTTGGGTGTCATCCTGCAAACTGAAAGGTTGCCAGTTGGGTTCCAGGTCAGGGTACATGCCTGGGTTGTAGGTTTGGTTCCTGGTCTGGGCACACAGGAGAGGCAACCGAATGATGTTTCTCTCCCTCTCTTTCTCTGTGCCTTCCCCTTTCTCTAAAAATAAATAAATAAAACATTAAAAAATAAAATAAAGTGAGAAAAGATCTCAAAGCAATAACCTAACTTTATACTGTGGGGAGCTGGAAAAAAAAAAGCAAACTATACACAAAGCTAGTAGAAGAAAGAAAATAATGATTAGGGTAGAGATAAATAGTATACAGAATAGAAAACAATAATGGATCGTTAAAAAACAAAATGTTGGCTCTAAAAATACAGGGTGGCTCCAAAAATGTTGGCTCCAAAAAAATATTTGTCTGGCACAAATAATGCCCCTTTTTAATTACAAAATCATAAGCATATAATTCTGTAACATAACCATATCACACTCAAGCACACCATATGACATTTTAGGTGAAATGTTCAAGTTAAAATTATAAATTATTATACCCTTATTATTACCCAACCAACCACACTCAAACAGGCCTTAGGACCCTGTATTTTTAAAATGGATAAACCTATAGAAACTGACAAAGAAAAGAGAAAAGATAATGACTAAAATCAGAAATGCAAGTGGAGATATCACTACCAACCTTACAGAAATAAAAAGCATTATAAGAGAACACTATGAACAATTGTACATCAAAAAACTAGATAACCTAGATGAAATGGACAAATTCCTGGCAATATGTAAATGACCTAACTGACTGAAGGTGAAATTGAAATCTCAATAAACCTATAACGAGTTAAATAAAAAGACTGAATCAGTGATCAAAAACCTCTCAAAATAAAGAACCAGGTGGCTTTACAGATATGAAAACCAGATAAAGATATCACAAAAAAATTACAGACCACTATCCTTTGTGAAGACAGATGCAAAAATCCTCAACAACATACTAGTAAACCAAATCCAGCAGCACATAAAAAGACATCATGATCAAGTGGGATTTATTCTAGGAATGCAAGGCTGAACTTTTATATGACTTTCAACATATGAAAGTCAATATTATACTTCACAGTAATAAAATGAAGACTAAGGCAATCATTCAGTTGATGCAAAAAAGAGACATTTGATAAAATCCAATATCCTTTCATGATTAAAGCTCTTACAAAACTAGAAATACAAACTTCCTCAACACGATGAGAGTCATTTATGAAAATTCTACAGCTCAGTGTACTCAATGGTGAAAGGCTGAAAGCTGTACCTATGCGATCAAGAACAAGGATGCATGCTTTAACTACTGCTATTCGACACTGCACTAGACGTTCTAGCCAAAGACGTTAGACAAGAAATAAAAGGCATCCAAATTCCAAAGGAAGGAGTAACACTAACTCTAGCTGTAGATGACATGATCCTATATAATTTTTAAAAATCCCAAAGAATTGATAAGAAAGTCATTGGAGATAATAAAGTCAGCAAGACTGCAGGGTATAAGATCAACTCACAAAAATCAATCATGTTTGTATATACCGGCAATAATCTAAAAAGGAAATTATGAAAGCAATTCCATTTGCAATAGAATCTAAGATAAGAGTGAAATACCCAGGCATAAATTTAACCAAGGAGGTGAAAGATTTGTACACCAAAAATGGCAAAACATTGCTGAAAGAAATGAAAGAAGACCTGAACAAACGGAAAGACATCCCATGTTCACTGGAGGACAATACTGCTAAGATGGCAATGCTACCCAAAGCAAACTATAGATTCGATGGATTGCCTATTAGAATTTCAACAGCCTTTTTGTGCAGAAAGTCAGTCCTCAAATCCACATGGAATTGGGAGGGGCGATTCAGGCCCCAAATAGCCAGAACAATATTGAAAAAGAACAAGATTGGAGGACTTATGCTTCCCAATTTCAAAAGTTACACAAAGCTACAATAATCAAAACAGTGTGGTTTTTGGCATAAGGGTAGATACGTAGCCCAGTGGAAACAAACTTAGAGTCCAGATATAATTGTGCCCATATGTCTATGGCCAATTGATTTCCAACAAAGGTGCCAAGTTCCTTCAATAGAAAAAGAAGAGTCTCTTCAACAAATGGAGCTGGGACAACTGTATTTCCACATGAAAAAGAATGAAGTGGAACCCCACTTCACACCATATGTAAAATCTGACTCAAAGTGGATCTACAACCTAAATACAAGAGCTAAGATCATAAAACTTCTAGAAGAAAACGAACACAGGTAAATCTTCATGACCTGGGATTTCATGCTAAAAGCATTAACAGCAAAATAAAAAACCTGGCTTCAACAAAGTTAAAAAGTTTTGTGCATCAAAGGACATTATCAAGAAAGTGTAATGATAATCCACTGACTAGGAGAAAATATTTGCAGATTGCATATGATAAATGTTTAATATCCAGAATATATAGCAAATCTTTACAACAAAAACAGTCCAATTAAAAATGGGCAAAGGACTGAAGACATTTCTCCAAAGACATACAAATGGCCAATAAGCACATGAAGAGATGCTCAATATCATTACTCACTAGGGAAATGCAAATCAAAGCCTCGAGGTACCATTTCACACTCGCTAGGTTGGCTGTAATTTTTTAAAAAAGAAAAGTGTTGGTGAGGATATGGAGAAATTGGAAGCATCATATAGTGCTGTGAAAAGCAGTCTGGCAATCCCTCAAAAGTTAAACACAGAATTATCATATGATCCACACAATTTCACTCCCAAAAAATAGGAAGCAAGAACTTGAAAAGATTGGCCATTAAAAATATGCCAATTAAAAAAAGACAGACAAAAGACTTGACTGGACAATTCTCCGACAAACATGAAAAGATACGCACCATCAGTAATTATTAGAGAAATGCAAATTAAAACCACAATGAGATATCATCTCACATCCATTAGGATGCCTACTATTTAAAAAAAAAGAAAACAGGTTTGTGAGGATATGGAGAAATTGGAATCCTTATGCACTAATGATGGGATTGTAAAATGTTGCAACTGCTATAGAAAATTGTTCGGAGTTTCCTCAAAAAATTAAAAGTCGGCCCGGCTGGTGTAGCTCAGTGGATTGAGCGCGGGCTGGGAACCAGAGAGTCCTGGTTCGATTCCCAGTCGGGGCACATGCCTGGGTTGCAGGCCAGGTCCCCAGTGAGGGCCACATGAGAGGCAACCATACATTGCTCTTTCTTCCTCCCTTCTCTCTCTAAAAAATAAATAAATAAAATCTTTAAAAAAAAAATTAAAAGTCGAATTACCATGTACCCAGCAAGCTGACTTCTCAGTGTGTGTCTGGAGGAAACGAAATCACGGTCTTGAAGACAGAGCTCCGTCTCCATGGGCATTACAGCATTGCTCACAGTGACCGAGGCCTGGGAACAGCCTTGGTGCCCACCGGCAGATGAACGGACAAAGAAAGCATGGCATGCACACACAACAAAATACTATTCAGCCATAAAAAAGAAGAAAATCCTGCCTTTTGTGACAACATGGGTAGACCCTGAGGGAATTACACCAAGTAAAATAAGTCAAATGGAGAAAGACAAATAGAAAGTCTGTATGTTCTCATTTAAATGTGGAATCTAAAAAAGACAAACTCATAGAAACAGAAAGGAGAGTGGCAGTTGCCAGGGCTGGGGGACACGGGGAGAGGTTGTTCAAAGGGTACAAATTCCAGCTTTCAGATGAGTATGTTTTGGAGACTGAACGTACATAATGTGACAATAATTAACAACACTGTATTATACACTTGAAAGTTGAGAACAGATCTTAAATGTTATCATTATACACAGACACAAACGGTAATTATGTGAGTAAATGGAGATGTTAACTAGCCTTATTGTAGTAACAACTTCATAATATATACATGTATCAAATCATGTTGTAAATCTTAAACTTACATATTATGTAACCATAATATCTCAATAAAACTAGGGGAAAATAATAATGTGCTGTGGGGGCTTATGTCATGTGTAAAAGTAAAATACATAACAGTAACAGAAGGGCCAGGAAGTGAAAAGTATACAGGGTAGGGCAAAAGTAGATTTACCATTGTTTGTACAGAAAATAAGACAATAAAAAATAAATAATAATACAAGAGTCAACTCTGTTCCATACACTCGCACCTTGACCCTACCCGGCCCCTGCCCTGCAGTACGAAGCTCTTGTGCTGCACAGGATGTGCCTACCGTTCCCTGAAGGTAGACGCTGATGAGTTAAAGATGTATACTATAAACTTTAGTAATCACTAAAATGACAAAATGAAAAATCATTGTTAATTAGTCGACAAAGGAGGCAATGGAATGACAAAAAGCACTGAATTAATCCAAAAGAATGCAGGAAGAAAGGGAAAGAACAACAAAGAATAGCTATAGAACAAACAGCAAGATTGATAAAAGCAAACCTAAAATGTTAATAATAGCATTAAAAGTTAATGATCTAAACATCTCAATTTACAGATTTGGTAAAGTAAAAAAACATTTAACAAAATTCAATACCCATTGATGATTAAATTAAAAATCTCCCAGCAAGCTAGGATAAGAAAGGAACTTCTTTAACCTAATAAAGGACAAGTTAGAAGCCCACAGCTAACATCACACTTAATGAGGGAAGCCCGGGACAGGGCAAGGATGTCCACTCTCATCAGGTCTATTCAACACTACCAGGGCAATAAAGACAAGAAAAAGAATGACTTGACATATGAATTGTAAAAGAAGATGTAAAAATGTTCTTTATTTACAGATGACACAACTGTGTTCACAGAAAATCTCAATCAATATATATATAAAAAAAAAACCCTTCTGAACTGATGAGTGAATTTAGCAAGATTACAGGAAAAAACATGGCCAATACAAAATCAGTCACATTTCTACATGTTAGCAACAAATGATTGAAATTTTATATTTAAAAATACAACAATAGCATAAAACATGAAATACTTAGAGAGAAATTTAACAAAATATGTGCAAGACTTCTACATTAAAACATTACAGTAAATCTGCAAAACACTTTGGACAGAAATTAAAGGAGGTCTAAATACATGGACAGATATATATTCCTGGCCTGGAACCTTCAATATTGTTAAGGTAGCCATTATGTTCATATTGATCTGTACTGATTTGGCGCAATTCTAATGAAAAATCCCAGTTTTGGGGGTAGAAATTAACAAGCTGATTTAAAATTTACATGGCTATCTAGAATAGCCAAATCAATTCTGACAAAAGAAATGATAACAATAACAAAGTTGGAGGACTTACATTACTAGGCTTTAAGACATCAGTGAGAGTTATTGTAATCACGACAGTATGTTGTTGGGATAAACATGGCAAACAGCTCAATTGAACAGAACAGAGTTCAGAAAAAGCCATATATGTGGTAAACTGATGTTCTATATTGGCAGCCTTGTAATGCAGTGGAGAAGATGCTGCAACACTGGATGGATAGTTATCTGTTACTGTGTAACAAATTTCTCCACAACTTAGTCAACGCGAATTACTTATCTTACAGTTTCTGTGAGGAATTTGGGAGTGGCTTAGATGGGTGGTGCTGGCTCAGGATTTTCAAGAGGTGAGAGTCATCAGTGAGGGCTCCAGTCACTGATGAAGGCTCAAGTAAAGCTGCAGGATCCACTTCTAAGACAGTTCACTCACACAGTTATTTGGAAGAGGCCTCAGTTCCTTACCACGTGGATCTCTTCCTATGTCTGCTTAAGTGTATCCTCACCTTATGGCAGCTGGCTTCCCACAGAGTGCGTGACCCAAGAAAGAGAAAGCAGGGGGAGCCACAGTGCCTTTTATGCCTTAATCTTGGGCGGCCGTAACACCATCGTTTCTTCACATTCTATTCATTAAAATCGAGTCATTGAATACAGCCCAAACCTAAGAGGAGAGGAATTAGGCCCCATCTTTTGAAGAGAGGAGTGTGAAAGAATTTATGGGCATATTATAAAATGACCATCCTAGGTATCCATATGGAACAAAATAAGTTTCAACCCCTAACTCACACAAAAAATTCTTTCAAAAATGGGTCAGAGGACTAGATAAAAGGTAAAACTATAAAACTTCTAGAAGGAAACACAGGAGATACATTTTGCAACATTAGGATAGGCAGATTTCTTAGCATACAAAGCACCATTACAAAATTCAATGTTGTACACACAGTAGTATACATAAATGTCAGAAACGGTGCTGAGTGGAGGCACAACATGCTGGGTTGCTGCTGCTACTGCTGCAGCCATCACGCCAGCCCCTCGGGTCTCAACAAGACTGGTGATGCTCCAGAATGGGAGACAAGCCAATCAGTGAGCAGGTTGAATCCAGCTTCATCTAACATTGCTAGCAGTCATTTGATAACAATAGAACCCAACTGGATGCAATTTACATTGATGAGTCATGCCTTACACAGGAAGGTCAGAAATTCCAGGGGAAATCTGCCATTGTGGAGAAGTTGTCTAGCCTTCTGTTCCAGAAAATCCAGCAGAGCATCATGGTACAAGACCATCAGCCCATGCCAGACAGCTGTACCATCAGCGTGGCTGTGAACTGGTACAAGGCTTTCCGTCATGAGGTTCCACCAGATGTTGCTATAAAAGAACGTCAACGACGCCTGGGTTTGTACCAACGGCATGTTCAGGCTTGCCCTGTACGGCTTTGGCTGACCCCCTCCCAGCCAGGCACTCACGCTGTTTACCCCTCCCTCCTCTTCCCCATACTATTCACCCTCCTCCAGATACACAAGCAAGCAGGGCTGCAGTGGGAGCGTGCTTAGTGTGCTGCTGCTACCTACGTACTGTGCATGATGGTTTGGACGCTAGACGAGTTACATCTGACAGGAGTCTGTGTTGTACTAGTGCATGCTTCGGAAAAGCTTAAAGAGAAAGGTTGTCTTTTGTTTTTATTATTTTTTAATCTATAGACAAGTTGCTCTAGTAACCCAAAGTGATGGAAAAAGCAGCTGCCTTGCAGCCCAGATAATGATTTGTTCAGACGGTTCAAAATCTCATGATATAATACAACCAGAAAAATTTTCTTAACAACAAAACCAATGTTGAGTGCAAAAACAAAGTGGTATAATAATATATACAAAGTTAAAGAATACTGTACAATAATATACCTAATATGGTTACATACATACATATTAAGAGTATAAACGTGTGCAGGGGAAAACATCAACTTCAAATTGTGTTTACCTCAGAAGAAGAAGAGAAAGAGGAGAAATAACATCCAGGTGAGGAGCACAAAGGAATTTTAATTGTATCTATAATGTACTGTTATTTTTAAAGATCTGAAACGTAGCGAAATATAAACATCTGGTAAAACTGGGTGATAGAGCCCTGGCTTGTGTGGCTCAGTGAATTGAGTGCCAGCTTGTGAACCAAAGGGTCCCTGTTCGATTCCCAGTCAGGCACATGCCTGGGTTGCGGGCCAGGTCCCCAGTGAGGGCCACGTGAGAGGCAACCATACATTGCTGTTTCTCTCCCTCTCTTTCTCCCTCCTTTACACCTCTTTAACAACAAATAAATAAAATCTAAAAAAAGAAAATTTAGAAACAAAACGGGGTGACAGATACATGGGGTATTCATTGTAGAATTCTCTGTACATTTCTGAGGTTTGAACTATTTCATAATAAAAATTTTTTTAAAGGAATGTGGTCAGCAAGCTCTGACCTGCGAGTGGGCCGCCTGTTTCTGTGCACAGTTGCGCTGGAACACACACGTGCACTAGGCTGCGTGTTGTCTGGGCTGCTCTCCTCCCACAACAGCAGAGTCAGCAGTCGTGACAGAGGCCACATGGCCTCTGAGCCTGAAAGACTTTCTACCTGACCTTGATTTGTATCATCTACAAGTGTGTGGCTTAATGCCTTAAACACAGTAGGCTTTCAAGAAATGTGCTAAGTACTCATAAACTGTGCATGTTGGTTTTTTGTTTAATGAATATTAATTGAGCTCCTACTAAATGCCAGGTAATGTTGTAGGTACTGATTATATACAGTCAAGAAGACAGAGCCAGGCCTAACACTCAAATGTTCTTTGTCCCCGGGGGTCCACGTTGCCTCAGGGAGTGATGTGGCAGGACTTTATTGGGCTACTTTCCACTAGAGGGCAGCCTGAAGCTTGCCCAAAAAGGTGCAGCAATCGCTCTTAAACCCGACAATCTAGTATGACCAGGAAAGAACTGTCCTGAAGGATAAAACACCAAACTACCTAAGGTTTGTATTTATTCTCTCAAGATTGTTTCTCTTTGTTTTTATTGTTGACACTATTACAGATGTCCCCATCTCCCTTCTCTCCCCATCTACCCAGGCCCTGCCCTCCCTCCCCTCTGGCCATCACCACGCCGTTCTATGTCTATGGGTTATGCATACATGTTCTTTGGCTAGTCCCTTTCACCTTCTTTCATCCAAGATTGTTGTTAACAAAGTTATAAAATGGGTCAAATTTGTCTCTGGAACCCCTAGCCTCCTATTTCTTCACCTTTTCTACCCCTTTCCCTGCAAAGGCAGAGTGAAACATTACAGGTGCCACCTGCAAGTAAAACATGTGGGAGGAACAAGCAGCTGCATCTCTAATAGGTCAGGGTGAGAAGGGAGAGGAGGTACCTGGGGAGGGAGGGGGAACCCGGGAAGCACAGAACTGCTGGCTAGAAACCACCCTGAAAGCAGAGACACTTGTGTACTCGCTTGCACACAGATACCAAGTTTGGTGTCTACCACATTGAAAGAGAAGAGACACATACCTTCTATTTATGAGTGCACCCACTACCCACTCTGCGCCGCACAGGGCCCAGCAATGAGCACTACAGACACAGCGTCAGCCCTCAAGAAGCGCAGTTTACCAGGGAAGTCAGACACGAAAAAACAGAAATGTGCTAGAGCACTGTAGTAAAGACTTTCCATTACTAATAGCATGAGAAACCAAGTGTCGTGGCAGAAAACATTATCCTCAGGGATTCTGTGATTTCAGTGGACTGGCTTCTTTCTCCATCAGGAAGATTAGAAGGCCATGGCTGATTGATAGTAGGGGGCTGGACTCACCTAGAGGCATCTTTGCTCATGGCTAGTGGCTGATGCTGGCTGTCACTTGGGGCCTCTGCTGAACTGTGGAATGGAACATGTATACATTTCTTCCCCATGCTGTCTTTCCAAATGGATTAGTTTGGGCTTCCTCAGAGTACAGAAGCTTAATTCTAAGAACAAGCATTCCCAGAAAGGGTGGAAGTACATAGTATTTTGATGATCTAGCCTCAGAAGTCCTATAGCGTCACTTCTGTCCTATTTTATTTGGTCAGGCAACCACAAAGATCTGCATAGGTTCAAGAGACATATACCACCAATCCCACCACTTGGTAGAAGAAGCACTAAAATTCCATGGTAAGAAGAGCGTGTGGGATGGGAGATGTTTTACTGTGCCCATCGTCAGAAAATACAATCTGCCACCAGCTGTCATGACAGCAGAGGGTGGTGGGGGGTGAGTAGCAGCACAGGCCTCTGTGAGGAAGCCTTGTCTTCAGCTGAGGGGGACAGGCGGCTGAGAGGGGCCTGGGGGAGAGTCTCGGGTAGAGGAATCAGCATGTGTAAACGCTGCACTCCAGAGAAGGGCTAGCGTGTCTGAGTGATGTGTTTCACTGTGAGGAAAGTATAAAGGGTAAGGGAAACATGCAGCAATAGGAGGAAACAGAAGGAAGACACCAAGTGCCCTGGGTCACACCCTCTGTGCCGGACCCCCTGAGAACAGGAGCAGCCTCCAGTCGGTGGCGTCTGTCTTCCGAAGAGAGGGGCTAGAGAGGACAGCAGCGGGCAATGACCACCCCAAACTGATGAAAGTGAGGGAAACCCTATATGGTTTAGTTACCATCCAACTACCCCAGGGGTCCCGGTACGGAAGATGAAAGTTGAAACTGCCCAATTCTTATCCAAAGTAACGGAGTCTAAGGAAAATATCCATGCCCAGACTCCATCTGCCTCTAACGTGCCTGAGGCGGCTATGGATAAAAGAGTCAGCACAAGGCACACCCACAATACAGTGGAGACGGGGAGACCCAGCACGTCTACAGTAAAAAATTCACGTTGCTGTCACTTAGGCATCTGCTACCCTGTACTCTTTCCCCTTGTCCTCAGTTCAGATCAGTGACTGGGTGGGTTTTTTTCCTCATTTTATACATGGGATTGAATGTGTCTCAAGCTAGTCTTGTTTCAAGAGCTGACTCCTGAAACAACGGAAAATTAACTGAGTGTGTAGTTGCCTAAAGGGCACTGCGCTTGCAGATCAGGACAAGGAGACCATTGTCCAAAAAGCTAAGTTAGCTGTATAATAAGGATCAGAAGACCCGTTCCTCATTACAGCACTTGGGTTGTTTCCCCCACCTCATCCTGAGACCATCCCAAAAGATCTGTAAGATTGCATCTGGGAAAACACTAGTTCTTGGAGAGCAAGAAGGAAGAGTATTGGTTGAAATAAAAACAGGGTTGAATGAGTTCCAGAAAGCAGGGTTCTCAAACTCATGATCAATAATCTCCCAAAGAATATAACTTCAAAAAACCAACTAGAAGCAATATGCAGAGAAGTAAGATGAGAGGGGCCCTTGGAAAGAAGACAGCTGGTCCACAGCAGAAGAATCTGGATCCAGCCCTCCAGGCAGATAGGGGGTCACTCTGCAGAGAAGCCCCCTTCAGGATCTGGGAGGAAGACAAGAAAGAACAGAAGACTCCTGGAAACGGAGATGGTGGCGGTACCAGCAAAACCCTTCAGCCGCCTTGGAAGAGAAAGGTCCGGGCTGACCCCACTGTTGAAAGCGAGGAGGCATTTAAGAACAGAATGGAAGTTAACAGGAAGATTCCCAAAGAATCGCAACCATGGCTTGTTGAGGACTGGGACTTAGTTACCAGGCAGAAGCAGCTGTTTCAACTCCCTGCCAGGAAAAATGAAGATGCCGTTCTAGAAGACTATGCAAGCTGCAGGAAATCACAAGGAAGTGTCAACAATAGCCCTGGCTGGCGTGGCTCAGTGCGTCGAGCACTGGTCTGCAAACCGAAAGGTCACTGGTTCAGTTTCCAGTCAGGGCACGTGCCTGGGTTGCCAGCCTGGTCCCCGGTTGGGGGCATGACAGAGGCAACTTGCACATCCATGTTTCTCTCCCTTCCCCACTCTAAAAAAGTAATAAAATCTTTTTTAAAAATATGCACTGCCCACTGAAATCCTCTTGGCTCACCCTGATGTGCCAGTGCCCCAGGTTTACGGAGTACCTTACCTACTGAGATTATTTTGTAAGAGTCAGAGCAGTGTTGGCATGTACGCCCCTTGATCAAAAGAGCCTTGCCTTATTGTTGGGTTATTTGCCTATCTGGCACAGAATGGTGCATCTCTATTTAATGCCAGTGATTCCAAAGTGGCTTTGGCTGAGCACCACCGCAAAGCCCTGCGAAGGTCTACTGACCTCTCACTACTATGTTTGTATCTGTAAACACTCTTTTTGTTCTTAGTCTTTTTCTTGTGTAACTGATGTTCTTTAAAATTATTCATGTTTAACAGGGCTTGTATTTCAGTTTTGTTTTAAACAGAAAATAAAAGGAGTCCAAGCTCCTTTTCTCAATGAAAGCTACTACCAGTGTAAGCAGTAATTAGACAAAGAAAAAACTCAGTAGAACCCTTTCTGGCCTAGGTGACAACATTGCTTGAATGCTGATGGTTCTATCCCTTTCACACTACACAATTTTGTGATTACGTATTAATGCCACGTGATAAAATGCTCTGACTTTACGTGCCAAAGGTTCAACTTTATATACTCAAAAACCTGTGTGTTTGTGCTCCTTTTTTAATGGTGCCTGGAGTAAAACAGTCCATCCTCTGCAAGTCCATCTGTGTTGTTCCTTAGGCATTGTCTTTGCCCAAATTGTTGAAGGATGCTGGGCTGTCTCACGGTTTTTGGGTTTGAGTCTAATGCATGTTCTAACATGACAGAGGCAATGCATTATCGTGTAGCCACGGTAGTCTGGAGAAGTCAATATTTTAGGAACTGTATTTCAGATCTTAAATACGATCTGTTTCTAAATTTCAAAGAAAAAAAGAAAGAAGAGTCAGATCCAAGAAATCTGTCCTTAAAATGGGTACTGTGTATCACTATACAGATATTAATACATGATGTCAGATAATTTTAAATATCTGCACGCAGATGACAAGAGATAAAGTTGGAGTCACGTAGAGACTAGATCACGAAGGACCTTGTAAATTAGGTTAGAATGTGGCACTCCTCTAAACACACAGTCTTGGCCCGGCCACAGACACATGACACAGATCACGTGGACACTAAACTACCTGCCACGCTGACTTACGCTTCTGACATTTTCGTTCATCCTGCTTCTGCATGAAATGGCTTTACTCACCTGGGGAAAACCTATTTATCTTCTAAGATTCAGCCTATGTGTCACCAACTCTGTCAACCCTTCCTCAACCCCAAATACACGGCCACCTTGGTGTCCCTACTCCATCTTGTACAGACTATCTTCATTGTGCTTATTTACTTTATTGTACTCATTCACATATATGCTCCCCGCTCTAGTCTCTGGGCTCTTTGAAGACACTGACTGTGACTTACTTGTTTATCTTTGGATGCTCACCATGTTGAGCACCCAATTAATTGTTTGCAGACTATTGCATGAATGAAAATTCCACCTTCAAACTGACACGAATATGACTTCCTTACTTTGGTGAAGATCGCAGATACATTGCATTATGTTTTACTTTAAGCTTAGGCTATGCCAAGATTGAAGGGTATAACCATCATCAACACCATGTAATGACTGCTTTTTCTATGGCAGTTCTATGTTGTAAACACTTAACATGTACTAACAATTTAATCCTCCTAATAGTCCTACTACAAGTTCAGGAAGGGTTGAAAAGGCTGCAGCCGGTCGCCTAGAGAAGAAGGCCCAAACGGGGAGATGAAATGAGGACGATCTGGAGAGGTCTCATGAGCCACAGTGCAGCGGCACAGAGCTGAAGACTAGAGTTCTTTAGGAAGATGACTTGGGCTGTGACCTGGGATTAGGTTTTTACTGCCTGTTGCAGTATGGAACCATGAGACGGTCCATACACAAAATGGGCAGGATTTTTCATTACACACAGGAGCAAGTGAGAAGTAACACTCTACAACTTATCAAGAAAACAATTTAAAATGCCTTATGTTGTTTCCTGTTCCACTGAAGATGGAGTAAGCACATTCTATCATAGTCTTCTTGCTAATTACAATCAAAACTCCTGTTCAAAATACATGTGTCACTATCAAAAAGCATTCTGAAAGTGGAGAAAAGAAGGCAAACTCGCTAGGGACTTGAGGGATGACTCAGTGGTAAGTTCCCAAAAAACTCTATTTGTTTTGCCTCCTATATAACCTGGCTTGGATGTTAGAGCAATATGCGACCAGAAAACGCTAGTAACTGCACTCTCTAAAAAAACAAAACAGCCCAGCTGGTGTAGCTCAGTGGATTGAGCGCGGGCTGGGAACCAGAGGGTCCCGGTTCAATTCCCAGTTGGGGCACATGCCTGGGTTGCGGGCCAGGTTCCCAGTGGGGGCCATGTGAGAGGCAACCATACATTGCTCTTTCTCCCTCCCTTCTCCTCTCTCTGAAAATAAATAAATAAAATCTTAAAAAAAAAATTGAATCCCCTTTAAAAAAACAAAACAAAACAAAAAACAAGCCCCAAGAAAAGCCCATTTTGTCTAGCCAAACGACCAGGAAGAGTATTGTTCTTCAGGAGATTACCCTTTTGACAATAGGTACCCTACTCTAGTCAAGCACCACAACAAAACCCATACCTTTCCCATTTCCCGCCAGATACTGCAGAGATGGTGGGACAAAGCCCTGTTGACCATCCCCTGCTTATACCAACAAAGCAAAGGTGGCACTTTTTTCCTCCTTGCCAGGCACTGAAGAGACATGGGGAGGCGTTCTACTGACTATTTACAACTTTCACTAATTGAACAATTAAAGGGTGGTACCCATCCCCTCTCAAACAGAGTGGGGAGGCAGAAAAAGGGATATCGCCTCCCAAGCAACCCATGTATGAAGCCAACCAGTATCGACACAGCAAAAGCTTTGAGAACTGAACTACAATGTGGAATACTCTACGGCAGCAAATTGGCCTTTGGGTAGCACACAGTGGAACAGGTCAGAGTAGCTTTGCAAAGGCTTTGAAAATTAAATTGATCTTCAAACCAGAGGCCACAAAATTGGACAGAATGTGCATTCTATATGTCAACATATTGACTGCTTGCTAAAATAGATTTATAAAGGAACTAGAGACTCATAATATTAAAAATGTCCAGGATAAAAAAAATGACCTCTGATACTAAGAAACATGAAAAACAACTCAAATGAGAGAATACAAGAGATGCCAACACTGAGGTGACAAATATGTGGGAATTACTGAACGAGGATTTTAGAGAAGCTATCATAAAAATGTTCTAAGTAATTATGAACACTTTTGGAACACAGTGAAAAACAGAAAGTCTCATCAAAGGCAAAGAAAATATAAAGACCTGAGTGGAAATTCCAGAACTAAAAATTACAAGTAAAAAACTCACTGAATGGGCCTGAAAGCAGAATGGAGATTTAACAGATGAAAGGATCACTGAACCTTAAGACAGAGCAGTAGAAATGATTCAGTCTGAGCAAAAGAAACAAAGCAGAAAAAAATGAACACGTGCTCACGGGACAACACAAACTATCTAACACTTACGTTGCTGGAGTCCCAGAAGCAGAGTAAAAACAGTGCGTGCACAAAAAGTATTTGAACAAATAATGGCTGTAAACTTCCCAAATTTGACAAAAGACATAAACCTACAATCCAAGAATCTGGGTAAACCCTAAAAGGATAAACCCAAATAAATCAGCACCCAGACAATCATAATCAAATGTCTGAAAATTAAAGATAAAGAAAAAGTCTTGATAGCAGCTGGAGAAGAACAAAGTATTACCTACAGGGGAATGACAGTTTGAATGACTATAGCTCTGTCATCAGAAGAGCAACTGCTTAAGAAGGAAAGGAAGATGATAATGAAGAAAAGTACGATGAACACAACGTGTCTGAAGGCTCCGAGGTGCCTTAGGATGATAGTCTTGCAGGTGCCCAGCCTGACCCGCTTAATGGTGAGCAGGGTCCTCAGGGTGCCAATGAGAGGGTCAAGGAGTGGACACCCTATGGACCCCACTAGAGCCAAGATAAAGGGTGGGAGGCAGCACCAGGCAGTGGCACCTGTGAGTGTTCTCCATGGCAGCTATCAATAAGGGGAATCATTCTCTGTTGCCATTGGGCCAGACGCCTGATCCCCTATGCCTTTGCTCCCAGGAACACCAGCCCTGCCTGGGGCCAGTGGGGCTCCCTTTGGCTTCCCTTCTGGGTGCAAAGAGAAGGCAGGTGACCCTGTAGAGTGGACAGGGATGGATGTGGTGGGATATTTCACAGAGGCTGGCTTTCCTGAGCAGGCAACAGCTTTCTAAGAAAAGGAAATCAGTGGCAAGTCTCTCCTGCTTATACAACAGATGTGCTAATCTGCCTGTCCACGTGCACTGGCCCAGTGCTGAAAACCTACAAGCACATCAAGGTGAAACAGAGTGCAGAAGGAGAGGTTCCCTGCAGCCCATGGTTGGGGGTGGGAGAAGGGAGAAAGATCAACAGGCTTAATATGATTTGCATATCTATTGTAAGCTGATGGCTAGCTAATAGCTGTGCTACCACCCTGCCACAAAAGGTATACATGACTTTCAGAATGTATCCTGACTTGTGACAAAGCCAGGGAGGCCAAGGCCCTTGCATCACTGTCATGCCTGCCCTGACTAGAGATGGTAGCCAAGAGGAAGTAGATGATGTGGGAAACTGGCAAATGTACCTCAATGTGGGAGGAGCTACATGGGAGGTCACGTAGGAAGCTCCAGGTCAGGATTTAAAAGAAGGGTTGGCAGCCCTGAGGTAGGAGGGCCATGATGTAGCAGCTAAGCAGTTTGTAGAAGAGTTGGTCTGCCATGGGGAGAGCCATGCAGGCGGAGTGAAGAAAGGGAAGGAGGAGGAGTAGCCATGAGCCAGAAGGGAATTTAGCCATGTTGCCTACAATGATGTAGCAGCCATGCGGTTTGTAGTCAGGATTCTGCCATGCAGCCTGGTGCAGTAAGGAAGGAGGCATACGGCTATACTAATTGTGCTCGCTCCAGCTGACTCTGAAGCCACCAAGGACTCTGTCTTGCAAGATGCTAACCTGTTGCCTTGCGGACTTGGACTCTATCTGGACTCCAGGGACTTGGTACATATGTGTGGCAGGATTCTTTTCACACACATGAAAAAATGTAGCCCCAGGATTCACGCGTGTCTGAGCACGGCTCCGCGTGAAAAAACTACTCCCAAGTGGGCCAGCGTGATTCATGTCCGTGGAAAAAGAATTCTCTGATGGGAATCTGGCTAAACATGCTTCTTAAAAATTTACTGCCTTGCTGAGTCTCCCCCTCCCGGAGTCAAGGGACTTATGTTAATGGATGCCTGAAATTCTTTCCAGCTCAAATGTTTACCTTACTGAATGAACCTCCTGTTTATCTATCCCTTTTCCATATATCTTTACAATCTAGCTGTAGACTCCTGTTCTGTGCATAGTTCATGAATAACCAATCCAATGCTAATGTGTCCTGAATTTCCTAATAAAAACCCGGCGGAGCTACGCCCGGGGCCTTTTCCAGACTATAAGGGAAAGATCTGTGGCCCCGGACTTCCTTTTCCAAGCGTGTCTCTGTGTGAGATTCATTCACGCGTTTGGTTGCGGTCACTACAGATTTTGCTGGACGAAATCCCAGCACATATGGAAAGGCCACTCTCTTGTGACTTGTTCCTTTCCTGGACTTCACCATGATCCGGTGCAACATGGCACATGTTTTCCTGGACTATTACATGGAGGCTGAAGACAACGTACCCCAGATCCTGAA
Organism: Micronycteris hirsuta; assembly: GCA_004026765.1. Lineage (NCBI taxonomy): Eukaryota > Metazoa > Chordata > Mammalia > Chiroptera > Phyllostomidae > Micronycteris > Micronycteris hirsuta. The sequence goes on from PVJI01001107.1 coordinate 112,662, forward strand.
GGAGAGAGCTGCTTTGAGAGAATAGAAATCTGTCTGTGCAGCCAGCTTAAGAACAGATAAGGAGATGGGGAACTACTGGGCTTGGTTTTGGCTTATAGCTTAGGGGAGAGCAAGGGAAGTGCTGTGTCTCATGGGAAAACAAGGTTCTGAGCAGAAGTGCTCTCAACACCTCCAATTTTTCACCCCTGTAAATAAAAACTTCTTTTTTCCAACACTAACTGTTGGGTCATGCGTCAAGGAGTCACATGCACAGGCCTGTTTGCTTAGTTACAAAGGTGCTCTAGCAAGGCTACTTTTAGAATGATGACCCTGATGGCCTTCTAGGCTGAGCCCAGTCATGCCCCTGAGCCAACCCATTCCAGCCCCATCTCACCCAAGAACCCCAGAGTCCAGGAGCTGCACCAGAGACACTTTCAGCCCTTATAACAGATTTTACAGTGAGGGGGCACCCTTCCCTCCTGATCTCTTCCCTGTCTCAACACACATCTGGCCTCCAGCACAGCCTAACCTCCTGCCCCACCCCCCAGGACGTTTTTGGAAAAAAAAATGAGAGCTTCCCATCTCCCCTAGATCTTCAGTTCAGCCAGATGTTTCCTATATAAATGATTTGTTCTGTCTGTTCATTTTGGTAGGTGGCCTTTCTTCCCTCCCCCACCAACCAGGCCCCTCCTTGGTCTGCATCCAACCTCCATCCCCTGGGAAAGCTGGGATGTGGTGCACAGGTCTTCCCCACTCCTCCCCTTGTGTTGGTTGTTGCTCTAGATGGCTGTATTGCTTTGAAATATTGTGTCGAGGGTTTTTAAAAAGGAAGAAAATCATGGAGAAGGAAGTAGCAAAACACTTTAAAAGTGCCGAAAGAAAAGAATTGACAACCCCTAATTCTATATCCAGTGAAAAATACCTTTCGGGAAAGAAGGTGAAGTAAAGATATTATGAAATGAAGGAAAATGGGACTTCCAGCCAAGTTGGAGACATAGGTAGACACTCTTTGCTTCCTTGCACAACCAAAAGAAGGACAACAACAAATGAAAAAACAAAAAACCACCAGAACTGCCAGAACATCAAACTGTATGGAAGTCCAACAACCAAGGAGTTAAAGAAAAAACATTCACCCAGACCTGTAGGAGGGGTGGAGATGGGCAGCGGGGGCAGAGAGGATATGCAGCAAGATGGTGGCTGGTGTACCAGGCAATTCCAAATTTGCATGCAGATAAACCCGGAGGAACAACTGGGAAGTGAGACAGACTATGCAACCCAGGGTTCCAGCACAGGGAAATATAGCCTCAAAACCTCTGGCTGTAAAAATCTGTGGGAGTTGTGGAGGTGGGAGAAACTCCTAGTCTCACAGGAGAGTCCGCTGGAGGGACTGATGGGGTCCTACAACATATACAAACCCACCCACCCAGGAATCAGCACCAGAAGGGCCCAAATCACTTGTGCATAGCAGGGGAAGTGACTGAAAGCAGGGCAACAGCCAAACACGTGGCATTGTTCCCTCTCTGACCCCTCTCCCACATACAGCACCATAATGCAGCAAAGTGGGTTGCCCCACCCTGGTGAATAACTACGGCTCTGTCCATTACCACATAACAGGTGTGCCAAGACAAAGATATGTGGCCCAAATCAAAGAATAGATCAAAACTCCTGAAAAAGAACTAAGTGACAAGGAGATAGGCAACCTATCAGATGCAGAGTTCAAAACACTGGTAATCAGGATGCTCACAGAACTGATTGAGTACAGATGCAAAATAAAGGAAGAAGTGAAGGTTATACAAAGTGAAATAAAGAAAAATATACAGGGAACCAACAGTGAAGGGAAGGAAACCAGGACTCAAAACAACAATCTGGAACAAAAGAAAGTAAACATTCAACCTGAACAGAAGGAAGACAAAAGAATTCAAAAAATGAGGGGCTTAGGAATCTCTGGGACAACTTTAAATGCTCAAACACCTGGATCATAGGGGTGCCAGAAGGAGAAGAGGAAGAGCAAGAAATTGAAAACTCATTTGAAAAATTAATGAAGGAGAACCTCCCCATTCTGGCAAAGGAAATAGACATGCAAGTCCAGGAAGCTCAGAGAGTCCCAAAGAAGTTGGACCCAAGGAGGAACACACTAAGGCACATCATAATTATATTACCCAAGGTTAAAGATAAGGAGAGTATCTTAAAAGCAGCAAGAGAAAAGGAGATAGTTACCCACAAAGGAGTTCTCATTAGACCATCAGCTGATTGCTCAAAAGAAACCTTGCAGGCAAGAAGTGTTCAAAGTCATGAAAGGTAAGGACCTACATCCAAGATTACTCTATCCAGCAAAACTTTCATTTAAAATGGAAGGGCAGATAAAGTACTTCCCAGATAAGGTCAAGTTAAAGGAGTTCACTCATCATCAAGCCCTTATTATATGCAATGTTAAAAGGACTTATCTAAGAAAAAGAAGATCAAAACTATGAACAGTAAAATGACAACAAACTCACAACTATCAACAATTGAACCTAAAAAACAAAAACTAAAACAAATTAGGCAAACAACTAGAACAGGAACAGAAACACAGAAATGGAGAGTTATCAGCAGGGAACGGGACGGGGATGAGGGAAAAGGTACAGGGAATAAGTATAATTGGTAGGTACGAAATAGACGGGGAGGTTAAGAATAGTACAGGAAATGGAGAAGCCAAAGAACTTATATGTACGACCAATGGACATGAACTAAGGGAGGGGGGATGCTGGACGGAGGGTATAGGGTAGAGGGGGATAAAGGGGAGAAAAAAATGGGACAACTAAAATAGCATAATCAATAAAATATACTTAAAGAAAAAGAGATGATGGAAAATGGAATGATTTGCCACTATCAGAGTTGCTCTGAAGAAAAAAAAAAGTTCTTTAAGCCCTGGCTGTTGTGGCTCAGTGGATTGAGTGCCTGCCTGCAAACCAAAGGGTTGCTGGTTCAATTCCCAGTCAGGGTACATGCTTGGGTTGTGGGCCTGGTCCCAAGTGGGGGGCACAGGAGAGGCAACCACACATTGATGTTTCTTTCCCCCTCTTTCTCCCTCCTGTCCCCTCTGTCTAAAAGTAAATTAAAAAGTCTTTTAACAAAGTTCTTTAAATGGAAAGGAAATAACAGAAACTTTGTATTTTTGGGGTAAATATTGGGTTAAATATAATCTCTTGAATTTTAAAGTCATGTTTGATGGATGAAAGCAAAATTATAACAGTCTCATGTGGTTCTCAATGTATACAGAGATATTTAATACAACAGCCTTGGCTGGTGTGGCTCAATGGATTGAGCACCAGTCAGGATGCTGGTTTGATTCCCAGTCAGGCCACACGCCTGGGTTGTGGGCCGAGTTCCCGGATAGGGGCATGAGAGAGGCAACCAATCAATACATCTCTCACACACTGATGTTTTTCTCTTTCTTTCTCCATCCCTTCCCCTCTCTCTAAAAGTCAATAAATAAAAATCTTAAAAAAGAAAAAGACAACAGTATCACCCTGGGCAGTGTGGCTCAGTTGGTTGGAGTATCATCCCATAAACTGAAAGGCTGCAGGTTCAATTCCCAGTCAGGGCACATGCCTAGGTTGCGGATTCAGCCCTGGGTCATGGTGGGTATGAGAGTCAACCAATCAATAGTTCTCTCTCTTCCTCCCTCCCTCTCTCCCTTCCCCTCTCTCTAAAATGAATAAGCATGTCTTCAGGTAAGGATTAGAAAAAAAGAAAGAAGATGACCACAGTATCATAAAGGAAGGAAGAAGACCTAAAGGTGGTAAAGTTTCTATATTCTACTTGAACTGGTAAAAGCATGTATAATATAATCTCTACAGCAACCATTAATTGGTCTGTACAGGCCAATTAAAACACAGACATTGTCAATAAAATACAGACAAAGCAGAAAACTGTAGGAGTTGGTCCCATCATCAAAGCAACCACTGAGAAAGGAACAGTGATTGAAATCAACTCTTTGGAACTCTGGAACATGACCAGAAACTGTTAACAACCAAAGGAGTCCTCATAAGAATGAAGGGAGAAGGCGCTGCTCTTTCCCAAGTAGTGGAAAATCAGCCAACATCCCCCATTTCTTAGACACGTTGCAGCTGTGTGGACAGCAGTACGCATTCCTGGAGAAGCTGCTGATGCCATTGATGGCAGTGGAGACCTTGTCCTCCAAAAATTAGGGCCTACACATTGTGGTCAGTCTCATGGATCCCTGAGGACCAGCAGAAATGCTTGCCTTGCATTTGAACCCTCTCAGCAGCCAGCATTAGCTTCCCCAGAAAAACAGTGACTTCAGGAAAACAAGCAATACACTTCTTTGCTGTTGCCCCTAGGGGAGACAGGCCACCGCTAGCCAGTTCCCACATCCTCAGGAGACCAGTGTGGCAAAATCTGTCACCAGAAAAGGAGCAGAAGGTTTACCAGTCCTAGGTGACCAAGCAGTTTCACAAACAGACCCTCCAGCGAGTTTAAAAATAATGAGGTCCAGCTCAGGGGAAGTGGAAGCACTCCTGCTGTGCAAGGAGGTCCAGCTGCTCCAGTGAAACCGTCGCGCAGAAAAGTGTTCTGTCTGACACATCCTATGACGAAGAGTGACAAAAAACAATTCTGGATGTCCTGAGTCATTGCCAGATCATCCACGGTTCTATTCAAAACCTGGATAAAAAGTATAATATCATTAATGGAAAGGTTTAAAAAATTCACCATTTTCATGTGAAATCAATGTGGCAAAATCATCCACTTGGATATGCATAAAATTACCTTCCTTCTAGAAAGATCAAATTACAGAAAATGAAAAAGGACCCTCCTTCCTTTTCATTCTCTCACCCTGAAAGTGACAATGCAACTCTACCAGTAGAGAGGTCTGAAACGATTCCCAGGGCAACCTTGTAGGAACATCTTACCAGTCAGAGAATTCCCAGGAAGAGATCAGGAGCCACTCTACCAGGAGTAGGAGCTGCACCTCAGCCAGAGTTCGATGAATTCTTCCATCTTCACACAGTCCTATCAGTCCTATTACACACCTGATGATCCAGCACCAGGCTCCTCTTCCACGCCCTGATTTGCCAGCCCAGGGGCTTGCAGCACCAGTAGTATCTTCTCCGCTGCCCGAGACTCCCCATGAGTACCTGCAGCCACGTTGGGCCCAGGCAGATCCAGTGCGGCACACCACCCTGAGATGATGGCTTATTCAACTTTGCTGAAAAGTAAGAGCCTCAGCCATACCGTCTCGTCTCTCTGAATCCCAGTCGGTTTTGCTGCAAGTTCATCGGTAGGAACTGACTGGGATATACTAAAACAAAACTTCTCTGATGACCTTTCAACTTGGTCCACAGAGGAAGCGATCCTCAGATACTCAAATTCCTTGTGGACCTCTTCAACAAAAATGCCACTGATGGGAAAGCTCTGCTACTCAAGAGTGACATCATGACGCATGCGGGGTGTAAGCTGGGCACAGCTCTGACGCTGGGCCACTGCACCAAAAAGCTTAAAGGAAATATGTTGACATTTTTAAAACATTTGTGTAGATTTAGATTGAACTTAATTCTGGGGAGACCAATGCCATCTTGTTTTAAAATCATTTTGCTGCCTTTAGAAATGTTTGTGTTGTAGAAGGTCCCTCTAAAGATATGTGATATCCAGAACTGCAAAACTACACTCCAGTCCAGTCTACTTCTTTAGAAACCATTTCACATGTTACATTAGTGTATTCAGATTGGCAGTTTGTTTTTGATTGTTGTTGTTGGATAGTTTACAAATATACTTCATATAGGAAACAGAAAAACACACCTGATCTCAGTTAATGTTTATATGTATAATCAAAACAGCTAAATCCCAAAGAGAAAAGTATCAGGGATTGACAAGTTCTCTAATAAAATCCATGAGACGCTTGTTTTCCTTAGAAGAGAATTTAAAGATACAGCTGTAGATACCATCTTTCTCAAATATGTTATGTCTGTTACTGCAGTGTTCTGTCCTTGTTCTACCAGTCTCCTGAAAAGGAATAGCCATATAAATTATTTTCCTTTTTGTATTATTTCTCTGTATGCTGTATTTGTTCCTTTTTAAAGAAAAAAAAGAAAACTTATACGCTTTGATGAAGTGTTCTTATCAGTTTTTTGATAAATTATAAGATAGAATGGTTGTTTCATGCAACAGATCTTATACTACAAGGGTGGTTTTGATGGCATCTGGTTATATTCTTTCATATTAAATATATATTATTTTAAAACTTTTAAAATATTTTGCCTAAGCTTGGATATTTAGCTAGCCATTTACAGCTAACATCTGTCTGTGAAGATGCCTAGGTTCAAATTTTTAAAAGATATACATTCTATTATCTATGTTTATTCCCCGTACAGACACTGTTTCGTATTTATATTTTACTTTATATCTAATGTATACACACAAGTAAATCTTTTCTTTTTTAATTTAAAATGGCACTTTGCACTCCAACAAGGGAAAGATTAAATCTATATATAGTGATGCACGACCCATGGACATGAACTAAGGAGGGGAGGATTGCTAGAAGGAAGAGGGGTATACAGGGCGAATGGAGGAAAAGGGGGAAAATTGGGACAACTAATAGCATAATCAATAAAATATATTTTTAAAAATATAAAAAATAAATCTATGTATAGTGAGATGTTCTTATTCTGTAAAAAATATGCACATCATTTGCCATCACTAGTACCTCTCACCCCACTTTTCAAGGTTTCCATACAGGAAAGTTCTCTCTCCTGTGCAATATTTCTAGTTAATTTGCTTTCTGAGACATTTATTCTATTAAACTTTGGAAGATAAGTGAGTTCTGGTTTGCCATTTTGGACTTTACTTTAAAAAGTAGAACTTTCAAGCAAAATATGTTCATTGTTATTCTTTTGTTATTTATTACATTGTTATATAATATAACATTTGTTGTAATGTAACTCATGTTAGGAGAATTGGTGCTAATTGTATTAGCCACTAACCAAGTGTCCTTTATATTTACAAACAAATGCAACTACTTATTGGGCATATGTGATCTAAAGAGTAGTTTTATCTATGTTATTCCTTTTGTGTTATAAGACAAGATTCTAATTTACACCTTTCATCTTCTCTCAAATTGTGTGACAATTCTCTGCCCAGCTGAAGAGTCCTCAGGTGTTTGTATAAATACTATGTTTTATAGTTCTCTGATTTTAAAATACAATAAAGTTAAAAACTATAAAATTTAAAAAGGGAATACACACTTTGCAAAATAGTTTGGAAAAGTAATATATGGCCCTCAATAAGCAAAATTTAGCAATCCCTGATGACTAAGAGAATCACATTTTGAGTGTTACCACATTATAACACTTGGAATGTGAAGCTCTCAACTACAACAAAAAAAGATATACAAAGAAACAGCAAAGTCTGGACCATTCACTGGAAAAAAAACTTGACGGAACCATCCCTGAGGAAGCCAAGACATTGGACTTACTAAACAAAAACTTTAAATCAACCATCATAAATATACTCAATGAGTTTGGGACACCTTGAACAAAGAACTAAAGAAAATCAGGAAAACAATGGATGAACAAAATGAGAATACCAATAAAAAGAGTTACGAAAGGGAGTCAACCAGAAATTCTGGACTGAAAAGTACCTGAGCTAAAACAAAAAATTCACTAGAGAGGTTCAACAGCAGATCTGAAGCAAAAGGAAAGGTCAGCAAACTTGAAGACAAGTCCTTTGAAGTTATCCAGTCTGAGGAGCAGAAAGAAAACTAATGAAAAGATGGAACACAGCCCTGACCGGGCAGCTCAGCTGGTTGGAACATTGTCCAGACAGGCCAAGAGTTACAGGTTCCATTCCCAGTCAGGGCACATACAAGAATTAACCAATGAGCCCTGACCAGTGTGGCTCAGTTGGTTGGGCGTCCTCCTGCAAAGTGAAAGGTTGGAGGTTCGATTCCTGGTCAGGGCACATGCTAGGTTGTGGGTTCAGTCCTGGACGGGTGCATAAGAGAGGCAACTGATGGATGTTTCTCTCTCACATCAATGTTTCTCTCCCTCTCTTTCTTCTTCCCCACCTCTAAAAATAAATAAATAAAAACAAATAAAATTTTAAAAATGTTTAAAAAAAGAACCAACCAATGAATACATAAATAAGTGGAACAACAAACCAAAATTTCTCTCTCTCTAAAATAAAATATTAAAAATTCTTAAAAAATGAAACAGAGGTGAAGGATCTGTGGAAGGGCAGTAAGAATGCAAAGGACAGAATATTGGAGAGAGCTTCATAGGATCTCACAGAATGATGGGGTTGGAGACGTGGTTAAGAGTCAAATCTGATCGTTTCATGCCTTAGTAACTTTGGTGAATTTAGCTAGCACACAGGAGATGGGGGATTGGGAAAGGAAGTGAATATTATGACTTCAGATTTACACAGAGTCTGAGGGATGGAAAAAGGCACATAAAGCTGCCCTATGCAGTCCTAGAGCTCAGAAGTCCTACTAGAGGAGAGCGATTAGGAGCCATCTAAACAACCTTGGTAATTGAGGAGATGATGTAGCAAACCACATCTATTAAGAGTGCCAAGAACAGCCTTGGCTGGCGTGGCTCAGTTGGCTGAAGCCTCCTCCTGTACACCAAAAAGGTCACAGGTTCCATTCCCCGTCATGGCATATACCCAGGGTGCAGTTTGATACTCCGTACATGAAGGCAACTGATGGATGTTTCTCTCTCACAACTATGTCTGTCTGTCTGTCTGTCTCTCTCCCCCTCCCCCACCCTCTCCCTAAAAGCAATAAAAATATTTTACAAAGACAGAGCCAAACACAGAACCCTGAACAGGGATGTGGTGCTGAGATAAGGAGGAGAAACCAGGAAAGGAGCAGCAGGTACAGAAGAGGAGCTGGATGTCCTTGAAGGCTACGTGGGATTAATGAGAGCAAAAGCACAGGAACCAGCGAGGAAGGCGAAGACTGTGGTGGAGCAAGGGTGTCCAACCGCCACCCAGGATAGCTATGAATGTGGCCCGACACAGAATCGTAAATTTACTTAAAACCTTTTTGTGCTCACCAGTTTTCGTTAGTGCTTGTGTATTTAATGGGTGGCCCAGATATGCCTAAATGTTGAACATTCCTGTAGGAGCAATGCTAAGCAAGAAATGCTGTGCACCTACTATGCGCCGAACTGTCTTTCAATTATGATGCGCTTGACATACCCAAGCGCACAACGCTCTGCGCTCCTAACGTTCATCCCCTCTTTTGAGTCGGAAGCCGCTGGCAACCAGCCCAGAGGTGAGTCTACAGGAGAGGCGCGAAGCCTAGGCGACCTCAGGGCTTGAAGGGGCTTACCTGACGGCGCATCTCCAGACTGAGGCCTGGCCGCGACCCCGGCCAACAGCCAGTTTAAGCAGCTGTGGCCTGCAAGGCCCCGACGTGAGCCCCTCCAGGCCGCAAGGACCCAGCCTCCCTGGCCAGCGCGCTAGAGCAGGAGGAAACTGCGTGGTTCCGGCATGCACCTCGCGCAACTCCCGTCACTGTGGGCAACTCCCGCGAGAGGGGCACGGGGAAGCCGGTTGCTGGGCAACGAGGTCAGGCTGCTCCCTGGGGCGGGCGCAGACTGGGGTTTGGGGTCTGAGGAGAGCGGAGTGAGGCTCCCGCCCTCCTTCTTCAGCTCGCAGACCCAGAGAATCCAACTTGATGGCTCTTTTCTGCAGGACAGGGTAGTTTGCTCAATCCCAGCACGCGCGTTCCCAAGGGTAGTGAGTTCCCCCACCTACGGCCGTGGCTCTCTTGAGAGCCCAACTCCCCCCTCAGCTCTGTCCCTTGCAAGTGCTAGGTTTTTCTGGGGCACCCCCACCTCCCCAACAGAGCGCTCCACACAGCTGGGCATTTCCCACGGTTGGTTGGTTGGTTTTTGTTTCGTTCTTTCTAAGTTCTTTGGATGGATCGTTGGCAATCCAAACCCAACGGGCACTTTTTTTTTTTAAACATGCCAAGGGGTTTCCTCCCTCACAATCATGCTGTCACAAGGTCCGGCCCAAACTGAATAGCTAACACCTGTTCTACTAGTCTGAGCCTTTAAAGAAAAACCGTTTTTGTGGGTTTCAAACTCTGAAATACCTCTCATACCGCAAACGGATTCTGTCACCTCTCCTCCTCCTTCATTTCTTAGGAATAGTTGACATCAGGGGTCCCCAGTCTCCAGGCCTGCTGGGAGCCAGCCGCACAGAAGGAGGTGAGCTTGAATGTAATGGACGCGAATCATTTCGAAACCAGCCCCCTCCCCCTCGGTCCGTGGAAAAATGGCCTTCCACGAAACCAGTACCTGGCTGCTTCACATTCCTCCAGGCCTATTTCGAATACACGTCTCATCCTCAGTAGAGCCTGTAAAGCCCTTCGGCTCTAACCACAAGCACTCGGGCTTCGTTTGGATATCATGACCAATCATTTTATTTCTCATCTCAGTGATTTTTAACTTTGCCCTTTTCGCAAGTTCCCATCCCTTGCTAAAACAGGTGGTGTGGTTTCTCCAGTCCCGCTGCAGAGATTCCAGACATGGCTGGTGAAAAGCAAGGCATGGAGCTGTCTCTCCTCCACGAACACATTGTGCTCCTATTGCAGACTGGAGGTTATTTCACCCATTCTTGTGACCTTGCTGTCACGTGAACTCCAACATGTCCTCCAGACTTTCTGTAGTCTGCCAAAGGCTTCCCACCCAATCCCACTCTACTTTCAGTAAATTATCTCACCTATGTATATTTTGCATCTGTATTTTTGTAAGATTTTATTTATTTATGTATTTATTTATCTATTTTTAGAGAGAGGGGAGGGAGGGAGAAAGAAAGGGAGGGAAACATCAATGTGTGGTTGTCTCTCACATGGCCCCACTGGGGACCTGGCCCGCAACCCAGGCATGTGCCCTGACCGGGAATCAAACCAGAGACCATTTATTTCGCAGCCTGCGCTCAATCCACTGAGCTACACCAGCTAGGGCTATTTTGCATCTGTATTTTTCTAAACATCTTTTAAATAAAAATGTGAAATATAGAAAAGTATGAAAATAACAGGTGTCAAATAATCCCCCACTCAGAAAAAACAAATATTGTCATTTTGTCATATCTTTCATACTTTTTCCCACAAATATTTTTTTAAAGATTTTATTTATTTATTTATTTTCAGAGAGAGGAGAAGGGAGGGAGAAAGAGCAATGTATGGTTGCCTCTCACATGGCCCTCATCGGGGACCTGGCCCACAACCCAGGCATGTGCCCCAACTGGGAATCGAACCGGGACCCTCTGGTTCTCAGCCCGCGCTCAATCCACTGAGCTACACCAGCTGGGCCCCAAATATTTTTAAATGAAAGAAGTGTAGAGGAGAAAAAAAATATTTTTCCTCTACCCTTCTCAGTTTTCAGCTGAGGATCCTGTAACAAAAGAACAACAACAAAGCAGATTAACAAGAGAAAAGCATACACATTTAATGTAACTTGTGTGTGACATGGGAACCCTCACAAGGAAAGGACACAAAGAAGCAGTTAAACCTGAGTAAATTGCTGTGCTAGGTTTGACGAAGAGTGGGGAGGTGTGGGAAAATGATAGTACAACAAAGGGTGCGAGCTGAGTGTAGTAAACTGGGGGCAACAGCAAGGAAGGCCCATCTGTGCGGATCCCTCTCAGCATCCCTCCGACTAGGAGAGAAAGGTGCTCCTTTCCTCGGAGGACTGTACTCTCACACGGGGCCTTTATGATCTGCTAGGGGAAGGTCCAAGAGTCCTTCCAGTACGTGTTTTTTCTCAAATTCCTTCATCATAAAATATTCAGTATGCCAGAGTACCACATTTTAGGGTAGCATGTCCTGGCCCCTGTGTCACTTGTCTGAAACCTCCCCAAGAAGTTTCATAATCCGGAAGCTGAGTTGGTAGATTGTCCCATAACCCACTGACCCAGTCTCTCAGGCCTGGAAATAGGCCTGTCCAGAAAAACAACTGTACCTCATTTCAGGAGGCAGTTTTGCAGGGGAGCTCCCACCACAGTGAGGCTCCTATATGGTGCGAGCCATCAGGCATTAATAAGAAGCATTTCTACGGAAACAAAAGAAAAACAAAGGCTAATGGTTGGAACAAACTATAAATTCAGTGTTTGAGTTCAGAGGGCAGTTGAGATTTCTAGGTGGTAGACGGAGGGAGGGAGGACAGGCAGTGGCAATCTGACAGATTTTCCCAGTTTTCAACGTGAATGTCCCTGTTGATGTCGTGAGGTGTTCCGGCGCACTTCCTGAGTGTCCCACTCAGAAAGGCAAGAAGGTTGTCTATACGTGAGCTATTAAGATGATTTCTCTGAAGTTTATACCGAGTCGACTGGCTTCAATTGGAAGTGCTTTGGGAAAAGGGCAGTTTCAGTTTTCAGTGATTTCAAATCAGAAGGGTAGGAGAAAAATTGGGATTGTTCGTTTGGAGACTTGTAGCCAGATATGGGAGGAGACTAGAGAAATTCGAGATCCGGTTCTGTTTATAGACAGATAATAAAACCTTAAAGATGATGAAGAGGACTAGAATTTAATATCCACAAGGTTGTACTATAATCTTCCATTGAAACATTTCTTTCTAGTCATTGAAAGTTTTTAAGGAAGGGAGGGAGGGTGACCAGATCACGTGTAACTTTGGGAATGATTACGCTAGCTGAAAACCGAGAGAGGCTTGGCAGAGGCCAGAGTTGGCTGAGGTGTAAGATGGAGGAGGCCACGGAAGCTATTTAGATGAGAGGTGATAGCTGGTGTCGTATCACACTCCTGCTTAAAATCCGGAGCATAAAGCCCCAAATCCTTCAAATGGTTTCTACAATGCAAGGTTTTCTACAATTTGGCCCTTAAATCAGTCACCCAGAACTGATGGGGGCCACTGTCATTCTTCAATGTGCCAAACGCATTGCTATTAACATTGCCTCAAGTACAGTGGTACCTTGGTACTCATTGTTAATTCGTTCCGGCACTTGCGACGAGTGCCCAAACTGACGAGTACCAAGTGATGAAGAAGTTTCTCTTGTGGGGCGGTGTCGTGACTCGTACAAGGTCTAGCAAATGCATTGGGTCCTGAGCAAGCGCCAACTGGGTTTGACGAGTTCTGAAGCCAACAGGTACCAAGACACAACTGTATATTCTTCACCTCACTCTTCTCCCTGCCAACCTCTGCTTGCTCTTCAGGTTTTAGCCTCAATGTCATTTCCTCGTGGCAGCTTGCCCTGACCTCCTTGAGTGCGCTAGTTCCCTTGCCATGTCTTCCTTTGCCCGCACCCTTTGGGTCATGCCTTGCACTCATTCAGTGTCAGTTGTGCCACCGGACTACACACACTCTAGAAGGACACAGTGTCCCTGGCACTGTACCCCTGTGCCTTAAACAGGGTAAACGTTGAGTAAGAATTGGTGGGAGGAATGAATGAATTTGCATTTCAAGGCTTCTGCTTCAGCATACCTCTCATTTCTGTCATACTTCAATTCCTACCTCCTCTGACTTCTTTTTAGCCTCAACGCATTCTTAGGTCTTTCTCCTTCCCTGGGTGCCATTGCCCTCGGAAGTTATTGCCTGATTTCTCTCCTTCCCTCGAATACTGCTAGATTTCTCGAAACAGGTTTGCATTCCCTTCTTGTGTATACTTCACTTTCTAATGTATGTGTCTATCTTCCTTCCAAGCGTGGGAGATCTCTTTCCCAGTCTCTCGTGTACGGTAAGAACGCAGCAATGTCTGCTGAGTCGGCATGGCTCAAGAGGACACACCTATTGTAACGTTAGTCTTTTCAAAAGAAATTGAATACAATTTAGTTTTCAAAATTGATTATGAAGGCTGGTCGTGTAAGGACAAAACGTAATTAATCAGGAGGCATGGAAAGTTCAGTAGAAGTCTCGAAGGGCAGTCCGAGATGCTCCCAAGGACTTTGGTATTTAACTTAGAAACTTAACCCTTTCTCTAGAAACAGGGCTGCCGTGCCGTCAGCCACATTTAGGCTCAGGTTGGGCTCAGAAAGGGACCGTGGTGCACAGGGATGGAGGGAGGGTTACAGAGCCCGCGTGGCCCGTGAGATGGCCCGGTGCAGATTTAATGGACTGCAGGTGGGGAAAGGCAGAGTTAAAGGGGGAGCTGAGGGGGACTGGGAAAGATCTTGTGGGGTGACAATGTGTCAGCCTTTGAAAAAAAGTGTTTTCAGTTGGCCAGTCTGGCTAGTGAACGCAGGAGGTGAGGATGAGAGGGGACCTGTCCTCCTGCCTAAGACCGGTCAATAGCTTGCTACTCTCTGGGAAACAATGAAAGCTGCTTAGCCTGACTGGATTTCCCATCGACTCTTGCTCCACTCGCATCCGTTCTCCTCTCTGCATTGGAATGGTCTTTTCAAAATGCAAATACGACTTTGATATCCCGTTGCCTAAAGCCTATCAACTGTTTCCCACGTTTGCACAAGCTGCTCCCGCCTCTTTGCCCAGACTCACCGTGCAGCACTCTGCTTGGGCTCCAGCTATATTGGCCTTTCGGTCCCTTTAGTGACCCATCAGAGCCTGCTCACACTCTGTATCTTAATCTTAGTTCAGCCACCACTATCAAGAAAGGTTTTCTCTGACCCCCTGACACGCTCAGAGCACGCCATCCTGTTCCTTTCTTGCACTTACTCCAATCAGTTATACACTTGTTTTTGTGATCATCTGATTATCCTAATTGTTTCCTCCAAAAGCCTGTAAGCTCTAGAAGTAGAGTCACGTCTATTTTTGCTCTCTACTGCATTTCCAGTGCCTGATAAAAGTAGACACTCGATAACAAATCGTGAGTACGTGAGTGCAACTTTTGAGAAAACTTCACCTTTGAAAACTTCAGTGCCTGCACAATGAATGGACCCATAAGATATATGTAAAACGAAGAATGCATTGTAAAAAGAGCATTCATTCACTCCACAATGTTTAAAGGCCTGTACTGTTCACTGGGGCACGAGTTTCAGACTGAGGACAGCCATGGTGAGCAGGATTAAAACTCACTGGCTTTAAATCACAGCAGTGCACAGAATGCTTCTTATTTGTGCCCTTGGCCTAGATTCGCCTCGGCTATCTTCCTGCTTGCCCATCTCAACCCTTTATTCCCTTTTATTTTGGCGGGGCCACCCCTAGACCCCAAATAAATCTGGCCCCTCCCCAGCCCCTCTTTTATGGCATGTATCACGTTGATGGTCTGATTTCAGGATTCCTTATCATAGCCAGAGTGATCAGCTAGCCGGGCTGCCTTTCTAGAACTGCGGAGCAAGTCACAGGATCCCAGGAAGACCACTCAGGCATGAGCACCAGAGCCTTTGGGGCAACCGGTCAAGGCCGTGTGCAGGTGCAGGGGGCCATCGAGAACTGGAGTACGTCTGGAAAGGGGAAAAGGCTCTGCCTGGATGGTAGTGCTGGCCCAGGCCGGACCCGCGCCCCAGACCCTTCAGAGCGTGGGGGCCCTGTGTGCTCAAGGCAGTCCCGTCTGGCTTTCTGGACTCAGATTCCCACTTGATCTGCAAGACAGCTGCAACCAAGTGCCCAGTCTATCAGTGACGCTTCAAATGGGGCAGGTTCACCTTCGCATTCTGCTACGGTGAGAAAAGCCCAGCCATAGGCCAGTGTCCCCGTCCTCTGTATTCAACCGATCACCTTCCCTACTGGGTGATTTCAACACTATTTTCCTACCCCCGCCCCGGGTTCTTTGACCCCCACATACTCTATGGCTTCTAATTACTTGCATCATTCTCTGCTTCCCAATGGACCCCAGGTCTTCCCCCCCATCCCACCCCCTGACCTGCTCCTTCCCTGTAGGTCCCCTTGGCTTAACACACTGGCAAGCATAAGGTTGTGGACAATCCTGCCAGGGACAACCAGCCTGTCTATCCGCTCCCTCTGAAAAATCCTCTGGCAGCTGTGACTGGCTGGCTCTGAATCCTCTCACGATTGGCAGCTTCTGTCCCTGAGCAAAATCTATGCCATCCAAAGTTAGGGCAGCAGTTTACTTTTACATCTTGAAGGTGGAGGGCATATCCAGAGCCTAAGGCCCCGGGTTTTATGCAGAGACCCGGTCTTCCAGATAAATGACAGTGCTGACCACTGGGCACTTTGATCATTCTCAGGGAGAGTGTCAAGGATGGCGCAGCCTGTGGTTTCTCCACAACAGCAGAGGACATGCAACAGGAGTCCAATGTTTCAGAAAATGTTGTGTCTTGGACATACTCCCAGAGATGCACAGCTTAAGTGGATTTAATGAACCCTAGACCTTAAAATCACTCTGTTTGGTCAGTTATCACTGCTACTCTCCATTGCCAGGTTGAAATATTTATTTGAAAAATTGAAAACACAGATGCAATGTTTTGTACAAAGAAAGGTCTTAATCCCATAATAAAAGTATCGTTGGAAGGGAACAAAAGCCAGTAGCTACCTGCCCTGGGAAGGTAGGCACTCGGTGAAAAAATGAAATTCATTTATAAGAACTATTCTAATGGAAAATCGGGGGAAAGGTTAAAAACAGAAAAGAAAAACAAACCCAACCCCATCCCTGCAAACCTAAGTGTGAAAGAGTTAAAAGTTAGAGACAATTGTGTTATCACCAAGATTTACCTGAACCCCCTCGGTTTGTCCCTATGAATAATCAGCCTAATTTAGGGCCTTCAAACCTGAGGTAGTTGAGGGTCACCTGAAAGACATGTCTGGAAATGATCTACTCTCAGAATCGAACCCAATGGCATCTAACCAATTGTTTCGCGTTGTTTTGCTTTGGCCCCTGGGGTGAAAGGCTGGGCCACCACTGTGGGTTGCTGATCCTTATTTGGTCTGGACCTGGGAGACCATGGACTTGAGCAGCAGACAGCTTGCCAGTCTGCTGTGCTGTGGGCCGGCAGGCCTGCGGCGGTGGTGGTCTCTGCTGCAGGCAGTGCGGCCCCTGCGGGACAGAGGGTGGCGGAGGGAGAGGGCAAAGCTGATCTGGTTGAAGGCCAATGCCAGCATTGAAGGCTTCTGTTGGCAAGAGGGATTTCCAGAGGTTTGGAAAGGTGGCAGAAGGTAGCAAGAACTTTACAGTAATTCAGGACCAGGTTAAGTGGAGCCAGAGGACCCCTCTAGACCAGCGATTTTCAACCCTTTCATCTCGTGCCACACATAAAGCTACTAAAATTCTGCAGCACACCAAAAAATATTTTTGCTCATCTGACAAAAAAAATAGGTATAATTTTGATTGGTTTATCCCCACCCCCCCAAAAAAGTAATGACCTACCCTTTTCGCGCCAAAGTGACTTTAAAAAACCAGATGTGGTGCCTATACTTGTATACAAGGATTTCTGGGACCAAGAATGAAAGGTGCAACCTTATTATGCGACATGGCCAATAAGACGCAACTCTATTTATGGTGCAAGAGAGGGCGTTCACACCAGTCAGCTGCTGCCGTGTTGGCTGATGTCATTTTTTAATATGACAATCGCAGGGAAATGAGGTCAGTGCCCCTGACTAGATAGTCAGGTATTGCCTGTTTTAAAAATTCTTACAGCATGCCGGTTGAAAAACTGCTGCTCTAGACTATGGAGCTGGTAATAGGTGAGCACCTCCTGGGTGCAAGCTCAGAACCAGCTCCTCCTCAGTGAGGTGAAAGCATAGCAACCTGACCGAGACACACGTGCCTGCGACCCGTGGTACTCGGCGTCGGACTCGACAGCTCAGACACTTCCAAGAATGGATGCCCTGGGCAGCGTTTTGTTCCTCCAGCCACAGGGGTGGGACTCATATTTAAGGGGGATCCTAGGGACCAATCTCAATTATAGTCTAATTTAAACTCCTTGTTCAGATATAAAATAACCCCACAAAAAGCAGGTCTTTTCTATTTTTTTCCTGATTATGTACACACACATCCTTATTCTAAAGGTATTAGAGCACCATATTACAAAATTAAGTAACAGACGCGGCTGCATTTCAACCTCTGGTCAATCCTAAGCCACTCTTGCTGTTGTCCTCTCTCGTCGTGACCCATTGACACTGACCCATGAGACTCCAGTCACTAACGATGCCCAGTGACTAATTTAAAAGGCTGTGGGGTTCATTTTTAGCTTTAGGATGATTACTGTTTTCATCAAGGTATATCACACTCATTTTCAGAAGAGTCAAGAAAGGGCGACTGGATTCTGGCTACAGAATGGGCTAGCTTCGAACCTGAGCGACGGGGAAAGTAATTACGTGACAGGTACTGCCTCATGGGAGACTGACTGAGCCTGTGCTCCTTTTCAAGTGCTTTCTTAACGGTTTCATTACTGGCTAAGCCTATGAAAATTTTAAAAATTACTGTGGCTTCTTTTTAAGAGGGAGTGATTTTCAAAGAGTCCTAATCTGGCCCAGTATACTACTTTCCCCCCTGACTGGTGACCTGGAGCACAACTGTTTGGATGGATGAGATTCTGGAAATGAGGACAGGCCACCTTTGGAAATATTGATCCACACTGAGAACATACTGATTGGCTTAATTGGCACAAGTGGGCCCGGGATGCCACACACCACTCCTTCTGAGCTTCGGACGGGAAAACACTGAGCACAAAGCATCACTAGATGTGAGCGCGCTAAGCTTCTACTGAACCCTCTTTAGCCTAGGGTGGAGATCACACAACGGAGTCTCATAATCTGAGCTACTGGGGGACAGTTTTTTGAGTGCCCTACTTAGAGAAGGCAGAGACGGAGTCTGGGGGGATGTTTAGGGAGGAGGGTGGGGGTTGATTCACAGTGATCAAACAGGAGTCTCACAACCTGTCACATAGCCACATTTACAATGTTCCTTTGGGACAGGTCCTGGGAAGTGCTTGTTGGCTGCTACCTATGAGTTGCTACAGATAAGGAAGACATTGTTTGTCCAAGATTGAAAGGTCACTTGAATGCTGGGGTCCATTTGGAGGTGGAGGAGTGCGGCCGGGCTGCCCATCTCTATGAGGGTATTAACATGCCCTCATCCCGTCCACAGGGCAGTGAGGGCCTGGGACATGTGGCTGGAAGGGGAACAGGGCTGTGGTCCCCTTTTTGTTTTCCCTGCCCCAGATACTCTGAGGAACCTTGCTTGCTTCATGTTCCAAACCGGCGACCACCTGGGATGGCATCTTGGCCTCGTTTCCGATTCTTGAAGACTGATGTTCCGGGCAGCAATGCAAGCCTCGTTATAGTCACACCTGAAATCCTGATTGCTCCAAGCATCTTTTTGTAGGCTGCTGCTGCCGCTTAACGGAGGTTAGCAATAAATATTAAAGGAACGTAGCCAGGTACAGGATTCTTTCCTACTGGGAGCAAGTTTGCCTGATCTTCTGGGTCTGTCATTAGGTAGAACATGGAACTAGCTTCTTCAGATTCAAGAGGATACCAAAGGCAGGCAGACATTTGGAGAAAGGAATTGAAAACCCCTCACAAGCTCCCTCTTGGGGCCCTGCCTGGGTCTGAAGGGAGGTGCCAAGGAAAATTCATTCTGGGGGAAGAGGTGTGGCTATTCTCACCAGCTCCATTCAAGCATGTGATAAGGTTTCCCAGCCTGGTCACAAGGAGTTCCCAAGAAAGGAGTCTCCTGAAGACCTGGGCCGTGTGCACCCTCCTTCCTTTCTGTGGCCCTTTCATTTGTGAAGGTGGGCAGAGGCTTTCAGCTGGGCTCCAGCTTTGGGAAGGAAAGGCACTCCCTCCACTTCTGCCTTTGGAGGAAAGCTGTGGCTCAGCAGCTCCGCCCGACCCTGGGGGGTGGCCTCGGCTGACCCACACTGAGCAGGATACTCAGCACGGAGGCTGATGGGAGCACCAAGGGAGAGCCTGAGCAGCACCGTCGCTGTTAACTGCTGTGGTCAGGGGCTCCTGGGAGCTCAGAGCTTCAGAGGTGTTCCCTTTGGGAGAGTTGGCTATGTGAGCGAAACTTGAAAAAAGAAAACCCGAAACCCAACCAATCACCATAAGCAGCAGTGGGAATCCATGGAACTGCCAAAAGAGGGGGGAGCACTGCCTTGGCATTCTCAGCCAGGACACTCCTCCTGTCCTTCTGACTCTGCACAGACTCAGGGTCGTGTCCTGGTTTGGAATCCACCAGCCCTCTGATGCTCACAAGTTTGTGCAAGTGATGAAACTGAAAAGACTGAGAAGAAAACAGAAAAGAAAATGCATAAGACCTTCCCTCCGCAGGCTCTCAACCACAGCCACCACAGCCCCTCAGACAAGGACACCGATTGTTTAAGGCTAAAACAGCAGGCAGGCCTGGGAGGGAGGTCCTCTCTGTGGGGGTGGCCCTGTTCCCGTCCTCTCTGGACACCAGGGAGGCGGGGAAAGAACACAGATCACGGGTTCCGACACAAAGAGCGTCACTGTGGAGGGAATCTTTGGAAGGCCATGCAGGTCCTGAGCACTGGACAATGGGAGTGGTGTGCCTGCCGCTGCGACTCCAGCGGCTTAGTCTGTGGCTGGGGAATAACGCACACAGAAAGGGCCAACCGAGATTTACACTGTGACGTGCGGGGTGTTGGTGCGGCTCTATTCTTTTCCGGTTCCCACTTCCTGCAGTGCAGGTGCAGATGCTTCTGTTCCTAAAAGACAGTAACAGCCATTCATGTTTCATAGCCCTTCATGCACGCACACATTCAGTTAGCCAAAACCGCCACCATGTTGGGCTCTAAAGAACGTGATAATCATAACCACCTTGTCCCTAAGTGACATATCCAGGAACGACCGGGATACACGAGAGCCAGCCAAGTCCAACGAGAATCGGCAATCTTGGCCGTGATCAAGTTGGTCACTTTGGACATGCGGAAAAGCAGCGCTCAGAGAGTCCGAGTGATGGAGGGTCTCTGGGCTGGTGGGCCACACATGATTCGCTCCATGCCACTCCTAGCTCCTGACCCTTCCTATCTTTTGGCCATTGCTGCCCATCGCTGGCTCTAGATAGTCAGAGCCTTATAATTCACTTGCCCCTGGCTGCTGGGTCTTCCCTGACGACAATTCATTCATTCCCTGTTCAACTCCAGGCTAGCCAGACACTAAACTCCTGGGGGGTAAACCAGGCTTACTGGACCTGGAAGGGAATGGTGGTGGGTGACCACTTCACTGGTCAACGTTAAGGTCCTGAAAGGTGACAGCAAAAGCTTTCAATTCACAATTTATCCCAGTTTGGGGTTTACAGGTTATTTATAACTGAAAACATGCTCTGTGAGTACAGAGAAGTAGGAGGTCATTGACCAAAGGGCTCCTCATTCCGTTACATTCAAGGGGAAAGCCCTCCCCACACAGCACCCCCTTCCCCGTGGGCTGGTGCAGGTCCTCAGAGGGGCTTACCGTCCTCCCAGCCCTCCGCAACGCCGGCCAGCTCGTAGTGCTTTTTTCGAAGCTCTCCCAGTTTTTGACGCTCCTTCTGCAGTTCATTTTCTAGTTCCAGAACCCTAACCTGTGGGGAAAGTGGAATTTTCTTTTGAGCAGCAATCTGAGAACTGTCTTATTCTGACTTATTCCCTCTTCTCCGTGTTCGTTTTCTCCCACATTGTCCCACGGCTCACCCAGCTCTCAACCTCGCCTCTGCTCTAATCTCTGCCTCTCACTCATTCCTCTGGGCCAGCTCTCGAGTCTCACCAGGACCCTCTGCTAGAAGTGAATGATGCTTTACAGCCTGAATGCCCGAAAGGGAGTAGGGCTTATCTTAATTTCCTCTGATAAATCACCACCTAAAGACAACTCTAATGTTTGGCTTATCTAGTCACAACCCTTCAAGCCCATTTCCATAGAAGTTCAGGAACGAACCAAACATGAGGGTTCTGGCGTCTCTGAGGCGTTGGTGCAACTTGGGGTTATTATTATACAGGTACAATCTCACTAGAGGTGAGCTGCTTTTGGCTGTCCATACTCCTCATTAACTGTAGTTATTTTATTAATTCAAGAAATATTTGCTGAGCACCCATCATGCAACCCAGGCCTTGTAGGTGCTGAAACACAGTGGTGCATATGCAGATGAGGTCCCTGCTTACCTTGAAGGGGGAAGAGACAAACTAACAAACAAGAAAAGATCAGATCATCTTGGAAACGACACAAGGTGATGGGATGAATACTAAGGATGGTCAGAAAATGAAGTAACTTTGGAGCTGAAACCTAAATGGCCATAAGACATCTATTCAGAGAACTGGGGAACAACACTCCAGTGGAGGAAGCGGACTCTAAGGCAGGAGTGGGCTCGCGGTGCGGGAGAACAGGAAGAATCCTGTGCGGCTGACTGACGGCTGAGAGTCGTGAGATGGGGCGGAGGAAACGGGTAAGGATCGTTCTACCCAGGCCCGCAGAGGCCGGGGCCAGAAATCGGGATGTTACTCTAAGGACAAATCTAAAGCGGGGAAGTGACATGCTGTCACTTATGGTTTTCAAATACGTAGAGAAGGAGTGAATTGTAGAGGGGCGAAAGTGGAAATAACCAGACCCAGTGAGATGGTTCCTTCTTTTGTTTTTAAGCTTTTTATTATGCGAAATGTGAAAGAGACACAGAAGGACGGAGACGGGCGCAACGAAGCCCATCACGTGCCTTCCACCCGGTTCCAGTGCCCGTCAGCTCACGGCCCCGCGTGGCTCAGCAGTACTCGTCCCTGCTCTCTCCCACCGCCATCCCACCGGCCCCGCCGCGGGGTTATCGTGAAAGACAGACACACATCATTGTAGTTAAGTTGCTGATGCAATAGCTCAGGAGAGAGACAATGGCGGCTTAGACTAGGTTAGGGAGGTGGAAAATACTGGGAAGGTTAATCTAGGTTATCATTTGGAGATTTTGAGTTGATAAGACTTTCTGGGTGTAGAGGGTGAGGGAAAGAGGGACCAAAATGACTCCTAGGTTTGGGGCTCAGCACCCAGGTGGGCGGTGGTGATGCCATTCACTGAGATGGAGAAAACCAGGGAAGGGGACATATTTGGGGAAGAGGGAAACCAGGAGACCTGATTTGGATATTAATTTTGAGATGCTTACTGAGCATCAAATGGAGATTCGTGTGAGCAGTTGGACAAGAACAGAGCTCAGGGAGATGGAGGCCGGGGAGAAGAATCTGATGTTTATCAGCGCACAGGTGGTGTTTGACGCCGAGAGGGATTCGCTGAGACCACTAAACAAGGGAGTGTAGGCAGAGCAGACTCGGGCTTGAGCTCAGTGTTCTCAGTGCTGACACAGAAATCTGGCCACAGGACTTTCCATGAAGACCTCCTTTGGCACCCATCCATAGATTTCAATAGTTTTAATCTGGACTTTACTCCAGGACTGGTGACCAGTAATTTTAGGAGAAGGATGTCAGGTTTGGGGACACAAGTCCAAGACTAGTGGGCAAGAGTTGGGATTCTGATCGGCACTAATCGCCCCTCTTCACACCCACTGTCTCTCCCAGCGCCGTTTATCCTTGGGCTAAAGGTACATCTGAGTTCATTCCCCCCAAGTTTCTCTCTCACTGGCTTCTCACCGTAGGAATAATATTTGGGGTTGGCATCGTAAGTCATAAAACTGGCTAGACTTAGAGATGGAGTTCGTACCTGGGAGTCCATCTCCTGGCGTTTGATCTGGGTCAGCGTCATGCTTGAGAAGTCCATGTTGTCTGCAAGGACGGAAGTGAGAAATTCCTGTCAGATAACACCCCAGGCTGACTCCAGCCTGGGAGGTGGCCGAGGCCAGCGCTCTACTGAAATGCTTGGTTTGCCATTTATGAGCACGTGTGTGCCCACTGCAAGGGATGGACAGGAAGAAAGACGCAGTGACAGGGTAACCAGGGTCAGAACGCCCATCCTCCACCCTCCCCACCTGGTACAGGCAGGCCTGTAGACACATTTCTCTGAATTCAGAGAAATGGAGAAATGGAAAATCTACCTAAAGGTGTATCACCGCAGCGACATAGACAGCATGCTTGTGCGGTGCTCCCTCTTATGAGAAAATAAGTATTTATGCAAAAAGACAAAAAGTAAAGAGTTTGAAAACAACGGTGGGAAACTGGGATCGTGGAGAATGTAAAGAACAGCTAACGTGGACTAAGGAAAGTATTGCCTCTGAAAGGCTACCTGTTTCCTCAATCTGTGATTTGCCAGAAATGGTCGACGCCACGACCGCAGCAGTGGCCTGGCTCACCCCGCGAGAGGCTTGCTGCAGCTGCGCCAGGTTTGGGCTGTCCTTGTCCGCTTTCACCTGCCAGGACCAAGCATGTTTAGGTTCACACGACACAGAGTGGTGGCAAGGACCGAGTCAGAGCTGGACTGATGGTTCTTGACAACTGGACGTGGATCCACTGTGGTTACCGATCAAGTTCTCAGAGATTGCTGTCTGTGGGGTCAACTCCTGGCACATCTTTCATCTAAAAGGTGATCCCCGGCTTACTTGCTTGATGGCCTCAAACTCTAGCTTCATCAGGTATTCTGATGAAGTGCTCCCGTTGTGAAAGCCGATTTGGGATGAAAATAAATAAGGATGATAAGAGAACACTCCCCGGATACTATAAAACTCACAGAAGGATTTTGGTGACGAGCTTTGCATTAGGATTAGCTGGGGCAATGGTTCAAATCTGGAGACTTGGCGGAGAGGCCGAGCCAGCTGTGGAAGCCCTGCACCCGGCTGCTCGGAAGTCTTCCTTATCTGAGAGCCCCTGGAATGCTGCAATTGCTTATCAGAGGGTGGCACCACTGGGACCCTCCAAGGACACTCGTAACCAAGTGAGGAGAGCCAAGAGGAGAATTCGTGGTGCGCTGGGTAGAAGGACTTGTTGCTGACAGGAAAGGCTTTCAGGGGGAGGTGGAAGCAACCCCTGAGAGTCAGAATTTTTATTTGGGACCCAACCCCCTGGGCCCTGGATCAACCATCTGTTCCTGGAGCCAGCTTCCTCGTCCAAGTCTCTCTAACCTAGCCAGGCCTTGCAGTTTCCCAGAGAGTCCGACAGGGGCCTTACCTTGGAGGCAGCCACGAGCTGGGCTGTGCTAGCAGCGATTTCATGGGAACACACCATCAGCTCCTCGAACTTCCCTCTGCCTTGTACCACCAGGTCGGCTGCATCACTGACAGTCAGGACAGGACAAGATGGACCGTCACTGTTGCAGGCAGAGCTGCAACCCCCCGTATGATCCCACCGCTAGACCACCCCATCGCCCTGCCAGCCAGGGAGCGCAGAGAGCCCGCCTGCCTCGCCCCTGTGCTGCCGCAGGAGACCAGGCCCCCTTTTAAACTATATCAACAGTGCGTTTCTAGGGGCGATATTTTTTCCTCTCAGTTACTCTCTGGGGTGGATCAATGGAATGGGGGTGGGGGTGAGGAGCACGGGGACCGAAAGACACTCACACCATGACAGTGGCTCCCCAGCCCACAGCTTTGGAGGCTGAGATGAGTCCTTCTGTCCATCGAGAATTCCTGGCATAAAACTCCTTAGGGGACGCTGTGCCCTGGGGAAGTGAGAGATAACAGGTACCTTTTATGGAGTGCCTACTATGTGCCAGGTACACACACACACACATTTCCTCATATGTATTTTCAGTCACTGAGAAGCAAGCCTTATTATTCCCATTTTACAGATGAGAGAAGTAAGATTCTGAGAGGCAAAAATACTTTTCCCAAGGTCATGCAGGAAATAAGTGGAAGTAAACCCAAGGCTCTTCTGACTCCAAAACTCATAGGATTTCCATTATATTTCCACATTGTGTGTGTGTGTGTATATAATGTATTTATGAGTAACAATCTCAGAGAAGTCTAGCTGATCTCCGTGATTTGCTAAAAGAGAGTATACAGTGAATAATTTTAAAAAACTATTTCTACTTGGGTTTTAAAAATGTACTTATGCTTTGAAAGTGTCTGATAGTCTGAGAATCTGCAGATGCTCCTTGCTCAATCCCTCTTTCTATTTTTGGGGGACCAAAAATATCACTTCTCAGACTGATAAAAAGCAACACCAAAGCAGATATAGCTTAGTTCTACATGATGGTTTTCAGGCCCATAAACCATCCCTGGACCTTTGTCTCTTGAGTTGCGGCTGCGCCAGGGATGCGAGAAAAAAATAAGATGGCAATAATGCCAGCAAAGGAGTGAGCAAATCAAAGCACTGAAGTCAACACGAGACTGAGGCAGAGTCTGTGAACCACCGCGAGCTCACTACTGTTGGAAAGAGACCCAGTAGAGCCCACTGTGAAAGTCAGCACCAGGTTCGCTCATCTGCGCTGCCTAGTTTCCAAAGCTCTCAGGTCCTCCTGCAAGGGCCCAGGCTTGCAACACACGCTGGGTGTCCACAACAGGTTCCAGCAGCGATGTCTGCCCGGGTTAATGAGCCAGTAGCCAGAAGCTGGGGCTTGCTGCGCTCTGGTGACTTGGCGGTGTGCCAACTTCTTCCCATGATGTCTGCTGACATCCAAGGGGTGGCAGTTGTGCCCTCAGATGGACACGCAGGGTGAGACAGCAGCATACATAGATTTCACTGAGTGTGGACAAGTATATTATGCAGACTTAGCCTCTCAGTGAGCTGGGAATCTGTAACTAATGTCTGCTCTGTTCTCCCTGTCCATGGGCCCTCACCCAGGCTTACCCGGCCGCTTTCCACGATCTCTCTCTGGAGGTCCTTAGAGGCCACAATCAGGACCTGAATAGCTTGCATTAGACTGGTACAAGATCCAAGAATCCTGCCCTCCCGCAAAAAAAAAAAAAAAAAAAAAAGATTAAAAAAAAGGTGAGGGATACAGAGCAGAGACCAACAATGAAGAAAACTGTTCTCTTTTTCATTCCTAAACACAAACTTGGAATGGAACATAAGGCAGGGAATGCTCCCCATGTGAAGCCCAGAAGGAAAGGCAGATAAGTAGGAGACTTGACTGTGGATCGTCTTCATAAGGAAGAGCTAAGTGAGTATTCTTGTGAGTTTCTTTTCCCCTATAATGCAAGGGCGATACTATCACCATCACTAATACCGTTCCTGACAGTTACATAGACTCAACCTTTCCCGTGGCTGCCAACCTTCTACTTGAATTAGTATAATTCAATGCAGGCAAGACAGATCCTGACCACCTACGTGCCACCATGCCGTTCAGACTGACCTTTCGTTCACCTCCAATTTGACTCCCGTGTCTCCTGCTCGAGATTTGCTGAGCATTTCCTATAAAAAAAGAAGCAAGGTTTCTTAACACGTCACAGGTACTGGAACCACTGGTGTCCTATTACACTCCAATACCCGAATCGAGAAGGGCCCATCCACATCCTCACGAGAATCGGGAAAAACATCTGGATGTCTGGTCTACCCAGTGGGAGGCAGCTCCAGCAGAAGGGCTCTACCATCAGCATCCTGCCATTCTGACCCCCAGGCTGATGTGCACAGAACTCTGAGCTACGGCGCCATGTGAGAAGGGGCAGCTGCTACCAGGTCCAGGAGGCAGGTACTCACACCAAGGTAGGTGGCCTGAGTCTTTCATCAAAGGAGCAACACATGACTTTTCCCAAGGTGCCCACTCAGCTTTTCCCAGAGACAGGCTTTATCATTGATTTACTGAGTGCTTAGCACTGAGAAGGGTGGGCATTATCTCTTTTTTTTAGTCCTCATCTGAGGACATGCTTATTGATTTTAGAGAGGGGAAGGGCGGGGGGAGAGAGAGAAACATCGATGTGAGAGAGAGAAACATTGATTGGTTGCTTCTCACATGTGCCCCAACTATGGACTGAACCTGCAACCTTTTGGTTCACGGGACAACATTCCAGCCAACTGAGCCACACTGGCCACGGCGAGATGTGCATTGTCTCATTTAACTCTTACAACATCCCTCTGAGGTAGGTGCTTTTACTATCGACATCATATCGATATGAAATCTGCATCTTAGAGAGGCTAATGTAACTTATCGGAAGGCATATAGTTAGTAAGTGGTCAGTCAATCCGGAACCTGAATGCAGGATGGCCTGACACCAAATGTGCGATCCTTGAGGACACTGCTCACCTTCTCTTGGTGAGGACTTTCTCATTTCCTATCCCTCAGATATCCTGCTGAGTTCAGGCTCTGGTTTGTTTGTATAGGCGGCCTCTGAAGCCTCAATGAACGACTCAGATACATCCCATAAGAAATGTTGCCAAAGGGTAGCTGCAAGGGCTTCACTTTAGATCTTTCGACACTTCCCTACCTCTATTCTGGCTGTAGCAGTTTCAATGGCAGCTGAAGTAGCAGCCATCTCCTTGTCCACCAGGTCTCCCAGCTCCTCCTGTTTGATGTCCAGGCCCCTGGGCAGGAGCTCCTGTGAACAGATCACGAGGGCTGAATCGACCCTTTGACCTCTCTCTTCTTCTGTGGCAGACCTGTAATCCTCACATGATGGCAGAAGCTAGGAGGATCCCCACCACATAACCCACTTCTGCAAGCCATACAGGGGCATCCCTAAGGGGCTTTGTCTGGAACTCTCCACCACGTGAACTATGGAGCCGCACGCTCCGCACCCTCTACCTTCACTCAGAGCCCAGCTCGTTCTGGAAGGCCAACCCAGCTTAACCCCGTAAGGCCGTTCAGTTGCTACTGCTTGGACCCTAACCCCACAGCTGCGCCGTGTAGACTGTTTGCTGCTTGGGATGTTCTAAAAACCTCTTCAAATGTAGACAATGTCTTCCCAGAGGACAGCCTGCCCCTTATGTAACTTCCCACAGCAATCAGGTGAGGCAGCTGCTACCCCTGCTGTACAGATGGGAAGCTCAGGCTCAGAGAGATCAAATGCATTGAACACAGTCACACCGCTAAGAAATGGCGAAGCAGGGATTGGAACTCAGGTCTAATGGCCCATGATTGTTTTAGAACATTATGTGTTATAAATACAAGTGTATAAAATAGATACATATGATTTAGAGAATAAGAAAATGGCCCAGGTTACCCAACTTAAGGAGCAGCTTAAGAAACATTATCAGTACCTTTGAAACCTCCTTTGCATCCTGCCCTGATTCCACCCCCTCCTCCTGACTCCTCACACCGAGGTAAGCACAGAATTCAGGAGAATGCTTACGATGTCTTTTTTTTTTTTTTAACTCCATAAGAATGCATTCCTAAACAATACAGTGTTAACTTTGCATGATTTGGTATTTATTAAAAGGAACCATCCTGTCTATATTTTCTATGACTTGCTTCTTCACTCAGCGTTCTGTGTGTGGGACTCATCCTCTATCACAGCAATTTGATTCCTAGATATATCAGCTCCAGAGAAACTCTTGCACCCAGGCATCGGGAGATGTGTAGAAGGATGACCACAGGGACACATTCATAATAGCCCCAAACTGGAAATAACCCAAATGTTCATCAGCCAGAGAACAGATATAGAAATCAAGCAATATTCAGACAATGGGGCGTAACAGAGCAGTGACAATGAATATCTCTGCATGGATGAATCTCACATACAGAATGTCGGAAAAAGGAAGTTGTAGAAGGAAAGTCTTTAGCACATTGAACTAACAATATGGGGTCAAACATTCTATCTGTAACCACCATATTCCAGCTTAGAAAATCTGTGCCATAGTCCATGTAATTCCTTCAGTTCTATCATCCAGTTCATTGGTTCTGTCTTTGGTTTTGTTTTAACTCACTGTTGACTCTGTATATCTTGAAGTTATTACTTTCAATGATTATATATCTTTTTCATTTCTAGAAGTATCATGGTTGTTTTTCAAATCTATCTGGTTATGTTTGAAACGCTTACTCCCTGTCACACTTTTAATACCTTTTAAAAAGTTTAACGTGTCAAACAGTGACTGTGAACTTACAGTCCTTGGGACTGTCTATGCAACTTCTTTGAGGCGTATTCCTTCAGACAACGGGGACCTGTTTCTGCCAGGTATCTGGGTCCCTAACAACCTTATGCTTTAAGCTTAACTTTTTGTTTGGAGTTTTTAGGCCACACAGGTACATATGAGATTTGAACCTGAGTCCATGGAAAGAAATTCTCTAGGCAGCCATGTTTGCTGTCTCAACTTGTCAAGGTTAAGACGAGATCTTCCCTATAGGGCAGGATTTTTTCCCCCATTCACTTTAGACTTCCTTTTTGCGGAGGAAGGCTCTTTGTTCCAATATTTAATCCTACTTGGACCTAGGTTTTGTTCTTATTCTCCTCTGTATGTGTGGCCCATTAAAATCCAGACTCTAGGCCACCAGAGATGGACAAACACTAGCTCTGGTATTCTTTTGGTTTCTGATTTTGAGAATCTGTTTTTACTTTTTTAATTCTATTTTATTGCTATTACAGTTGTCTCAATTTTTCCCCCTTTGCCCACCTCTACCCAGCACCCTCCCACTCACTCAGGCAATCCCTCCACCACTGTTCATGTCCGCGGGTCACGTGTAAAAGTTTTCTGGCTGCTCCATTTCCTACACTGTACTCTACATCCCCATGGCTATTCTGTAACTACCTATCTGTACTTCTTAGTCCCCTCACCTCTTCATCCATTCCCGCGTACCCTCTTCCTATCTGGCAACCATTAAAGCTCTCTGTATATACGATTCTGTCTCTGTTCTTCTTATTTGCTTAGTTTGATTTTTACATTCAGTTGTTGATAGATATCCCTCCTGAATTTTTACCCACCACACGCGGATGTGGGACCAACCCAGGCCATGTCTCCGCCCCTCCTACCAGTCTAGATGGATGTGGTTTCTTTAATTCTCTGGTTGTCAGACTGCCATTCAACTTGATTTCTGACGGTTCTGAGTGATGGTTGTTCAATTATGTTTTAGTTGGAATTTTCACGTGGTGGTGGGAGGAGGCAAACCCTGTTTACCTACGCCACCATCTTTAAGTGTCCTCAGTCTTTTAGCCAGTTCAGGTTCAATTAAAAAAAGTTCTCCAAATTTTATTCAGCGTTTTTCATGTCCTATTCTGGGAAGAGCCTCTAAACATCTGGTAACCCCTAGTGCCGGGAAGGAAGCTGCTTCTGATCTTTCTATCACACTTTGCTTTGCTTTCATTGAGTTAATTTGCATCCCTTCATGGTGCCCTGCATACTTGGCATGTACATAGTGATTTCTCAGTTCTGAACTGTATTGGGGAAGATGATTTATTACCAACGAAAGGCAGACTGTGTTAATGCTGCCTAGGCTGCCGCACCAATTTAATAAGACCAAACTATCACCACGATTATGTCGCCCGATGAAAGGGAGGCTGGCAATTCACCACTGTCCGCCGTCTGCCTTTATCAGGCTCTGGGTTCTCCACCTCATTGCCCACTTGTCCCCAGCAGGAACCTTCCTCCCGCTCTGACCCATCTTTGTATCTGCTTTGCTCTCTCAATTTAATTAATTAAACATTTGTGGGGTGCTAACCACCTGCCAGATATTATGCCAGGGACCAGGGGGACAGCATGAAGAAGGTATGGGCTCTACCTCTGAGGACTCATTGGGGGAAAACAGGCGGGTCAGCAGGCACGTGGCCGTGCCAGCCACCAACTGCAAGGTGAAGGGAGGGTGCAAGAGGAGCCCAGAAAGGTGACGAAGGGCCAGGCTCTGAAGGGCCTTACAGGTCACATTACATAATATGATTTTTGTTATCAAACAAGAAATCATAATCAGATCCCTGTTTCAGGAGGAGAGCAGAGGCCGAGACACTAATCAGAAGGCTGGTTTAAGAGCCTGAATGAGGGATGATGAGGACCTCAACTCTGGTCCTGATCTCCCTCTTCCCTCAACATGTCACCACACATTTTGGGAATTAATTAAATGCTGCTTTGTACTGTACTCTTAAAATAGATCTCTATTTCGCTTCTCATCACGCTGTATAGAAATGGTTGCTTTCTTTAGTTTCCCTTCTAATAGAGCCATGTTTCATTTGTCCCTTTAAAACTTCACCTGGCACAATTCCCAGTATATGGAACATATTCACTACATCTTTGCTGAATGAATAAATAATAAATACATCACTGTATCCATTTTAGGCGTCACCTGCCAAACGACATAAAAACCCTTGAAAACAGGAAAACTATGCTTATTCTTCTCTGATCTTGCCTGCAGACTGACAACCACACAGCAAATTCTTAATGAACGGCCAATGAGTTAAATGTAACTGGGATGTCATGCAGGGGGTCAGATTTTTCAGCTCTCTTATTTTCTGGCTTAAAACATCGCTGACTTCCCGGCAAATCACAAGCACTCACACCCAAGATCAACATGACTTTCTCCAGTGATGATACTGGTAATACCTGGCCGATGGCCGT
Organism: Micronycteris hirsuta; assembly: GCA_004026765.1. NCBI lineage: Eukaryota > Metazoa > Chordata > Mammalia > Chiroptera > Phyllostomidae > Micronycteris > Micronycteris hirsuta. The sequence continues at coordinate 144,790 of PVJI01001107.1, forward strand.
GATCTTGCTGAGGCAGCTCTTCATAGCTGTGCTGTCGACATCCTCGAGGGTGCCTTCTCCCTCCAGGAAAGCCAGATAGGCCAGGGTTTCCTTGCCATACTGCTTGCAGGCCTCGGTCAGCACTGGCGATGCAAGGCAATAGGGACTTTTAAGGGCCCTCTGCTCCCCCGGCTTTTCTGAATGTCCCCCCTCCCCACCCTGGTACTCACCATCGGCAGCCTCTGGTGGGGCTCTAAGGCAGGTGGTGCCACCGTGAACAATGGTGTCACTGGTCAAGCGGGCAAGGAGGGTTACCGAGTGCAGAAGCCCACTGATGTCTGCCAAGAATTTAGAGGAGAGCTTCTTAGTCCCGCTCAAGGGGCGTCACTTTCACGGGTCTGCCCTCCCGGCCTGACGAGTTGTACACGCCCCTCGCTGGGTGCACAGGGACCCAGGCTTCCACATCCACGCATTTCTGAACCCTGCCTGGCCATCACTGGGGACAGACCCTATCCTTTGCCTTTCTTACCTTCTGGGCGGGCCAGATACTGGCTCCAGCATTTTTCCAGTTGCTCAATACAGCTGGAAACATACTTGACCGTGGAGAGAAGGTGATCTGTGACAGGAAAAACAGGGCAACGTCAAAGCCAGAGTTGTAGCTTGCTTCATCCCTGTTAGTTAAGTCACCTGATGGATGAGCCTGTCTAGTCTGTGGCTCCAGCCCTGTGGGAGCTGCCCCGAGGAGGAGGAAGTAAGGAATGCTCCGCGGTTACACTGGTACGTGATTCTCTTATTGTAGCTTCAAAAGTTGTGCTTCTGAGCCTACCTGGTCCTCAGACAAGAACGAGGGCAACCACACTGCCCCCCTAGATTCTGCATCTCACTTCTCCTTACTGCCCATTGTATCGAATCCAGACTTTCCTGTTAAGTGTCTCAAGGCCCCTAGACTCTCATTAACCTGGAGCCCAGAGCCTTGGCTCCCATTAGGCTAATCTGTGCTGCACACGACAGCCATCCCCACTGCTGTGCCCCTGTGCATGGGGCCGTGGAGGCTGTGTCACACAGGACTTCCAGCATGGGCTCTCTGGTCCCACGGCCTAGGCGTGGCTCCTGGCTCGACCCCTGCTGGCCGGGCTCTCGTGCCGTCTTGCCTGCGTCCTCACCTGAAGACAGAAATACCAGCAACGCCTCTGACATCACTGTGAGGATGTGCTGCGCCAAGGCATGTGAAGTGCTTAGAATAGTGCTTGGCACAGAGAAAGCAACATCAGCTATTTTTATTATTCCTCATTTTTCTTCCTCTCTCCCTGGCTCATGTCTTTCCTCTTCCTTCAAAAGCTAGCTCATCACATCTCTTCCCAGAATCTGCCCACAGGGGCCCCATTTCCTGGCATTCCCTCCGTGTGCTCCTTCATTTGTACTGTTGTGTTTCCTCACAGACGGGTTCCCTGTTGAGTAAGATAGAACAGTTCTTGCTCTAAGACCTCGCCACCTCGTGACCTTTCTATTTGATCATAAAGATCAACTGTCAGCTGTCTCTTCCCATCTGCCCATCCTTCAGCGGAACCTCTCGTTACTTTGCTGACATGTCTTCTCTGCTTGCAAGTGAGATCTGCTCATCACTATGATTTCACATATCCCCTGGGCCTGGGTGTTCTTCCACGTACTGGGCATGAAGGCTCTCCCCTCTGACTCAGAGGGCTTCTCTGACTTGGGCCGAGTTCTACTTGCATGCTCTTAGGACTCTGGTCCCTGCCAAGCGGGCCCCTGGTCACACCTATGACGATGTGGGGGTTTTTACGTGTTTCCGCCCCTCCAGGCTTATGATGCCTCCCGGTCTGACTTGAAGCTCACGAGCGACCCTGCCTTGATTCAGAGCACATTCCTCTCCTTAGACACAGGACTGTTTGGTCCTCCTCCTACTGGCCTTTAGAATTGTTGCCAAGGCTCAGCTCCCAGGAGGCATTCGATCAGTGTGACCCATGGCTAGAGCAGTACTTAACACACCTGGAAGCTTTAGAAAATACCACTGCCCAGGACCCCCGCCCCCCCCAGGCAATTATGACATGCAGCTGGGCTGAGAACCCAAGTTCAGTGTCACATGGGATTCAATGCCAACAGGATCCAGCACCTGCAGGCCGGGAAGAGTACCTGCGGACCCGGCACAGCTGATGAGAGCGGGCTCCTCAAGCTGCCGCAGGGCCTCCTGGATCACCTGCTCCGCAGCCTTCCTCGACTCTGCTAGAAGCATTTTTCGTTGGTCCTTTGCGAGCTGGCACATAGATTCCTAGAAATGGTCCAAGGAGGTGAGAGTCTGCCACAGACCCCGTAACAGCCTTCAAGCTGCATCTACCTGTGACACAGCTGGGAGTCCTGGCATCTTAGCTCAAGTTCTTGCTTTGTCTGAGGTGTGAGCCACTGAGCACAGGAGGCTATGGGGATGGACCACTGCAACCCATCCTCCAATCTTGGGGAGAGAGTGCTAAGTGCATCCCTTACTCCTACAAAAAAGGAGAGCTCTGCTTTCCCTCATCTGCTCTGTGGGGGACTCAGGGCGTGCTGGCCTTAGGGGCTATTTCTACAGATGCCTTTAAAATCAGGCAGGAGGCCCTAAACCCCTCTCACAGTCCCCCGGCCTCCAGGAACCCACCGCTGATGCCACGGGCGAGAGGTCGAACTTGGCATGCCCGAGGGCATCTCACTTGCCTGCGTGTGGGACAGTTTGAGCTGGGTGTGCTCCAGCTGTTCCTGGAGAGCAGCGACTTCCTCTTCTCGACGAGCCACAGCATCTGCCAAGCCGTCCCGCTCCTTCTCCAGTTCAGCAATCTGACTCACCCATTTTTCTTCTGACTGCAATGGTGACCGCGTGGGAAGAGGGAGTGGCTGGGAGGAATTAAACTGTCCCCTTCCCATAAGTCCAAACCCACCACTAGGCCACAAGGGACAGAAGGTCATATCTCTTTAACCTGTCACTTTGATTCCCCTGAGTATACACTGATTACAGGTGGGACCAGGCTGACCATGTGCTGGATGGTGACAGGCTCAGCGACAGTGACACAAAAGCCAGAGGGGGCTGGGGAATAAGGAAGGGAAGCGAAAAAGGTGGCGCTCACCTGGGCGCGGGTTTCCAGGCTGCCCTGGGCAATCTGGAGCTCCTGCTTGCTGGTGGCAAGTTCTTGCTTCAAGTTCTCTAGTACTTCCGTCTGTTCTTGAGTCTGAAAGGGGAGAAAACAGGAGCACCCTGGTCTGGGTGGTGGGTACAAGGGATACACACATGTAAAAAAACCCCTGACCTATAAATGAGATTTGTGTCCTCTTTTGTATGCAAGTTTTACCTCAGCAAAAGGGGTAGGGGGAGAAGGGGGAGAGACTCAGAGTGTACAAAAATTTTCTTCTGAGTGGAATGTCAAGGGGGGAATTTAAGCCTGAGTGCCATGCTTAAGCCCATAATACTCATTAAAGTAGAAATGGATCTTTAACTCATGCATCCCAACACTGGTACACTGGCCAATCTTGCCATCTAGAAATATTCTCCTTTGACTTCTAAGTGGTGTTTTTCAAAGAGTGGGTTGGTAAAATTCACAGATAACATTTAAAAAAAATGAAACCACAAAATAAAATATCCCAATGCATTCACATAGCAAGGAAAAGTACTTCTTTGTGAAACTTTTATTTCCATTAGACAGATGTATTTTTTAGTCTGGGTCACAGAAAATGTAAAAGCCACAACTCGACATGCAAGGCACCCGGTTCTATCCATCTGACACGGCTCACTCCAAAGTGACCTGCCCGTCAGCCCCGCCATGACTCTCCTGGGTGTCCCTCCGGCTGCCACTCCTTGTAAATGCTCGTCCCTCTCTCCGACATCCATGTGCTTTCATTTCAACCTCTCCTCAAGACTTGCCCCAGGAAAGCCTTTGCTGATGAAATCCAGCCACTTCGGACCCCTCAGGCCTCAGAAATCACCACCTACTCTATGCAGCCCCTCGCGGCACCCTCACAGGGCTCCAACCCACGGAGCCAGCTGTCCGTGGAGCGGAAGTCAAGGCTTTGGATCAAGGCCCGCCTCCAACTTGGACAGACCCTTCCCTCATTTCCCACGTTTGTCTCCCTCACACTCACCTTCCGCTGGGCCTGCTCACTTATGCGCTGGTAGGAATCCTCTAGCTCTTTTTTCTCTCGTTCCAAATCCGCCTGGGCTTGTCTGGCCACAGACACCTGTTTAGTCACTTCTGCATTCTGTAAGAGAAGAGCATTGGCGGCTCATCTCAGGCTTAAAGGACATCTTCCTTCTATAACAACTGACAGCATTCAGGCCGTGAGTGCCCGAGGGCTGGACACAGAAATCACTGTCCTACCCAGAGGGAAGCCAGAAGAAAGCTGTCATCTGCAGATACTCAACTCTGAAGTAGTTAAAGAACTAATAAAGATGGGGATAATGATAATGTACGTGGGGCTAGCATCTAAGGTAGAGCGCAAGATAGGGGAGGCGAGGGAGCCTGAAAAGCTGAGGTTTCCAAGAAATGGTGGTGACCCACTGGAGATTGGTGGGGGCACTGGACCTGGAGAAGCCCGAGGCCCGAGCTGCTCTCTGCCCTGGGGCGTGGGGCCTGCGCATGGTGAGAGGCAGGTGGAGGGTCCTACCTTCCGCAGCAGGTCTGCGTGGTTCTGCACCAGCTCGCTGTACTTCTCCTTGAGCTTGCTGTACCGCTGCTCATTGGCCTGGGCTTTCCCTGTGGCCAAGGACCAAGGTGAGGAGCCTACCTGGGTGGGACCCTCCACCCCTTTTCCAATAAACCAGAAGCCCTATAAGACTCTCCTTTCTTTTCACAAATGTATACACCTCTTTTCCCTCAAAAACCCTACTGAAACTCCTTGGGGAAGCCTTCTTTAAAAAAGAATTCACCTGACTCAAATCACTGTACCAGTTCATGTGTCTTGAGCATTTTCACATATGCATTTATTTTATCTGTGTTTTTGGCTTTAAGTCAAACTATTTCTTAGGCTATCTCTACTTTGGAGATCCAGCCTCCTGGGTCAGGCACCCCCATCACCTTCTGTCGTCCCCATCACCATGTACTCAGCAGCGCCTCCCACAGGTGCCCTACCTGCTGGACTCCAGTCGCACTGCTGACAGCTCCTCTGGACAGATGCAAGGCTGGGTGGGGCTTTGCCGTCCAGCCTCCTTCCTCCTGACGGATCTCCCCGACCCACACCCTCACTCCCGCCCCCACCAGCCTCTCACTTTCTATCTCTGTCAGGCTCCTCTGTGCCTTCTCCGTGTCTTCTCGCTTCTTCTTGAGCTCATCCAGCTCTGCCCGCAGGAACTCGCTCTCATCGGCCGCCTGCTGCCGCAGGTGCTGCTGCTCGGCCAGCTCGGCCTCCAGCTCGCTGATGCGGCCCTTCAGCTGCAGGACGGCTCGCTGACTCTGTGGAAAGGACTTAGGTAATATGGCTGATCGCCGTGCTGCTGTGGGTCAGGCGTGCTGGGTGGAGAAGCAGGTCCTATTGTCTTTCTAGCACTGACCAAATAAACGCCTAGGTTTTCCTAACAAGCTCACTGCCAAAGCCTCGTGAGAGTTGAGGCTTCAGGTCATTATAAGCCATCCAATCAGCAACAACAAGGGATGATGGTGGGGGAATTCTGGTCCCGTTAGAGCGGCTTGGGAGAGCGATGGATGAGCTGGAATCGGGAAGGAGAGAGTGTTCGCCTGTTCCAGTGAGCAACGCCTCTGACCAGCTCTGGGTGTGAGGGGCCAGGCACGCACAGCATCAGACACTGCAAACAGCCATCAGCGTTAGGCATCAAACCTTCTTATCACCACGTGAGTACAGGTCTTTCTCATCACAGCTTCATAGCCAGCAGGTGAGCACAGCTATTTCTGAGGGACACTGGAGCTTGGCTTCAATGCCATTCTCCAAGCAAATACAGTAGAAATGCATTAGAACTGAGGCCACGGAAAGACCAGATCCTCTGGCTTTGGCATTTCTACTAATCAATCCCCCTTAAAATGTGGTACAACAAGTATCTATGTGAAGCAATTTTTTTTTCAATCCTCACCCGAGGACATTTTTTCATTGCTTTTGGAATGGGAGAATGGGAGAGAGGAAGGGTGAGAGGGGAATATTGACATGAGACAGAAACATTGATTGGTTGACTCCCGCACACACTTGGACTAGGAATTGAACCCACAACCCAGACATGTGACCTGACCGGGAACTGAACCCACAACCTTTCAGTTATGGGATGATACTCCAGCCAACTGAGCCACACCAGCCAAGGTTACGTGAAGCAAATTTAATTAAACTCTGTTCTGTGATGGTAAAGCCCAAAAGCAGATCAGAGTCCACCCTTACCTCAGTCTTCATGTTTTCCAGCTGTGCCTTCAGCCCGCTGATCTCTCGGTACAATTGCTCAATTAAGTGATCCCTGGGAACAAACAGAAGAACAAGTCTGCTTCCACTGTGCTCCTACCCCTCCTCCTAAATGCAAGCTGGGGGATGAGGGGAGGAAGTTAAAAGCTGGTGTTAATCTGAGGACAATTCTTTTAAAGTTCACAAATTTTACTCTAAGACCGTCAGGGTTACCAGATACCAATCTAATACCTATGGGTCCACTGTTATTTCAGCATCACTTGATTTCCTTGGGAATGAAACGGGCTAATATTTGAGGGTCAAGACATTTCTCTAAGAAGCCCAAGCATCATTAAGAGTCCTCTTTGGTGAGGTGTGGCAAGTCAGATCATGGCTTAACTTAGTTTCTGCTGCGTTTGTATTGACCCAGCTGGGACTCACTTCTCATCCTTGTTCACACCGTTCTGACTGTTGAAATTGAAGGGATCACTGCTGAACGAGCTGCCAAAGATGTCATCAAACTTGTTGTCAAATAAATTCTGTGGTGACCAAAAAGGATGGAGAACAAAGTTAGAGGTCCAGAGAATTCTGAGTGGGAGTCAAATGAGTGACATGTAAGAATGGACTCTTTCTTAATCTGGCTCAAATCCATTCACAGTGCTCCTAGGGACCACGGGGCAGGGTGCTCAGTCCAGGTCAGAGCCTGGGTTAGAAGGCAGCTGACCCTGCTTAGAGCCAAGGTGGCTTGGCCAGAGCCCCTCCTGTCCTCTCCCCTGCACTTGGGGGCAATGGGAAGAGCCAAGGTTCTCTCCTAAGTGGTCCTTACCTGCTGGGAGGCATCCATGTCCATGAGGTCATCCTTCTCCAAGACTGGCTCGCTGTCGGGGGACGAGGCCTCGGCTGGGATCACCACCACAGGGCTGATGTGTTCTGACAGGGCAGAGGCCCGGAGGAAGTTGGGTGGGTTCTGAAGAGGGAAGACACATTCTGGAACTCTGTCACTCGTCGGGCCTGCCAGTCAGTCTCTAAGAGTATCCTGGACTCGGCAGCTCCAGGCTATGGTTGGGTATACTTACCTCGGGCAGCTGAGGGATCTGAATGAGCCGCTTGAAGTACTGAAGGTTGCTGGAGCGGTAGAACAGATCTTTCAACCTAGGGATGGGGAAGAGCCTGAGGGGGCCGAGGTCTTCACCGGCCCCCGGGAGGAGGGGAGAGTGTACACCCCGCCTTTCCTCCTGTGTCTGCCCAGGCCACAGGCACAGGCTGCCAAGGAGACGGCCCCCATGGTGCGAGGGTTCAATTATGATGCTATAGAGAAAGAGCATTTATAGCCAGGCCAGCCCTCACTCATCTGGTGGTGAGGGAAGTGTAGCTCAAACTGCAAAATCCTTTACAAGGTAGATAATCCGAAAACTAATTTCCACATCACTGTTGCTTGACAGACATATCTTCTTAGGGATGTTTGGCTTAGAGTAACATTAAAATATATACACTTTTTTCTGGACAAACCCACCAGCACAGGAAAAGGGAAGGGAACTTAATCACTAAGGTATCTGCCCTAGGTTACTACTACAAGGTCACTGCTAAGGTAACCCTGTGTTAGAGCTATCTGTTACCTCCCCAGTTAGCTTCCCGAGAGCAGGGGCTGGGCCCTGCCGATCCGGGCTTACCACAACACCAAGCAGCGAGGAATTATTCAACAAGTCTTCGTTGGAGAAAATCTAGTTATACTGTGTCCCAATCTTGGATGAATATGGGAATGAAGAAATCAAATGTTTTCTCATCCTCAAGTCTCTATTTTGAATCTAAACACCGAAGGCCAAGAAAGCTGAGCGCACCAGACATATTGTGTTGGCCAAAATGTCCATTTGTTTTTTTCTGCATGATGGACCTAGCCTTGCTTAGTTGTCTTTAACTTCATTTGAAATAATTTTGTTAGAGTGTATTGTGACAGCTGTCATATCAGTGTGCATTATAAAAAACTTACCAAAACTGGTGAACTTTTGTGCAGCCATTGTAATATTGAAGATGGAAGAAGATACACATTTTTGGTGTATTATGTATGCTTTATTATTTCAAGAAAGGTAAAAATGCAACAAATGCAAAAAGATTTGTGCAGTGCGTGGAGAAAGTGCTGTGACTGATCGAACGTATCAAAAGTGGCTTGCGAGGTTTCTTGGTACTATTGACATTGTGGCAAAATAATTCTCTGCTGTGGGGCTGTCTGATGCACTGGAAGATGTTTAGCAGAACCCCTGGCCTCTACTCACTAGAAGCCAATAGCGGGAGATAGCCGACATACTCCAAATATCCAAATCAATAAGGTTATTGGTGAAAATGAAAAATGTGTCTTATTTTACAGAAAGAACATAACGGACTTTTTGGAAAACCCAGTGTTTTATGAGATGAAAGCGGGTCATGGATCCCAGCACCCTCTCTCTGCAGCACAGAATTTTCTCCAGCTTAGCCTAATAAACTAAATCCCGGGGGTCTCATGACAGCCATTCAGACCCCAAGGTCAGGAATGTCCCTGTGAGGTCATCGCTGCTTTCCCAGAATTAGAGGGCAGTACCGCCTCAGAGAACCAACATGCCAGTTAGAAGAGAAAGTGAAGTGGATACTCACAGGAGATGTTTTCATAAGCTAGAAAAAGTTAAAGGAAGTAAAACCACCTGACCACACATCTCCCTCTTTCTGGGATGGAGCCAACAGTAATAGGCTCTACTGCTTTCAAAAGCTACTGGAATTTACATGCCAGGAAATCCGCCCCAGGGCCTGTCTCCTAGGGTTTAGTAAGTCATTTATTATAGAATAAACATACGAGGCTTTTCAAATGGAACAAGGAAATCAGGAGGTTAGTACAACCCTGAACTTGTCCTCTGATTGCTGCTCAGGAACCAGTAGCAGAGAAACCTAAGCTTGGGATTTGGGAGCTGTGCTTTTCTTGTTGTCAAGGATGAAGAAATTAACAGGAAAAACAAGAGGGTCAAAATAAACCCTGTCGAGCTGACTCCCTTCTCAGCTCCCTCGGTTCTTCCATCGCCCACTCCGTTCCTTCCCCTCTCCTTGGGCACACCGGATTGAAGGATGAGCCATACTTTTCATCTAGCCCCCAATTTTCTTTTCCAAATGCATTGGAATAATTTGCCTCTCAGAGAAGCTCTTCCTCTTCTAGATGAGACAGTTGGCTTATTAGCTCATTAATTCATTCAAATATTTATTAAACACTACATGCTTGATAGCTATGTATTAGGTGCAAGAGATATAACAGACAAGACAAACAGGAATAACGTGCTAAGAAGGATGAAGGAGCCCTGACCGGCCTGGCTTACTCGGTTGAATGTTGTCCCACCAAGCGAAAAGGTGGCTGGTTTGATTCCAGGCAGGCACATGCCTGGGTTGCGGGCCAGTCCCCAGTTGGGGCACATGCCATCAGTGTTTCTCACATCGATGTTTCTCTCCCTCTCTCCCTCCCTTCCGTCTCTCTAAAAATAAATAAATAAAATCTTGAGGAAAAAAAGAAGGATGATGAAGGACATACACCGCGTGCTGTGAGGGGGAACGTGGGCATGGAATGGGCTGACGTTGGAGGACCAGGAAACGGGGAAGAAGACCCCAGCTCACATCAGGTGACTGAAGACTGCCTCTGAGAGCGGTGACCAAAGATGACCTGGGCTGGTCAGGCTGGGGAAACAGAATCCCCACGAGGGGCGACAGCGTCACCGGGAGAGGGAACAGAAAGAGGGAGGCCCTGAGGAAGGAATGTGCTGACTCTGTTCCAGGGACTGGAGGAGGACTCTGTGTGGCTGGAACACGCCAAGCTCTGGAAACCAGGTCAGAGATAGCGGCAGGGCCCGGGTCGTGCAGGGTCCTGCAGAGCGCAGCCCGGCTTCTGTTCTCAGAGTACTCGGAAGCCATGGAAAGGTTTTGAGCAAGCGGTTTACATTTTTACAAGCACGTTCTAACTGCTGGGTGAGAACAGGGTTGCAGGAGGGTGGGGGGAGTCTAGGGCACCCCATCGATACTGGAGGTCCTGGCAGACAGTAATGGTAGCTGCAGAGATGGGAGATGTGACCCGAGCCAAGATGTATTTGTAGAGCATCAGCTGAGCCTGTGAATAGACTGGATGTGGGGGATGAGGAAAATGGCAAGTTCTCAATCTCTGGCCTAAATGGACAGTGACAATGGTTACTGAGATAACAAAAAAACAAAAAACTGGGGAGAAAAAGTTTCTTGAAGGAAAACCTAGAGTTCAGTTTGAGATTTAGTTTGGGGTAGAAATGTCACATAGACAATTGGGCACATGAGACTGGAAGTCAGAGGTAAGGTCCTGCTAGAGATACGGATTGGGGAGTTGTCAGCACGCACACGGTCTAAGACCACAGGAACATCGGGAGAAGAAAAAGCGAAGAGAAGGAAGCCCTGGGCATGAAGCAGGTGATGGATGAAATGGCCTTCTTCTGTGTGCTGCTGCTTTTTTTTTTTTTTAAACTTTTATTTACTTACTTTTATACCCAGGGGAACAGAAGGAAAGAAACATCGATCGGTTGCCTCTTACACACGCCCCATCTGGGGACCCAGCCCTTAACCCAGGGATGTATGTATCTCACCCAGGAATCAAACTGGCGACCTTTTGGTCTGCAGACCGGCCCTCAATCCACTGAACACCACCAGCCAGGGCCTTCTACGTGCTTCTACGGGATTTACTGAATAAATGACAGCTTCCCCAGACACTGGTAGGTTTGCCACCCTCCTAGTTCTTTTTCTTTACTTGATTTGCTTTAAAATGCAGGTACCCTCATTCCTCAATTATGTAAAGCAAGTGCTCTCGAATGGACTGATTTTATGGTACTTTTGGATTCACCTTCATTTCTATCACCCAAGCCACTTACTTTGTGAACTGCTCCATGAAACGGTCCCGGTGGCCTTGTAGGGTATCGGCTGGGAGGCCTGGGGGAAATTGGGAAAGAGTGAGAGGGAGGAGGAGGAACAGAGGGCAGGTCAAGCCACAGCAGACCACCCACCCTGGGGCCTGTGGCCAACCTGCTGGCAGGCACCCCTGGCCCTCAGGTGCCCCAGGACTGGTGTCGAAGGAGGCTCAACAGCGAGTTTGGGGTGCTTATGCTCCAAATTATCCCTTCAGTTTGCTCCTGGAGTGTGAGCCATGCGGGAACAGTGGACTGGAAGTTGTGTCCCTGGCCACAGAAGAAGCAGTGGTGACCTGGCCCAGCAGTAGGCCCTGGGGGGAGGGGAATGAGGGCTCTTCCCAGAGGCGCAGGCACTGGGTGCGGCTCAGTGCAGACGTTAGTCTGGAAGGCATGCACAGAGCCTGCCCGAGAGGGAGCCTGCCAGGGACTGAGACTCGGAGGATCTCGGTCCAGGGCCCACTTGGTCACTGCCGACTGTGTGATACGGGACAAGCCGCAGCCTCTCGGGCCCGGCCTCCTCCTGAGTGGCTTCTCTATGGTCCTTCCACCTCGCGGATTGTGCGGTTCTGGGTATTTCAGTTACAGAACACAACTCCGAGATCCTTTTATTTCTTAAATTTAAATCTTACTGAATAGGTGATATAGTCGTTTGGAATAAAGAGGTAGTACACATATCAGGTATGATAATTCCAAATGGCACAAATACTCAGCAGGTGCTGATGGCACTTTACCTCAGTGACCTGGCCCCCAAAAACCGCGAACCCCAGTCCAGTTGTGAGAAAAGAGGATGCACACAGATTGAGGGGCATTCTACAAGATACCTGACCACACCACCTCAGAACTGTCCAAGCAATGAAAACCAAGGGGCGACTAAGAAACCGTCACAGCCAAGAAGACGTTAAGGAGAGAGACATGACCGAGTGTAATGTGGTACCCTAAATGGGGTCCTGGAGCAGAAAAAGGATGTTGGGAAAAAACTCTAACTAATAATATCATATCAGTCTCAGTCCATTAGTTGTGACAAACATACCATAGTAATCTGAGATGTGAACAGAGGAAACTGGGTTGAAGGTATAGGGGAGCTCTCTAAACTACCGGCAACTCTCTTGTGGATCGAAACTATTCTACAATAAAATTTTATCTTTAGGAAAGTATGCCTACTGAGTGCAGTGTCTCCCCAGCGCCTTCCCTACCCACACCATCCTGCACAGAGGCCACCAGGAGGGGGGCCTTGTGTACTGCTTTGCCTTTAAGCCCAAATACTTAATTACTCATTTCTTCTCACGTTCTAATGGGCACTTGGGTTTGACAGCATCATAGAAACAATTACAAGTTCATCTGTATTCAGAGCTCCTAAATAACTGCCTGCCTTCCCTTAGAATTTAGTCCAGCCTCCACTCCCTTCAGACACGCCCGTCTGCTCCAGAGCCCTTCTAATCCTTGAACATCGAAGTCCAACCTCCCTTCCACCAAAGCCCCCTGGATTCAGCAGAGCGATGCTGACTCCCTTGCCCTAAGTACCCAGACCCATTCCTTGTCAGTGACCACAGATCCAGAGGTTCCTTGTTGGAGAATTCTAAACTACAACCTTGCTAGTGCCCATTCATGTCTTGATTCTTCTCGGTGTCCCACTGCCCACACCGTCCTTCTGCACATGTACACTCTCCACAGTGGACGCTTTGGGCTGCGGCCCTGGCAGCGCCCACATCAGATGCATCTGGGATATGGCTTAACGATATAGACCCCGAGGGCCGCAGACCCCTAGTGCTGCAGACCGCACAGGGGCAGAGCCCACGCGCATCGTTTCAAACAAGAAGCACATGAAAGTATAAGAACTTCTGCAGGGCCAGGCGTCTCCAAAACAGATTATGCAAAAGCATCCCGGGGCCCGTGGCGAGGCCAGGGTCGGCACTCCACTTCCTTGAGCAGCATTTTATATTTTACGTATCGCTACAAAATTCCATTTGTACAAAGAGACTGTGTGGCCGGGCACTTCGGAAACAATGCCTTTGCTGCTGTGGGTCTAGGCTGGATCTGTCGCCATTTGTGTGGTTCACAGAACACGTGATGTGTGTGCATGGAGGCAAGGTAAAGCTAGGGGTGGCGGGAGGGGACCATCCTGGGACCCCACTGTTGCAAGCCAGGTGCTTTGAGGGGCCCCATAAAGCTGGCACCCTGTTCTTCTTCAGATGAGTCTTTTGGAATAGAGGCTGAAAGCTCAGGCCACAGAGGAGCTGCATTTCTCCGGGGACAGCCTCAGGCTGAGATCCTCCTTCTAGCCAGAAGCGCAGAGAAGATCTGGCTGGTGTACTCACAGGAGTGGAGTTTGAAGAGAAGCTTGACAGTGTAATCATAGAGGTGACTGCAGTCCAGTATGACCTGGATCAGCGGGGCGAGGCGGCACTGCCCAGCTGTTGTCACTGACACGGAGCGGGACATGTCCAGGGAGTTGAACACTAGAAAACAAAACGGGGAGGGAGGCAGTGAGGCTAGGAGGCTTTGGGGGATCTCAGAGGGGCAAAGGCAGGGGTCTTGTATACACTGGGTACCTATTCTGTGCGTACACAATTGCCTCTCTGATGCACTTAACCCTTACGCCACGTCTATAAGAAAACTAAAGGCAGCCTTGTTACACAGGTGAGGAAACTGAAGGACTTGAAGGTGGTCGCAAAATCAAGACCTGGTTTTGCTGAGAGGTGGTGGGTTAGAATTCAGTGCCCGTGCGGCCAGCAGTGGCTGGGCCAGAGCGCGGGAACTCCGCCCTTTCCTGCGCACAGCCCTGTGGAAGCCGGGAAAGGGATCCACCCACAGCCTGGTGCAGCACCCAGGTGAGAAGACTCCTCCTCCAGGAGCTTCGTGGCCTCTGCCCCCAGGCTGAGCAGAATGACTGAACACATCCCTTTTCAGTTTCTGATTTAACGGAAATGGGGAGATGAGCTCTTGATCAAGGGAAGCCCTCAGCTGTATGGGGCACCAGAATGTCAGGACTGGGAGGGGCTGCTGAGACAGCCCACCCAGCCCTTCCTCTCACACATGGACACAGACCGATGGGGAGCCCTGCCCCTGAGAGGCACCCAGCCCGGTGGTGGCAATAGTTAACACGTGGGGAAAACGTCAAACATCGATGTGAACACAAGGAAGGGAATAAGCCTGCCACAGGGTTGTTGGGACAGCGAAAGGGGGAGTGTGCCAGGGCCCTGGGTGGGTGACTGGAGGGCCTGCTAGAGCGAAGTTCAGGGGCTGGGACCAGGATGGCCACCAGGATTGAAAGCTGGTGGAAGTCCTTGGAGCAGGGCAACAGCAGGATTGTCCCCCATTCTCCCAAGCTCCAGAGAGCAAACTGCTCCCAGACCCATCGACACTAACCTCTCGCACCTTCTCCTAAGCCAAGCAACTAGCTGCCTGGCAGCGGACCCTCAGCGCACACCAGCAGCCGGGGCGGATTTCCTGCCTGTGGTGGCTGCCCACCACCTCCAGAACTGCACATGTGGCCGTGGCCAGCAACGAAAGACATTCCCTGCAGTTCCTCAGCGAGTGGGGCTGCCCCGGGGGAACACCCAGAGCTGCTGGGCCTGGCCTTCCCTGACTGCACTAATCCCTGTTAACCAGCTCAGTCTGGCAGCTGAAAAAAAGTCCAAACGGTTCTAATTAAAAGGCAGCTTTTCTTGACACAAATTAAAAGCAGCTGTCACTGCAGGGCAGCCATCCCCAAGTCTACTGGCTTCCATAGGCTCCAGTCTGGCGGGGCATCACAGGCGGCTCCATCTCCCGGCCTGCTGCTGCTTTCCAGGAACGCCGCTGGCATGCAGGACCGGCTTGAGCAGCGTGACCACGGACGAGTTACTCGACCTCTCTGAGCCTCCAGATGCTTTTCTATAAAATGCAGACGGTTCTAATAGCGCCTCTCATAAGGGTCTCGTAATAATTAAATGAAAATGTTGTGTGAAGTGCGTAGCACTGTGCAGTGGCTCTCAACTTTGGCTTTGAGATTAGAATCATCTGGGGAAATTTAAAAACTACTAATGTCTGCCTGCAACTCTCCCACACCCCCAATTCTGTTTTAATTGGTCTGGGGTAGGACTGGGGCATCAGTAGGTGTCAAAAGCTCCCCTGGTGATTCTACTGTGCTGTATTTTCTCGCTCAGTGGTTCTCAAACTTCAGCAAGCATCAGAATGACCAGGTGGCACTGTCCAGCTGGATTCTGTGAGGATGGAATGTGCTGTCCCATATGCTGGCCACGTGTGGTTACTGAGTGCCTGAAATATGGTGAGTGCAACTGAGGCCCTGACTTTTCCATGTTATTTAGTTGTAATTAATTTAAATAGTCACCTGCGGCTAGTGGCTGCCATAATGGATAGTATAGACCTGGGGGCCTCGTTACAACGCTGACTGGTGGCTCCCGCCCCAGATTCATTGTGCTTGGGGTGGCACCTGAGCGTTTGCTTTTCTAACCATTTTAGGCGATGGGGCCGCTGCTGGTCCAGCGATCATGGAACCGCTGCATACATGTTAACTGTTATCGGTCCATTTCCCATGGCTGAAAACCAGCGGCACCCTTCCGAGGGTGCAGGTCAGAACCTTGCAAGGCCACGGGCCGGGACTGAGAAGCTGGACAGGCTCCTTCCAACACCAGCCCTCGTGACTTTTGTGTCACACAGTAGGTGAGTTGTGACAGGGAAGGGAGCAGGGGACACACGTAGAAGAGGGCTCTTGTTTCAAATCAGGTCTCTTTCAGGGACGAGAAAGCCACGACTCGGGTAGCTCTCCTCTGGAAAACTCTAAGTAGCTAGTTCACCCAGACAATCCTCGAGCACTCAGCTGGACGCTGGCACCGTCTCATGAACTCTGTTTTCTGCTCTCTCTTCACTGCTCTTTGCTGCTGAGCACTGGCTACAGACCGGGCTCTGGGCCATAACAGAGGTGAGCGGCGCATGGTTCCTGATCCTGAGGAGGAGCTCAGCATCTAGCGGTGATAATACCAGTGAATGATGCGGATTAAAACAGAGCCAGTGGTCAGGGGTGGTGGGAGCGAGCTGGCCCCCTGCAGTGGGGCATTTGCCTGCACCCTATACCCATCCTCCCGGCCTCACATCCTGGCGGGTGGTGTCACACCTTAGCTTACTCCTACCCCAGCAGTCTGTCAGGGGATGGGAGGGACAGCCCCAAAGGCTGAGCCCTCTGGCGTGTGTTCCCCAACTACCACAATGGCAGGCACACTCTGAAAAGGAGGCCCGAGCGGCAGGATGCGGTTGGGTCAGCTGAGTGACAACTTCTAGGCTGATTCTCCCAAGGAGGACAATTCCTAGAACACCACTCATACCTGCCTTCAAACGAAGCACATTCCAAAGCTGAATGTCAATGAATTCTGACTTACCCGCGGGCCCTTCCTGCCCGAAGCTAAATAACTGAAAGTTAGCCACAACACTGTGCATACTTTTATGCAAATATTTCTAATGCATTAAAAACAAAACAAAACAAAATGCCTCGGCACCATTTCTTCTACTTTGCTGACAGTGCCTTAGAGCAGGGACTGGATTTTGCGTTTCATCTTTACTTCTCTGCTGACTTCTGTAGAAGACTCTGCTCAAATCGGTTGCTAGGAGGCGCCACACACTCCTTCTCCCACAGCACAGTTTCCATCGGTTTCTGGTGTTCCTCTAACCACATCCTGCACGGAACTGATTGGTCAAAGTGTTAAGGAACTTGCCGCCCTGCCACAGGCCTGCGACAGCTGGAATTAACTGGCCATTTGTCTTACGGATGAACATGATGAAAAAAATCGCAATTTACGGTGAGAGAGTTTCTATCTTTCAAGAGAGAACCAAAGCCCCAGGGGTGGGCCCCACGTCCTCAAATGCTGAGGCTGCCACACTTGTGCACAATTACTTGTGTTTTGGAACGTGCTTTTGGAGTTGGACACGTGTCACAGAACATCCTGAATCTTAGAAAACTGGTTCTTCCGTTCCCCAGGGATAGAAGGGGGAGCACGGGAGACGAGGGAAGCAGCTGCTTCCTTCCCGGGAGAAGGAGGTGTTAGGGGCCGACAGCCTGGAAGCACTAGAACTCTCAGCAGGAGGGGCCTGGAAGTGCTCCCCTCCTAGGGAAGTAGGACTTTCCACGTGGACTTGGGTAACAACTCGACCAGCTTCTTCCCTGGCTACCGACCAAACAGCAGACAGCAGCCCTTCTTGCAGAAATTCAGTCCCAGTGCCAGGCTGGCGGAGTAGCAGGCAGGGCTGGGCCAAAGCACCAGCCAGTGTCAGGGCTGCAGTCCCTGGCTGTCAAAGGGGTCAGACCTGTCTTTGGGCTCTTGGCCTCCAGAGGGGGAGCCAGTGGGCTTGGGGGTGTGGTCTTTCTGCTCAGATAAGAAATCGTCGACTCTGAAAATGCCCAAGAGCTTCGGCCCCTCTCTGCGCGAGAGACAGAGAGCCCGCAGTCTCCGTTTTCTCGGTCCTGTGCCGTGTAGCTTGTAGGAGAGAGTGACTAGGCCGGCCGGTCCCAGCGGGAAACACGGCTGGGAATTCGGCAATTTCCCTGACAGCCTGGGCCAGATGGGAGGGAGGACTCACCAGTTTGGAAGAGGTTAAGTTCACACTCCAGGTAGTCGAACATCTCCACTGTTAGCTGAAAACTGAACCCGAGAGGAAAGAGAACTTACACCCCACAGCCCAAGGCCAGTGCTTCACCTGCCCCGCCCCATACTCCGCGCTGCCACTTCCACCCCTGTGCACACACACACACACCAGCTACAGTTCTTAGCTCCCAACTAAGTCGGTACAGACGCCATTTGAAGATCAAGTAGGGTGAATTCAACAGTGACAGTGGCAGAAGGAGAGGACAGGCACCACACTGGGTAGGGCGGGTGGAAGGGAACAGAGGGTAGAGCCTGGCAGGGTTCTGGATAAAGTGCCAGTAGTAAGTGGCCCCAAGGCCAAGTCACCCAGGGGCTTTAGTCCCCACCCCAGCCCCAGCCCCTACCATCAGGCCGCCCGTGACCCTAATGGGAAGTGAGAGATTCTACAAAAGCTTCCTTCCCCACTGGGTCCAGAGCACGAGGACAGCCACTTACAAGTTGTTAACATCACTCTCTCCAGCCTCATCCAGCTGCCGGTCAGTCATCTGAAGGTTGCCTGGAAACCTGGGATTCTGGAAGGGAAGCAGAGAAAGGAAGTCAGAACAGGGGACCCCCAAAACTCTCATGCAGCCCAACTATGCAACATCCAGCATGCCGCCTGCACTGAGCTCAGGCAGCAGCAGGCCCGACTCTGCTTGTACGGCACGAGTGCAGACGGGTCATGCCTGCACGCTTCCCAGTGTGCGTTAGTGCATACAGCCTCACACACAAACACAGACCCCCTGATGGTGGCAAAGAATATCCATCACCCATCATCGGAAGTGAAGCCTCCATCCCGCCCCTGGGAGCCAGAACAAGGTCCCCCCTAACTGTGTCCAGGACGCGCTCCTGTGGTGCAGTGAGACCCAGCGGCTGAGCACGGGGGGCCCCGACCATCCATGAGGCGCAGGCAGTGCAGCATTTGTCACCCCTGGCACATCCAGAATCCACACCAGGCTTCCCACTGCCCTTTGGCCATTTCCAGAAGCTGCTGTATTGGGTTTGGGGAAGGCAAACCCACTCTCATATTAGCTTCAGCAAAACATCAGTCAAATAAACTTGAAGGTAGGAAAATATTACATCATGCACCCCCAAAGTCAGGGGACATCATTATTTTGTATCAGTCATTGTCTGCTTTCTGGACCATTATCTCCTTCTCGGTGTGGTTTGTCTGGAGTGGATGGAACACAAGGTCAAGGGAAGGGCGGAGGTGGGCACAGGGAGACAGGCGGCCAGTCCAGCAAGGGGGATTCTGAATTCCAGCATGAGCACTTTAGGCTCTGAAGACAGGAGCCCTGCACCCTGTGCCTCACTCTGGCTACAACACCCTGCCCTGGGCCCCCGCGGCCCTCTCCTGCCCTCAGGCCGCCCGCTAGCCCCTCTGTCTCAGACACCGTCAGCGCCTTCAACGTTCCCTTCTGCCTGCACTTACTTTCTCACTCAGTCTGAAAATTACAGTGACCTGGCCCCTTTGCCCTGGTCCTTGCCTTTCTTACTGCCTGTCCTTCCACCTGTTAAACCTGGTGAGCCTGGATTTTTGTCCCATTCCCTGTGCCTAGCACTGGCTGTCAAACGTCCCTAGAAAAGGACTCACAGCTGGAGTCACTATTAGGTCAAGCTCTCTAGCCTTAGTGCCCCGTTAACAGTCCCTGCTAGTGCCTGGATGGCCTCCCCTCCCATCGATAACCGTCCAGCTCTCAAACCTGGTGCCTGACAAGGGCCACCCCCCCCACGTGTCTTCCTTCTTACGTCGTTGGTAACTCCCGCAGCTTCCTGCTTCGACTGTGCTCAGCTGTCCTTCCATTCCTCCAGCTCCAACAGGGACGGGCTGCCTCTTTCCTGACTCAGGATCAGCCCTTCCTCTGTCTATTTGATCCGATGTAGGTTCCGGTTCATTCTCTCACTCATCCAACAAATCCTGACTGAGCACATCTTCCAGGCTAGATGCTGGGCCAGACCCAGGACACAGGAAACACACACACCTGTCCTCTGCCGTCTTGTCCTCTGTCCTCTGCATTCTTGGAGCCCACAATCCAGAGCTCCCGGAGACCCACTCCACCCCCTACACCCCGCCCCGCTTCCTGTTGCCCAAGTCTTTCCCATGGTCCCTGATCTCCTTCTAGCTATCGCCCCCTCTCTCCTCTCTTTCTTGCTAGTCTTCGGGAAGTTCCATCCTTTGCCTGTCCCACAGGTCAGAGTCCTAACTGTTTCTCACCATCTTCCACCCTCCATACTCTGTTACCGGGATGGTCTCACGCACCCACTCAGGGCCCTGCGGCTCTCCGTGCTGCCTGCTCTGTGCACTAATGTCGAGCCACTGCGAGTTCCATACAAACACCCAAGTGTCCTAGGCCTCATGCCCTCTGTCTCCAGCTGATTCCTCTGCCTAGAATGCAGACCCCACCCTTCCTCATCGGCCCCTCCCCTCTATCCGCTGTGCGGCAGGCAGTCTGGGGGAGGGGCCCCTGTATCCACAGAAGGCAGGAGGGCTGTGAACTGTGGGGCCAAAGGGTGGACTGCAGCAGACTCTACTTTTCGAAGATCGCTGTCATAATGTACCCCATTCAAACGTTCTTTACAATGTGACTTTGACACTCCTTCCTTGGACGGTGATCTCTGTCCCCTCTCATTGAATCTAGGGACCTCTGTGACTGCCTCAGCCAATATAGGATGTTGGAAGGAATGCCTGTGAGTTCTGAGGCTAGATTTTAAAACTGCCACGCCCTTCCCCCTTGCTCCCTTGGGGGACTCCAAGGCTGTGAGGAAGCCCTCCCTGGGCCGGAACCTCCATGAAGAGAGGGATGGCAGGCCAGCCCCCACTGTTGCAGCTCCAGCCAGGTTCTGGCTGCAACTGCGTGAGACCTTTGGCCAGATCTGTCCCGCCAAGCCCTTCCAGAACTCCTGACCAACAGAAAGGGTGGAGAAAATAAAGGCCTGTTGCGGTGAACCACTGAGTTTGGGGTGACGTGCCGTGCGGCACAGATCAACTGCACCACCCTATGACTGGGCTCAGAGGTCTCACGGCCTCTGAGGCGCCTGCCTGGCTGAGTCTGGGCCTCCGATTGCTTCTGTGCGACGCCTGGCTCTCGCGGTTCCCACTGCAGCCTGTCCTCTCTCCCTTCACCACTTCTCTCCCAACCAAGCGACGACTCCCAGGGGTGGGGCAAGGTCTACTCCTTCCTCTCTTCAGAGTCTACTGGTTCTGGCCCTTGGCAGGCAATCAGCGTGACACGAGGGGAGGCAAGGGTGGCCACTGAGCCGCGTGGGCTAGTGCAGTGTTACACAAGCCTGGGTTCAAGTCCCCACCTCACCACTGAAATGCTATGTAACACAGGTAAGGAATTCAGCCACTACCGGAGTTTCATTTTTCTAGGACATAAAAATAATTACAGGGTTGCTGTGAGGATTAGCGATATAGAGAAAAGGGTTAAGAGACTAGGATGGTTTCAGTAAATCAAAGCTGCCCCTTAAGTCCATAAACGATGATGGAGACAAAAGACACTAAATTGCCCTGGCCGGCCTGGCTCAGCTGGTGGAGCACCATCCCGCAGAGCAGAAGGCTGCCTGTGGGACCGCCGGTCGGCACGGGACCGGGCTGCAGGCCTGGTCCCCAGTCCGGGGGCATGCGAGCCACAACCGACCGATGTTTCTCTCTCACGTAGATGGTTTTCTCCCTCTCTCTCTAAATAAAAACACTAAAAATACTTTTAAAAAGACAATGTTACTTTCCCTTAAATCTCCTTCTTTCTCCATTTTCTCCTGCCAGCTCCCTAATTTAGGTGGTTTTCTCTCCTTCCCAGGCCCCGACCACCTGGTGCGCCACACCCACCCTTCCAGGCCCACCTGCAGCCTCACGTCCTTCATCTGGCCCCTTCAAACACCAGCCCCTCCATCATTTCGGAGTGTCTCTGGCACTTCCCCACAGGCACAGGCAGAGGTGCAAGTAACTGCCGCACACCACACACGCGGCTTCACGCCTGTAAGCCTCCTGTCCCCTGTGAGTCTGTGCACGCCCGGAGCGCAGACCCTGTGTATTTGCCCCTTTATGCTGCGTGGGCCGCGCACACAGGTTCACATGCGTTAGGTGTGTCAGAAATACTGACTGAAGTCATATATCGATGGAAAGAAGGTTCTGCCTGGAAACTGACTATATAAATGGAAGGAACGGTTTTTATTAACAGTGAAGTCAGTGCTTCTAAAACATTTTCATAGGGCTACTGGATAGGGTTCCTCCTCCTATTGGCAAAACGGGGGACACACCTGGGCCCGACCGTGGCTGCCCTGTCACACGGGTCCTCTCACACAGCTGGGAGGTGGTGTAGACACGGTCAGGCTGCCTTGCCGCCTGAAAGGCCTGATAGTTAAGGCCATCGAGGTGCTGAGGAGACAGGGGTGGGGGGTGGGAGAGCGCAGAATTGCCAGCAAAGACTCACTTTGGTGTGGTACTCCATCTTCGTTCTCAGCAGTTTGAGGTAGATGCTGCAAAGCTGTCCGTACCCCTCACTCAGGTGGCCCTTCCAGGAAGAGGAAAGAAAGCAGGGTGTCAACACTAAATGCCTGAGCTGAAAGACCTAGAGCCAGGACTTCATTCTGAAAAATATACATTTTTCTGATTATGAAAATAATAAACGTCTACTGTTAACAATTTGGAAAATATAGAAAAGTACATACATGAACAAAGCACCCTTAATCTAAACACCAGATACACTCATGGCTTACACTTTGGGGGACAAAATGTTATTTATTTTCTTTTTTTCAATTTAAACAGACTTTATTTTTAGAGCAGTTTTAGCTTCACAGCAAATTAAACAGAAAGCACAGAGATCCCCTCTATACCCCTTGCACACACACACCCTCCCCCGACCTCCAGCACCCCGCATCTGAGTAGGACACTGGTCGCTGCCGATGAAGGCACGTGGACACATCATTATCACCCAAAATAAATCTGACATTAAAGTTCACTTGCTACTGTACATCCCACGGGTTTTGATGACATGTATTAACATTATAATCTTATACGGAGTGGTTTTATTGCCGTAAAACCCTATGCTCCACCTTTATGTTAAAATATAAAATGGAATCAACTTGCCTTTTTTTCTTAATATAATGCAATATTTTCTAAAATTTTCTTTTTTATCATTTTTAGTGACTGCCCAGTACATTGTAAGTATGTACCATAATTGATCAAACCAACTCCCTACTGTTCATTCTTACAGTTTAATCTTATGTACAAACATGAGGACTTTCTTTGGATAAATTCCGAACAAGGGCTTCTTATTTGAGAATTTGAAGTCTCCTACTCTTAGGAATCACAGTCTGGCTATGTGCTGTTTCCTTTCTTCTGTCTCTCGAAGCACAGGAAAAGCGGCGTTTCCTCCAGATGGACTCCAGCGGACTAAGAGCATCTATAGTATTATACGTGGTGTGTGCGGGGCGGGCGCTGGGATTTGAAATGGGACCAGTCCTAGCAGGTGGAGACTAAGCACGCCCGTGGAGTCTGCCCTTGCGGCCATGGCCTGGGGGCTCGGGAGGAAGCAGAGTGATGATGGGGACTCCTGGTTGTACACAAAAGAGAAGGGACATGGGGACACAAGCCTTCAACTGAACAGCCGCAGCTCCCACAGGAGATGTGACTTTTGTCTTTTTTTTTAGTTGCGTCTATAGCCTAAAGAAACCCTGTTGAAACATGCCACAATTGGCACCAAAGGGAGTTGAGCAATCAGAGGTTAAAAATTCCAAATGCCAGAGATGAGTGTTTCATAATGTATTCATTTGCTATGAAAATTCATAATCATATTAATTTTTACATGAACTTGTTTATTATAGAAAAATTGGAAAGTACTGAAAAGCAAAAAAAGAAGCAAAACTATTCTTACCACGAGACTGTAGTAAGACTTTTCTTACCAAAAGTATTCTTACTGTCCTTCACATGAAAATGCACAAGATCAGGCCCTGGCTGATCAGTGTAGCTCAGTGGATTGAGTGGGGGCTGTGAACCAGTGGGACACTGGTTTGATTCCCAGTCAGGGCACATGCCTAGGTTGCAGGCCAGGTCCCCAGTAGGGGGCGCACTAGAGGCAACCACACATTGATATTTCTCTCCCTTTCTATCTCCTTCCCTTCCCCTCTATCTAAAAATAAATAAATTTAAAAAGAGGGGGTGGGGGGAAATAAAAAATAAAATAAAAATAAAAAAGAAAATGCATAGGATCAAAAAGTATAAGATGAATGGATCACAGACCTAAGTGTAAAACACAGAACTATAAAACTCCAGAAAATAACACAGGAGAAAACTTAGGTGACCTCTGAGTATGGTGATGACTTCTTAGACACAACACCAAACACATGATCTATGAAAAAAAAAATAACTGATAAGCTAGAGTTCATTAAAATTAAAAGCTTTTGCTCTGCAAAGAACAGCATCAAGAGAATGAGTAGATAGGCAACAGACTGGGGCGAAATGTTTGCAAACGCACACCTGATAAAGGACTACCATCCAAAATATACAAAAACTCTTAAAACTCAGTAATAAGAGCACAAACAACCCAATTAAAAAATGGGCCAAAACAAAATAAAATGGCAAATAAGCATATAAAAAGATGCTCCACTTCGTATGCACCAGGGAAATGCAAATCAAAAAAACTAGAAACCACTACATACTTGTTGGAATGGCCAAAATCCAGAACACTGGCAACACCAAATCCTGGCGAGGATGTGGAGCAACAGGAACTCTCATTCGTTGCTGGTGGGAACGCAAAGCGGGACAGCCACTTTGGAAGACAGTTTGGCAGTTTCTAACAGAGCTAAGCATACTCTTATCACATGATCCAGCAGTGGTGTTCCTTGGTTTTTACCCAAAGGAGTTGAAAACTTATTTCTACTCAAAAACCTACACACGGATGGTTACAGCAGCTTTATTCATAAATGCCCCAAACTGGAAGCAACCAAGACGTCCTTCAGGAGGTGAATAGATAAATCGATTGTAGCACATCCTGACAATGGAATATTACTGAGTCTTAGAAAGAAATGAGCTATCAAGCCATGAAAAGACTCGGAGGAAACTTAAATACATATTATCAAGTGAAAACAGCCAATCTGAAAAGGCTATGCACTCTATGATTGCCACTGCACGACATTCTAGGAAAGGCAAAGCAGTGAGACAGTAAAAAGATCCGAGGCTGCGGGGGGTGGGGGGGTGGGCAGGAGGATGGGATGGAGGGATAGGTGGTAAATGGAAGATTTTTAAGTCAGTGAAAATGTTCTGGATGACGCTGCAATGGTGGATACATGTCATTATACATTTGCCTGAGCCCACAGACTACACACAGCACAAGTGAACTGTAATATAAGCTATAACTTTGGGTGATTATGATGTATTAATGTGGGTTCATTGATTGTTACAAATATATCCCTCTGGCGGGGGATTTCGATACCGGGGAGGCTGTGTACGTTGGAGAGTGGTAAGGGCTGTATAGGAAATCTCTGTATTTTCCAGTCAATTTTGCTGTGAACCTAAAACTGCTGTTAAAAAAAAAAGGTCTTAATTTAAAAAATAATAAAGTAAAAGAGGTTTCTAACTTCAGAAACCCCTAGGCAAATGGGAGAGATAGACTACATAGGAAAAAAGACCAAAAGGAATTCTATTTTGGATAACAAGGCAGGCTAGCTGTCTGGGTTGATCTTTCCACTGAAGACTAACAATATTGGGAAAATAGTTTAAAAATTTTTGAAGGCATTAATGAACTAACAAGAGAGCAAGGAATCCTCTGGCCAGACACTGAGCAAACACAGATTCTTGGAGAGTAAATGGAATACTGGGATAATGGAGCTGGGGGAAGGGGCTTTGCCAGACCAGGTGAACCTGAGCTTTGATTTTCTGGGCCCTCAGGGCCAGGCGGTGAACGGAGGCAGGGCTCTGGTCTGGCCAAGCTGAAGAGTCTAGCGGAGAAGCCAAAAGGCTGCCTCCTTGGTTCAGGGGAACTAACGGTAAACTAGGAACAGCACATCTGTACCCCTACACTGAAGGTGTCTTCCCTGAGGACTAACAAGGAAAATCTGCTGCCTCAGACCACTGTCGTGATCAGAGGGAGGAAAAAATTGGACCCATGAGCTAGTTCTCAAGGGGCTCTGCCTGAAATTCAAAAAACCTTAAGCTGAGATTTTAGAGTGATCCCTACGGAAGCAAATGCCAGTTCTCTCTGGAGGAACTTGCCTTCATTAGACTGCAAAAAATTCCCACAAGTAAAATGCCAAGGAAAATGAGCAGCTCACAGTAAGAAATAACTAAGCACAGAAAAAAACTACATAGCATGAGCAAAATCAAAGAAAAACAACAGATGCCAGAAACAGATCTTGTAAGGGCTTTAGATAATGGAAGTATAAAAAATGATATATGGGCCCTGGCTGGTGTAGCTCAGTGGATTGAGCGCGGCCTGGGAACCAAACGATCCTGGTTCGATTCCCAGTCAGGGCACATGCCTGGGTTGCGGGCCAGGTCCCCAGTAATGGCCATGTGAGAGGCAACCATACATTGCTGTTTCTCTTCCTCTCTTTCACCCTTCCTTCCCCTCTCTCTAAAAAATAAATAAATAAAATCTAAAGAAAAAAAAGATATATGAAGCCACTATGTGTAATATATCTAAATAAATAAAAGACCATTCAGAATACATGCAGGGCACAAGACATTATAAAGAATGCAGCCCTGGCTGGTGTGGCTCAGTGGATTGAGTACTGGTCTGCAAAAGATCAGTAAAACCTAAAAGATCATAGGTTTGATTCCCAGTCAGGGCACATGCTGGGTCTGCAGCTGGGGTGTGTGAGAGGCAACTGATTGATGTATCTCTTGCACATCCATGTTTCTTTCCCTCTTTTTCCCCCTCCCTTCCCTTCTCTCTAAAAACAAAGAAATAAAATCTTAAAAAAAGAAAAAAGGGAATGCCACTCAGACTAGAGCCAGCTGAAGAGGTAACAAGTAAAGAAAGCCAGATCTAATAACATTAACACAGAATGAAGCAGAGAGACAAAGGAGTAGAAAAAAATGAAACAGCGGTTTAAAGTGAGCGGGGGATAAAGTCAAAAGTCTAACAGACTTCTAACCAAAGTGGCAGAGGAAAAAACAGACTAGAGGTGCAAAGACCATATTTGAAGAGACAATGAGAATTTTTCATACCTAATGAAAGATACTAACCCACAGATCTAAAGAGCCCAAAGAATCCCACCTAGACATGTACTAAAATCTTTAAAATGGCCAGATAAAAAAAGACAGATTAGCTTCAAATGGGTAACAGTGAGTCTGACTGCAGACTTCATCAAAATGAAAGCTGAGCCCTGGCTGGTGTAGCTCAGTGGATTGAGCACGGGCTGCGGACCAAAGGGTCGCCAGTGTGATTCCTAGCCTGGGCACATGCCTGGGTTGCGGGCCAGGTCCCCAGTGGGGGCCATGTGAGAGGCAACCACACACTGGTGTTTCTCTCCCTCTTTTTCCTTCCCTTCCTCTTTCTCCAGAAATAAATAAAATATTTTTTAAAAAATGAAAGCTGAAAATCAATGGAAGGATAGCATGGATAATATCTTCCATGTGATGACAGAATATAACTGTCACATCAAGATTCTAAACCCAGAGAAAATATGTTCCATGAATGAGAGTGAAATAAAGACCTTCTTAAACAACTAAAAATGGTTGTTGGCCACCAACAGACTTCCACTAAAGAAAGTTCTAAAGGAAATAGTTCAGGCAGAAAGTTATGTCTGATGGAAGATATGAGATGTAAGAGGAAATGAAAAACACAGAATAAAACAATTAAAATAAAATATTGGCTTGGCCAAAAAGTTCCTTTAGTTTTTTCTGTACAATGGCTCTAGTAGTGCATAGTTGTCTTGAATTTCATTCAGGACAATTTTGTTAGGTTGTATTGGGACAGCTGCCATATCAGTGTGCACTAAAAAAGAGAAACTTATCAAAAATGGTGAATTTTTGTGCAGCCATTTTAATATTAAATATGCAACATTTTGGGCATATTATTCCAAGAAAAATAAAAACACAACTGAAACGCAAGAAAAGATTTATGCAGTGTATGGAGAAGGTGCTGTGATTGACTGAACGTGTCAAAAGTGGCTTGTGAAGTTTCTTGGATCTATTATTTTGGCTAAACAATTCTTCACTGTGGGGCTGTCTTATGCATTGGAAGATGTTTAGCAGCGCCCCTGGCCTCTACCCACTAGAAGCCAATAGCAGGAGATAGCTGACATACTCAAAATATCCAGATCAATCAAGTTATTGGTGAAAATGAAAACTGTTTTTTATTTTACAGAAGAAACCATACAGACTTTTTGCCAACCCAGTATCTTATAGGGTTTAAAAAGAGACAAATAACCAAGAGTAAAATACATGGCAGTAACACGTAAGCTGAGAAGGAGTGGAGTTAAAACATTCTTCGGTCACTGTGTTATACAGGAAACTGATAAAGACATGAATTTTAGACCTTGATAAACTAGACATGCATTTTGTCATTATTAGAAAAGCCGAGACTGTTTTACTCTCCCAACTGGCAATGAGAGAAAAATGGAATGAGAAAAATAATCAATCCAATAGAAGACACGGTGAGAGAAACAGAAACGGATGGAAAGAGGGCACAAATAAGATGGAGCTGTAACTCAAACACGTCATGCATCAGAGTAAATGCACATGGAGCGAATGCACAGCTGAGAGACAAAGACCGCCGTCGTCAACCAATTGACAACAAAATCCAAGTAATGCTTGGATTGGGGTGGGCTTGAACAAGTGATATTTTTAAGACATACGAATGTAGAAAAGTCAAAAATAAAAGGATGGAAAAAGACATACCGGGCAAATTCTAACAAAAAGGAGAAAGACCTAAGCTCTATTTAGTGTTTTGGGATATAATAGAAAGCTCTCTAGGATCCAGCCGGGAGGTCTGGGGACAGCTCTCAGCCTTGTTCACTTGAACCGGCCTTGTGACGAGGCAAAGCGGCTTCCCTCTCTGGGCTGGTAGCTCCTCATCTGTAATGGGTAGACTGGACCACACCACTGCAAACATGTTGTGAGTGCACAGGTACAGGTAAGAATTTGAAGGAAAGGGCAAAAGTCGCAGTTCCCCACCGGTGAGGGCAAAGGGACACATCAGAATCAACCTGGGAGATTTCTTCAAAATGCAGATCACCTCCCACCCATACATATACTCAGTGGGTAGGAGAATCGAGAGGCATTCTGTTGCGTGCATAAAAACACTCTTTCCAACCGATTCTGATGTTGTCACCCACCTCCTCCCTCAGCCTAGGGCACTGAGAATCCCGAGACAGAAGACAGAAGGCCCTGGCATTGAGAAGTGGAAATGCTAGTTCTCGGGGTACGGTGACCCCAACAGGACCAGTTAAAAAGAGAGGTGGGACCTGTGGCAGTGTCACTCCTGAGGGAATCCCAGTGCCTGGAGAACGTTGTGACATAGGGTTCCATTGGCAGAAGAAGCTCCCAGGGACCCCAGGAAAGACTGTGGGTATCATGGTACTATTTGGGGGCACCCCTGACCCTTTCCTGATGCTGAGAGAAATCCTAAACAAGTTGAAAGAGATGAATTTGTTCCATTCCCTAGTCCGTGTTCCGCGGCCTCTGGGGAAGAGTAAGGGAGCGCAAGTAGCACTTGCGCAAATTTCCAAACTCACCCACATCCTGCTCATGTCACTCAGTTCGTTTTTGTATCTCAGAGAGTCCTTCAGGACCTGGGGAGGAAAGTGAACAGCCTATGAGAAGAGAGGACACAGGTGACGGAAGGGTCTCAGGTGGGAGGGAGAGGCTGCTCAGAGAGAGACAACCCCACCTTTACCCAGTAACCGAAAGGCCAGGGGAAAGGGGCCATTGTCCCCCTCAGTGCAGGAGTGGACAGCGGCCTCTGTGGCCCAGGCAATCACACGTCCCCCACGAGTGTTCCTGGCCCCCTGGCCACCCCCACCCCGTAGCCCCAGGAACTCACGTTCGCGTGTCCATCTCGGAGGAGTTTGTGGAACACGTGGCAGAACTTCCAGCAGAGCACAGCGTTGCTGGAGAGGGGCAGCCGGTTGACAACAGACCAAAAGGTCTGCGCCCCTTTCTCGTGGTGGGTGCCCAGTATGCACGGTGAGGGAGGGTCATGGAAAACAAGGGCACAGGCCCTGCCGGCAACCGGCCAATCCTCGCGGTCGAGCCTGCAACAGGCTTCTGTGGAGGGCTGTGTAACGTTCAGGGCGGTGGCCCTACCCAGGAGGGGACACGGCTTACAACAAAGACACCACAGATCGGTACATTTATTGGGCGATTTTTTGACAGATGGCAATGCAGAGTCTCATGCCAATCAAATACATTTTGTTAGATCATTTCCCCAGAGATGGAAATGTCTCCTGGGAGGGATGTCTTTTTCTGACTTGCACAAGTGCTCCCCCGGCCAGCAGGGGCCCTGGTGCGCCTGCCGAGGGGGGAGAAGGTGGTCAGCAGCACCCGACTCCTCTCCCCTGGCACCCTGCTCTTGCCCTGAATGCGGCAGGCTTTGTGTAAAACGCCTTTTCCCTAAACGTAAAATGACCCTGACACCCCAACTCTTCCGGAAACCTTCCTGGCCTCGTTCCAGGGTGCTGTCAGCTCCTCACAATCTGAACTCCCTGTATGTGGAATCCTGGGCCCGCTTCCTCCCCATTCCAAACGGTGCCCACGACCCAGGGGCCGCCCCCACAATACGTGTGTAATGAAGTCAGCACTCCAGACCTCTGTACACAGTGAACCCGCTCTGGGGCGAGGAGAGGGTGCCCACATTTTTATTGTCATTGTCTGTTTAAACAGGCCTCACACACCCAATAACTGGGCATCACCAACCCCAAGGATGGCTCTTTGCTCGGAATGTTAAGTTCTTCACGGAGGCTCACGGTGCCATTTAGGGCAGAAAGACTTGCCTCAGGCCACAAACTGTGTGACTCTCCCAGACACGCATTGTTTTTCTTCTAAGTTAGAAGACATCATAAAGTTCCTTCCCTCGCCTGAAATTTACATTTTGAGAGGGGTGGGCTTGAACATAGACTTCTGGGTCTGGGAGCTGAAATCAGCTTTTGGTCTTGGATTTCTGAAATAGCTTATGTTCCCACCTAAAACACAGCCCCTGGGACTAGAAAAAAGCCCAGAGGAGAGATGGGGAGCACCCTCCCCTCTCATGCAGTGACTTCTCTCACACTGACTGTGGTCACTCTACCCGAGGGCTGTCTGCCAGAACAGAAGCAGGAGCAGGTGTGGAGCTGGCTGGGCACTCTGGCTTTGAAAGAGGCAAGAAGACTTTGCTGTCCTTCTTTGACTGTATAAGCATTTTAATGTCTCTATTATGTGTCAGGCACTGTCAAAGGCACTCAGGGGTATCAAGAAAAATAAGACTCAGTCCCCAGCCTCTAGAAGTGGTGGGGGCTGGAGGGACAACCTGTTCACCAGTGAGGCGCCTGGGATAAACGAATGTGAGACATTATTTCTGTGACTGATTAGGGTGACGGATTTTCTTTAAAAGAACGGAGAAAGAATAAGTGTTTTGCGATCATCATTAACTAGGCTTTACAACTCTACAGTAAGGAGTTGATCTTTTTAACATTTATCCACCACTTAAAAATTGAGAATCACCGTTGGCTGGCGTAGCTCAGTGGATTGGGTGCAGGCCTGTGAACCGAAGGGTCGCAGTTTTGATTCCCAGTCAGGGCACATGCCTGGGTTGTGGGCCAGGTCCCCAGTAAGGGGCACACAAGAGTCAACCACACATTGATGTTTCTCTCCCTCACTTACCCTCTCTCTCAAAATAAATAAATAAAATCTTTAAAAAAATGGAGAATCAGAGAGAGGCACAGAATGTTAAGAGCTGGAACATGAGGCCTTTGAAATCTTCTTCAACCAACTCTCATCTGACAGACAAGGGAACTAAGGCTCAAGGGGCCCCACAGGGTCCAGAGGGAGCCAGAGAGCTCCAGAGGCGGGATCCTGGACCCTCCTCCAGTGCCCCTTCTTTGCCCCAGGTGGCCTCCTGGTCCTCTCTGTGCCAATCCCCCATCCAGAGGAGCACACTGGCCTATGACAACTGTGTCTCTCTTACTTCATATCTTGCATCAGACTGATCACAAATCCTTAGCAGGTAGGGGGTTAGGACTAGGTAACTCTGAGAAAAATCAAATGGGTTTTCCTTGGTTTGGTTTTCTTGATGCAGTAAAGCAAAGGGACTATGTCTTTCTGGGAATAAAGGTGCTAGGTCTAGCTGGCTTACTGTCGGGCAGGCTTCTGGGGTACCAGGGAGAGGCTCTATGCCCCTATCGCGCAGCAAAGCCCTGATTCCCAACAAAGCATCTTCCCACTAAAGACAAGCTGTTTTCCCTCCTCTGAAGCGCAGCACATGCTGTGAGCAACATTTCCTGCGGGCCTGCCAGTTCTGGGCACTTAACCGAGGGGGTTTCCTCCAGGGGCTGAGGTGGGACGGTGTCAAGACAAACTGTTCAGGACCGACTGGCTGTGGTGCCGCCACCATGACGAGCCCCGGCAAGAAGGAGCTGCCCATCGCAGGCGGAAGCCCAGCCCACACACGCCCTGACGGGTGTCCTGCTCCATCCCTGGCACGCACACACAAAGGCTCAACCCCACTGGCAGCCCCTCCTTTGACTTCGGGGGATTCCGCCCTCCAGCTCCTGGACTCTAAACCTCAGGGCAGACCCCGGAGTCACAGTGCTGCCTGTACTTCTCTCCAAAGCCACAGACCTGTCACAGTGCTCATCTGGGGCATTGCCAACTCGACGCTGAAAACCTTCGAGTCTCTGGTTCCCTAAACCTCCTTGGGGTCCCTGTCTTCTCCCCTTCTGGCTTAGGGTGAACCTGTGTTGGCTTAAGGCCAACCACTGAAGCTGAGACCTTCGTTTTGCTTTTGTGCTCAGAGAAGGGAAGATTATCACGTCCCCAGCGGGTGGTCAGTGTGGCCCTACAGGCAAAGTGCAGGACCTGGAGTGATTTTAAGACAGAGGGGAAAACCCCTCTGGTAGCCCTGGCCGGGTGGCTCCATTGGTTGGAGCATCGCCCTGTACAACAAAAAAAGACTGCAGGTTCGATTCCCAGTTGGGGAGCATACAGGAGGCAACTGGTTAATGTTTTTCTCCCTCTCTCTCCCTAAAATCAATAAACATATCCACGAGTGAGGTTTTTTAAAAAAGAAAAGAAAAAAGAAAACCCCTCTGATATCCTGAGGAAGCATCTCAAAAGAAAGGACTGGGCAGTCTGGAAAGCTGAAGTCCTGGGGGGGGGGGGTGGGTCTCTGGTTAGCTCGAAGGACTGGGCTAGATGGCCGCTCCGGCGCCTTCTGCCCTGATGGGCCTTGGTCTCTGGGGCCAGCTGCTGCCCACCGACACCGCTCTTCGGGGGCCTGGCCTGCGTGGGAGTTCCCCTTCCTGCAGCTGAGCAAGGACACTTCACCCTGACCTCAGTCCCCACAATCTGACCCCCCTCAGGGTTGGTCTTCAAGCAACATCCAAAAGGATATTTCTGGCGTGTTTTTCCTTTACAGCCACTTCCTGCGTATTAATGGCCTTATTGATGCTGACAGTCTGAAAAACAAGAGGGAGGGGAAGGGAAAGGGAGGATGAGATGAATAAGCTTCAGAGAGTGGCTGAGACCCTCCCAGGGGCCCCACCCCTTTCTCTCCCTCCAGTGACTCCTCTCCCGCTCTCCGCAGACCCTTCTGCCCCACTGTCCCAGTGCCTGGCCCCCAGGGTGGGCAGAGGTGGGCAGTGCTCCCGGGCCAGCTGGCCCGGACTGTCCCAAGGCAGGGGGCTGTGCTGCCTGGCATTGGCTGTGCCCAGCTGCTGCGCCCGCCTGCCACTCTTCACTTGGCACAACAACGTGGCAATTAAAGCCTGCACAAAGGGATGCTTTTTCATCCCCCAGGGAAACATTATTTCTCTGGGAGGAGGAGGAAGAAGCGCTGAGATCAGGGAGGGACTGTGGCCCGAAGACCATCCAGCCACCCCTCTCAGCACCAGAACCTTCCACAGAGCCGTCCCGAGCTGGCCCGGGTCGCTCCGGTCTCTTGTTTCCCCACTCTCGGACACTTCCCAGTTCCTAACCAAATCCCCTTTTATTTCCTTACTTACATCAAAGGGCATTAAAAATATGTACTCCGTTCCAGTTATTTTAAAAAGCACAACTCTTTTTAATTTAGCAAAGCACCTATACATATGAACAGAACTTACAGAAACATACACAGGATCATATCACATCGGCTGTTTTTGTAAGCATAGGTTTCTCCTGTTTGTGGTTTGCTTTGCTTCCCTTCCACAAACACCGCTGTACCCTAGCCCACGTTCATAACCCGTTATGCATCCCCCACACACACCGAAGGGGCTAGTTTTGCCAGGGTTCTATAAAAGTCGGACTGTCACAGACTTCTTTACAATGTGTTTTTCTCACTTGGAAATATCTCATGAAAAATTCAGCAAGTGGAATGGCAAAACTCTAGTTCATTCTTTAAAAAGACAACATCGTATTCCACGGTGTGGGTGGATGTGGTCCATACAAGCTTTCCCTTGTTGGAAGGCAATTTATGTCCAGTTTTTGCAATCACTGTAAACTATTTTAGTAAACATTCTTATATATATATATATATATATATATATATATATATATATATATACCCTTAGTAATTGATGCTTTTAGTGCCAAGGGATAGAGTTCTAGGAGTGAGATTACTAGGTCAATTTTTTTTTAAACTTTTCATTACGGAAAAGTCCAAACACAGGTAAGTATAAAGATTAGTATAATAGGCCCTCATATCGTCGGTCCTCAGAACCAACCATCACAAACTTTTAGCCAAACAGGCTTCTTTATGGACAAGGTGTTGCGAAGATTTTCTGTGTAAATATTTCAGGCACTGCAAGCCACATGGTCTCCATTGCAACTGTCCAACTCTGCTGCTGTCATGCAAAAGCAGCCTCAGCGATACTAAAAATTATGTAACTGAATGAGTGTGGCTGTGTGCCAATAAAACTTTATTTAAAACCCAAGTGGTGGTCTGGATTTGGCTGTGCCTGCAGTGTGCTGATCCTTGCTTTAAACCATCAGCCACTGATCCCCTTGCTCCCTGGATTATCTGAAGTAAATTCCCAGGTGTTATATCATTTTAAGAGTATATATTCAGTATGACTCTCTAAGAAAAAAGGACTCTTTAAAAATTAACCGGAATACTATAGACCACACCTAAAATTTTAAAGACAATTCCTTAATGTCATCAAATGGTTGTTGCTCACATTTCCCTATTATATTAAAACAAAAAAGCTTTCTTGCAGTTGTTCTAATTAGGATGCAAATAAGGTTGCCATCTTGCTTTCTAAAAGGCTCTAACAATTCGCCCTGGCTGGTGTAGCTCAGTGGATTGAGCGCGGGCTGGGAACCAAAGGGTCCCGGTTCGATTCCCAGTCAGGGCACATGCCTGGGTTGCAGGCCAGGTCCCCAGTGAGGGCCATGTGAGAGGCAACCATACATTGCTGTTTCTCTCCCTCTCCCTCTTTCTCCTTCCCTTCCCCTCTCTCTAAAAATAAATAAATAAAAATAAAATAAAATAAAAGGCTCTAACAATTCATCTTTCCACTGACAAAGTATAAAAGCATCCCCACCAGCAATAGGGGTTGTCGCCTCTTATCTATCGTTTTGTTGGTCTCATGGGTGCATGACATTTGATCACTACTTTAATTTGTATTTCCTGGGCTTATATGTTATGATGATTGATTGCCTTACATAGTTAAGTATGTCCATCTTATCTTTTATAACTTCTGTTTGTTTACGGTTTCTTCTACCCCTGGTAGACTCTCATATTTTGTTCTAAGTGTTTTACTGTTCATTTTTTCACATTTGAGTCTTTATCTGGAAAAAATACATATATACATATGTACATGTACCTAGGATGAAGTATGCCTGGAAAAAGCCCAGCCATTGTTAATATGAGAACGATTTGCATGACATCGGTGTAACCTGGCAGCCAAGGAGAGTGGACTGGAATGCTCATGTGTGAACAATTAGGACTTCACTGTACTAGTCAGTGTGGGCAGTAGATGCTGCTGAATGAGCATGTGTACTGTGTGGCCATCACATTAAAAATGACTGAATGAGCAAGTAGAGCAACGAATCTGCATCAAATTTTGCATTAAGCTTGAACATTCCTCCACAGAAACTGTTCAGATGATTCAGAAGGCCTCAGCTATGGGCAACTGGTGATTGGCAGCTTCGTCACGACAATGCACCTGTTCATGCATCACGTTTCACGCAGAGTATTTTGGTGAAACATCAAATCACCCAGGTGACTCAGCCCCACTACAGCCCAGATTTGTTGTCCTGTGACCTGTGGCTTTTCCAAAAACTAAAATCACCTTTGAAAGGGAAGAGATTTCAGAGTCTCAATGAGGTTCAGGAAATTACAAAGGGACAGGTAATGGCAATTGGGAGAACTGTGTGAGGTCCCCAGGCGCCTACTTTGAAGAGGACTGAGGCATCATTGTCCTATGTACAGTGTTTCTTATATCTTCTTCAGTAAATGTCTCTATTTTTCATATTACATGGCTGGATACCTTCTGGACAGACCTCATATATGTGTGTATATACAGTATACAATAGGTTATTTCTAGGCTTTACTGAGATATGTTTTTATATCTGCTTTACAAAATGTTTGGATGTGTTAAGCCCACTTTTCCACATGTGTTTTTCTCCCTACCAGATTCAACTCTGTAAGAGCACAGCTCTGTTGTGGGTTGAATTGTGTCCCCGCCTCTAAAAAGATACGCTGGAGTCCAAATCTCCCAGTACCGAGGAATGCGATCTCATTTGGAAACGGGCTTCTGCAGATGGAATTAGTTAAGATGAGGTCACACTGGGTTAGGGTAGGCCCTAAATCCAATAAGACTGATGTCCTCGTAAGAAAAGCATGTGAATACAAAATAATATTGAATGCAAACTTTTATTGTAAAGTGAAATAATAATAATTTTGAAAAAGGCCATGTGAAGATGGAGGCAGAGGTTTGAGCGATGTGTTTACAAGCCAAGGAACACCCAGGAGGCCCGCAAGCACCAGAAGCTAGGAGAGGAATGGAAAGATGCTGTCCGGAGCCCTCAGATGGGGCCTGGCCTTGTTGTCACTGATCTTGGACTTCTAGCCTCCGTAACAGTGAGAGAACACCTTTCTGTTGTTTTAAACCACCCAATTTGTGGTGACTTGTCATGGCAGCCCCAGGAGATGAACACAGCGTCCTTTCCCTATGAGACCGGGTCCTCCGGAGGGCAGGGAGAGTGCAGACGCTTCCTTCCCTCTTCCCTCTAGCACACAGTATGGAGCTCTGCTGAGAAGGAATCTCACGTGAGAGATGCCACAAGAGGGAAGTACATAGTTCACTCCCCAGACATCTCTCAGTGCAGCAATTTGTGTGTGCTACGGGGGCTGAGAGCTTCCAGCGTCCTCGGAACAAATCCTGACTGTACCCGGTTTCTCAGCATCTGCTTCCAGGCCCCTTCCTGGCCATTCATTTTCCTTCCGATTTCCTCGGCTATTTATGGCAATTCAAACTATGATTCTCCTGGCTGCAGACGGAGCTCCAGGCAAAGTCCCCACCTTTGCTGAGCCCTTAAAGGTTGCCTGCATTCCGTAAGAAATTATAAGGGACATAAACATGTAAAATGACAAGAGACTTAAATCCCCTAAGGTGCTGAACTGGATGTGGTCAAGTTCTAGTGGGGCTGGTAGAGGCAGCGGTACAGACAGAGAGGAAGAAGAGAAGCCCATGTTGGTGGAATATTCTAGAAATAAGGTCAGAGCCTTGAGGGAGGCCCTGTGATGGGTGGAATTTACACTTGTTCCACAAATATTTGTTTATATTGATCAACCCAAGTACCCAAGCTTGTGGTCATTTGGGCCTAGCTTAGAAAAAAAAAAAAAATCCCAAAAATTTCTTTAAGCAGTAAAACACCCTGACTTTGTATCTGTAGACTCTGTGTGTGTATGTGTGTGTGCAGCTGTAAATTGGAAATGTTCTATGCTCTAAATGTTTAAGGAAGGAGAAACCCCTTGAAATGGTGATGCTGCTCAGGAAAGACTACTCAGAGGAAGAGAGGGGTAACTTGTCTCGGGTGCCGTCCCCTGCAATTTACCTACTTCTTTTATTCGTGTTGCATACAAACTCGGGGGCACTTAAGATCGCACAGAAAGGCTAAGCCACTTGCCCAAGGTCATACTATTCCCTTCCAACCTGGCCAACTGGGTCTGTAAGCAGAGCCCTGAACCATGGAGGGGCTTGCAGGCGCTGGGGCCAGGTCGGGGACCTGGATGACAGGCTCCAAGCGGAGGAAGCACAATAAGGAAAGGCAGCAGAGTGGAAAGGCCTGGAGCAGGCGGGCAGGTTTGGCTGGAGGGCAGCATCTGTACAAGGGAAGGAGGATGAAGCCAGAAGGGGAGGTGGTACTGGGTGTGGAAAGCCAGTGGGCCTCGAGTGGGCAGGAAAAGACAGAAGTAGCTGGAGGAAGACTGACCAGCAGCAGTGTGAGAGCTGGGGTAAAGGAGAGCGGAGCCTGGAGGAAGGGAGTTGAGGGAGGAAGCTGTTAACAGCAGACACGTGAAAAAATAAAGGCTTCAGCCAAAATGATAGAAGTGAAAATGTTAAGAACTCTATATGAGGTAGGAGCTCCCATTTACAGGGAATGCAGCAGAAGGGAGCATCCAAGGGGCTGCAGAGGTTTTGAACCTACACAAGTGGGTTCTCGAATAGAAGCAGGGCATGGAGACATCGTAAGCAAAGGACAATGAAGCCAGGATGGTCTGGGGTGAGAAATGGTCATTTAAAAAAGAAGGCGGAAATGAACTAGCAGTAGCAGAGGTTATAACCATCAAGGTAATGGCGGCTGATGGGTGCTTACTACCAGGCTCTGTGCTAATTAAGCATTTTGTATGAATTGTCTCATTATAGTCTTACAACTCTACATCCTATGAGTAGGCAAGCATTACTACTAATCAGCTCCATTTTACAAATACAGAAATCAAGGCTTAGAAAGGCTAACGAATTGCCCGAGGCCACTCCTCCAGCCAGCGTGGAGCTGGGACTGAGGCAGCAGTGCAGTCCTGTGACCGGGCACTGGATCGCGTCCCCACACTAGACACGGCCCTCCGCGCCACACACACAGAATCAGAACCTGAACGATTCCCACGGGCTGGAAAAATGGGCTAAACTTCACAAGACGCAATCCAGTAGGTATAAAGGACATTTCCTACATTTAGATCTAAACTCCCTGGCACAGGGTAAAGAAGCCTCAAAGTAGCACTTGTAAAAACAATTTAGGTGTTTTGTTTGGCTGCTAACCTGATATAAGCAACATTTTGATATGGCTGATCAAAATGCAAGTCTGAGACCTTATGAATTTAAAGGAGAATAGTATTTGGAAGACAGGGGGCGTGGAGGGGGAGAGTTCCAATGCACTATGCAGATCAATTCACAAGAGCAAACACTATTCAGTTTTAGGCTTCCTAAAGGGAAGTTGACAATGAGACCACTTGGAAAAGAAAGTGACCTAGGCTGGGATGGACGCAGGACCCGAAGAAAACTTAGAGGAGTATCAGTTTTCTGAAAGGCAGTCCTGGGGGAAAGGGTTAACTCCAGAGGATCAAACCTCAACCAAAGAGTACAACTACAGGCAGCCCATTTCTGGATAAACTTAAAGGTGCCCCATGAAAGACTTCCCCATTATTAGAAGCATATAGGCCACAGGTGGCACACACGAGGCCCGTGGGCTGAATCTGGCCCTCCACCTTGTTTCTACCCGGCACCAGTGCCGAGATCTCGCTTAACTGTTAAGGAGTAGTTACATTTATACAGTCCTAAAATTACACTCAGCCCTTTGAAGGCAACTGCGAGGCTGATGTGGCCCCGGTGAGAATGAGTTTGACGTCCCTTGTTATAGGCAGAAGTGAGGCAACCTCTCCTCAGGGTTACTGCGAAAAAGACTGGTTGGCGCAGGCTGGATTAGATGACTTCCAGGTCCCTCCCCAAGTTTAGACTCTGTAAAGGCCCTCAGACGATGGAGGGCTTTGGGTATCAGGGCCCAAAATTGTGACCTGATGGATACTAGGGAGCCACAAAAGGCTCATCCTCCTGAGCTTGAGGAGTTGCTGCTTCAGTGCCCCGATGAAAGAAGTGTGGAACAACTTCCGTGAGGACATTCAGAGCCACAGTCCCCAGCACGAGTTCAGTACACTCACAAAGCCTCGCACTGGGCTACGCAACAAAGTTTCTTCCTAAACCAACAGCTACAAGTCATCTGCGAGTCCTGACCGCCCTCACCAGGACTGCCCTGGACCCCTTTCTTGCATCTCTGGCAGGCTCACAGGAACACCCACTTACTGCAGCCAACGTGCCCAAAGGTCTCCAATCAGCACCTCCCCAAGCAGAGTCCTGGGAGGCGGCGTCCAGCCTGCGACAGCAGGCCCACTGCCCGGTTTCTGCGGCAAGGCTTTCTGGGTTCAGAGGCAGGGCTGAGCCTCAGCATTCTGGGCTCGTAGAGGCAAGCTGTGGGTCCTCCAGGGCCCTCGGAACGCCAGACACAGGGACGTTTCCAGGGCAGAAGTTCCCAGCTATGGCGAGTTTCCTATCCTTACGTAATACTTGGTGCCTGGGATCCCACCCTGTGGGGCAGGCTCTTCCGTGTCCTCCTTCATCCAAATCTCTGCCTGTCTTCCCAGCACAGACCAAATGTCACCTTCCTTTGGACTCGCCAGGCTACTCTGGCCAGTAACCATTGTTTCTTCTTTTTTCTTGAATTCCTATTTCTCTTCATGAGTTTGACACTTAGTATGTTACATTGTCTTACCTCAGAGCAAAATCCTGAGGGCAAGGACACCGCCTTCTTCCCTTGAGGGCCCACGGTTGCTAAGGCAGGGCATAGAGTCTTAACGAATCATTCAGGACTGCTTGATTCCCCCGCTCTGTAGGGTACCAGGTACGTGATTCATGGTCTCTTGAGAAAATCTGCTTCCTCTCCCTCCCCTCCCAGACTCTCTCTGAAGAAAATAATTGGGTTCTGAACTGGGCAATGCCTGGGGGCCCTGCCAGGGCAGAGGGTGGGAAGTTCAGGGCTTAATTTCTCACCTCAGGTCTAGGTTAGAGAACATCCTCTGAGAACAGGCTGTTTTTCCAGATTTCCCTGGAGTCACACGGGACCCAAGACCATGCAGTGTCCCCCTGAAAGAGCAGCATTGTACACCACTTCCTGACCCAGCTGGCCCTTCTGTCCTGAGCTGGTTCCGGAGAGCCAATTATCAGCAGGCACTGCAGGAAGGGTGGCTTTCTCCCAGCCTCCCTGCCCCGTCTCCATCCTCTGCTCCCTCCGCCAGGCTGCAGCCAGCGAAAACCTTAGGGCCTTCCTTGCTTCTGCGGGAAGCAGGGCCTGGGCCTGGGCCTGGCCTGTGGGGTCCAGCTGGGCACTGTCCGGTCGCACACACAGCTCTTGGCAGGGGCCCAGCACCTGGGCTGCCAGGGCAGAGCTGGCTCGCAAAGGCCCCTTGGGCAAAGGCTCCACGGCAGGGGCAGGAGCAGGAGCAGATGATATGCCCGAGTGCGGGTACCAGGTTCTGGGGCAAAGGATGGAGGGGCCAGCGGCCCAGACCAAGTCAAGGAACATCTGGGACCAGGCAGGGCCTAGGGGAAAGAAGACAGAAGGGAGACGAAAGAAATGAAAGGAGCAGGGGGGAAGGAGGCTTTTCTGAGCAAAGGCGTCAGTGGCCACCACCAATGGCCTCGGCAATGACTGCCCACCCAGGGGGCTGAGCGCTGGGAGCCGGCATCGCCTCAGGTGTCCCTCACCTCCTCAGGTTTGGAAGCTTGAGGTAAACAGGTAAGGCAGATGGTCCCGTTAACTAATACCTGCGATTTGGCCTAGGCTCTCCTTCTGCCACCCCAGCCTGCATTCCTGCAAAGGCTTCCAGAGGCCATGAGCCCAGCTCGGCCAACATGGGGCTGAGGGAATCTTTTTCCCAAGTGCCTAATCCTGAGACACGGGGGAGAAAAGGGTCCTCTGGGGAGTCAACTCTGTCTGACTAGGGAGGAACAAAAATGGCAATGAAGGAGGGTGGGGTGAGATTCAGGAAGAGGAGAATGTGAAAGGCTGCCATGGCATGCCATGGTAAATGTGGGGACAGTTTAATTTCACAACTGGGACTCCAAACCTGGGTCAGGATGACCGAGCTCAGAAGCAAGTCGAGATTCGCGAGCTTCAGGGGAAGGGACAAGCAAGGCACAAAACTGGGTGCCTTCAGCAGATTGCGAGATGTCTCTGGCCTTGGCTGTGATACTTAGATGCTGGTGTCCAACAGCAAGTCTTTTTAATTCTTCTCTTCATCGGAAATAATAAAACAGAGCAGTCATGGCTGGTGTCGACGGGTTAGTGGCAGCAGCAGCAGAGCCTCTGCCTCCTACTAGCCACTGAACTTGGGCATTTGCATCTGGTCCTCCCTCTGGCCCTAGAGGGCAGGGATCGACCCCCTATTCTCTGAGTCAAGTTGCCCAAAGTAGCACAGGCAGCAGCAGGTGGAGCCAGGTCCCCGTCCTCACACCGAGCTGCCTTCAGTAACTCCCAGCAGTCTGACACACTCGTCAACACCATCCACCTGTCTGCCTTGCTTTCTAACCCGTGATGCTGAGCCCCAGATCTCTATCTACTTATATTCACTCCGTAGGGATCTCAACTAGGCCCATGGTCTGAACGCTTAACTTCTGCCAGCGCGCCCACCTACCCAATTAATCCTCCCCCATTCTCCCTAGAAGCCAGCTTTGACTGCGGTCTTGGCCTCAATGCTCCCATCCAACCCATTGGTAACGCTGTTCTTTCCATCCCCAAGCCCCTGTGCTTCTCTTCATCTCTGCCTCCACTCAAGCCCAAACCACTACTGTGTCCCCAGTGGACCACTGAAACAGCCTCCCAAATGGACTGGCCCCCCTGCCAGCTGCTCTCCACCCAGCAGTCAGGGTGGTCTTTGTACGCCACTCGTGAGGTCACACCACCTGCTCTGAGCCCCCAGCACATTCTCCCTCTACTCATTATGCCCAACCACACGGCCTGCCTCTTTTTATTCTTTCTGTCTTTTATGCTCCTTACGCCTTGAAGAGCCTTTCCCCCATTCTCTGCTAGATTTTCCTCCTTCTTCAAGCTGTTCAAATACCATCTCCTAGGCAGCCTCTCTACTCCAGAGCTTCTCTCCGTCCCATGCCCGCTCTATCTCCATCACAACTCACAACCACCCTGGCTGTGTCCTGCGGAGGCCCTCACCACACCCCGAAATGCCCCTGCTTGTTCATTTGCTCGTTTTCAGCCTCCTGCTAGACAGTGAGCTCTGTGAGGGCAGGGCCGTGTTCTCAGCCGCACACGCCGTGCCTGGCACGCGATGGGCAGGGACGAAGAAGGGCCCGCTCTGCTCAGTCCCCTCCAAGCAGGCGTCCTCGGTTCCTTGTCTGCTCTGCTCTCCCGTCTGTTCTGCCCTTCAGGTCACATTCCTCTCCCTTTCCAATTAAAAATCTCACTGATGCTGAAGTATAAGCTACCCTAACTGATGCTAGCCAGCTATTCTTTTTTTAAAAATTATTTTATTGCTGTTCAATTACAATTGTCTGCACTTACGCCCCACCACTTCCCCCCACCCCAGCCATACCCACCTCCCTCCCTTGCTTCCAGCCCACCACCTTGGTTCTGTCCATGTGTCCTTTACAGTTGTTCCTATAAACCCTTCCCTCCACTGTTCCCTCCCACCTCCCCTCTGGTTACTCTCAGACTGTTCTTAATTTCAGTGTCTCTGGGTATATTTGGTTTGCTTTTTTCTTTTGTTGATTAGGTTCCAGTTAAAGGTGAGATCATATGGTATTTTTCCCTCACCACCTGGCTTATTTCACTTAGCGTAATCCAACTATTGTTTCTTATACTTCTTTTATACCTAGTAGGCTCCATATAATTAAATACTTTGACTTATTTGCATGTTTTTATAAAAGGTGTTTGCTACGAACTGAACTGTGTGCCCCTCAAATTGATATGTTGAAGCCCTATCCCCAATGTGATGGTATTTGGCAATGGGCCTTTGGGAGGTACTTAGGTTTAGGTTCAGATGAGGTCATGAGGATGGGGCCCTCATGACAAGATTAGTGCCCTTATAAAGAGGGACACCAGAAAATGCTCACTTTCTCTTTTTCTTCACAAGGAGGTGGCTGTCCAAAAGTCACAAACAGAGCCCTCGCTGGGAATGTAAATTAGTCAGCACCTTGATCTTGGACTTCTCAGCCTCCACAGCTGTGAAAAATAAATTCCTGTTGTTTAAGCCACCCAACCTACGGTATTTTATTATGGAAGCCTGAACAGACTAAGATAGTATTTTTTTTCCTTTTCGTATTCTGTGTGCCTTATCTGCTTCAAAAGCTGGGGACTACTGAAATTAGGATCACAGTTTCCCCCCTCCCTCCCGCTCTAGAGCCCCCAGCCATCCTCTGGCTTCTGGATAGGTGGTTATTAACCAAACGGTCTGGGTCACACTGATTTCAAAGCGTTCAGCAAAAAGAAAGGCACTATACTGCAGTCTGAGAATCTGGAAGAGAAGATGGAATAAGAAAGTCGAAAAGATTAAAAAGTGTCAATCACTTCTGCAACCAGCAAGGGGTTTAATCCTGTGTGGGGAGGATGGTGGTCAGGACAGCGAGCATCTGGAACCACTGAAGAAATAAGAATGTTTAAAGTGGAAAACACTGGTGGGAGCAACCGGAGGTCCACCCACACAGAATGGACGGGCAGACAGAACACAGTGTA
Source organism: Micronycteris hirsuta (assembly GCA_004026765.1). Taxonomy (NCBI): domain Eukaryota; kingdom Metazoa; phylum Chordata; class Mammalia; order Chiroptera; family Phyllostomidae; genus Micronycteris; species Micronycteris hirsuta. Next base: position 189,519 of record PVJI01001107.1, read on the forward strand.
CTCACACAGTGCAACACTACTCAGGCTTGAAGCAAGGGACTTCTGACACACGCCACAGCACGGATGGATCTTGAGGATTTGTTTCCACTTACACAAGGTACCTAGACCAGTCTAACCCAGAGACAGAGGGAGAATGGTGGTACCAGGAGCAGGTAGGAGAGCCACTGCGTCACAGGTAGAGTCTCGGTTCGGGAGAAGGACAAAGGCCTGCAGATGGACGGGGGTGACTGATTACACGAACAATGTGAGTGTGCTTAATGACGCTCAGAAGTGGTTAAAACAGTAAATTTGTGGTATGTAAATTTTGCCACACCCACACACAAAAAGGAGTGAGGAACTGACAGGTGTGACAACATGGACACAGCTCGAAAATACAACGCCAAGTGAAAGAAGCTACATTCAAAAGGCCACATACTGTGTGATTCCATTTACAGGGCATTCTGGAGAAGTCAGGACTGTAAGAATAATAGAAACAGATCAGTGGTGGCCAGAGCGAGGGTGGTGGAGGGGTGACTGCAAAGGGGCAGAGGGAATTTTGGGGGGTGATGGACCTACTTCGAATTTTGACTATGTGCAGGTTACTTAATTGTATGTGACTTTCAAAACTCACTATACACTAACAATGGGCAACAGACGTTCAGTCAGCAGAGGAGGGTTTACACAGGATGGTTTTCAAGGTCCCCCCAAGCCTGATCCTATTGTTCTGGGAGGGAGAAACCTGGGAAGGAGCCTGAGAAGAAGCAGCCGGTAAGGCTGGAGGGGGACCCAGTGGGAGTGGGGGTTACCTCTCTCAGTGAAGGTGTTTCAGTTTAGAGCACAGGTGGCAAACACAGGGCACATGGGCTGAATCCGGCCCTTCACCTTGTTTTATCCGGCCTGGCACCTTGTTTCTACCCAGCGGCAGCGCCATGCTCTTGCTTAACCGTTAAGGAGTAGTTACATTTATACAGTCCTAAATTACATCCGGCCCTTTGAAGGGAACCATGAGGCTGATGTGGCCCTGGTGAGAATGAGTTTGACACCCCTCTAAACTTTAGAGGGAGCCGTCAACTATGTCAGCCGTGTGGGGAGAGGAGGACTGAGAATTATCCACTGCATTTGGCAAGGATGTCATTGGTGCCCTGGGAAGAGCTGCTCTAGGTGAATGCCAGAGGGACAGAAGGCTGTGTGGGGTGGGGTAAGAGAGAACGAGAGGAAAGGAGTGGGAGGCAGACCCGACAGAATGGGCGTCCCTTCCCTCCCCGGGACTGGGGCTCAGTGGTGGGGCTCTTGGGACCACGAGTAGCTCCTCATCTCTCTCCTCCAGGACCTCCCACTGGTGTCCCCCCAGTTAGGACTGCGGCTCCCTGGCTGGTTCTCCCTCCCCAGACAGGGTCAGAGAGACAGGAATACAGACAGGCATGGGATCTTTCCAGACTGGGAGCAGAGGGACTGCAAAGGCTTTGCTTTTTTCCAGAGATAAATACCTATCTTTCCTTCTGTGAAAATGATCCGGGATGCTCATGAATCCTTAGAAAAGCGTTCTCCCTCACTATGAACAAGATCCCTGTCCCATCTGCCCCCTCATTACTAGTCCTAAGGCTCCCCTTATTCACTAGGGGACAACGTGGGGAAGCTGAGCGAGCGGTGTCTGTCCTGAACCAGTCCTCCGCACACCCTCCGAGAGGCGTTCCCGGTCACGCCCACACTGACATGCGCACCTCATGCTCTTCTCGGCCACCACACTGGGAGTCGCCCCTGCCCCACCAGCTCCACATCCCCAAGGCTCTCCAGAACTTTTACTACAGACTCCAAATCAGATCCCTTGGCAAGGGGACGGCCGCTTATAGAAAGGCGGACCCCATCTTGATCCCTCCTGACTTGGAGAAGAAGCCTGCCCAGTCTCTCCGCCATCTGCATGGCTTAGTCTCACTGCCCTCAGTTATCATCACAGCTGCTCAGCCAGGTCATCCTGTCACAGCCTCAGGCAAAGATTCCCCCCCCCCCCCGCACGTCTGTCCCCACCTAAACACCCATCCCCATGTCACCCACGGACTTGAGCAGCTCAGCTTCTCCTGTGGGTCTCGCAGCCACTTTTTTCTCCATACAGCAGCTGCCCCTCCCACACGAGAACTCCTACGACAGCCCTCACGGTGCGCAGGGAGGCCTTCAGAAGGCCGTCAGAGGGTTAGACACTTAGACACCAGGTGTCACAGCAAAGAAGCCGGCCTCTCTCCCCTCTCCCCATCTGCAGGGGGCCATGGCTGCAGAAAGCACACGCTTCCTTGCAGTTCTGCTTCTGTTTTCACAGAGGAAGGCTTGGTTCTGCTTTCCTGAGAACCGAAACTGCAATGCCAAGTACAGGTCTTGCACTATAGAACTCACTAGGGTCACTTTCTGGGCAAGTCACCCTGCCTAGAAAAGCCAGGCCTTAGGCAGGCCTTTCGCAATGTCCTTGCCTACCAGATGCACAGCTGGTCTACAAGAGGTGAAACCCTGTGCTGCGTCTTTGACTAAACTTGCTCAACTTCCTCTCCTCCCCTCTCCCATGTCCGCTGCCACTCTCCACCGCCCAGATTTTTAACAGTGAGGTTAGTTTCATCTCTCCTCTGCCTGCCTGACAGGTGGTCCTCAGGCACAGGAAGCACCCGTTCTCAGGCCTGGTGCCTCTCCCAGAGCCCTGCTCCTGAGTGTCTCCCTCTGTGGAATGAATGAGGCAGGAGGCACACGCTACATCCAGACAAGGCCAAGGCCTGCCCCTCCTCCCTCCCAAACGTCCCTCAGCTCTCTTCTTGTTCTATCTCCACAGCAAACACCCTCATCTTACACCCGTATTATTGCATGGCGGGCCCTTTACCTCTAGTCTCCACCACAAATAAAGTTTATTAACCCCAAATAAAACAGCAGGAATAACCCCCCTCACGAGTCCTCCCGGCAGAGAAATCTAGAGGGGCTCCTGACCTTGTAAATTCCAAACCCCCCAACATATTGGGTCGGCCAAAAGGTTCGTTTGTTTTTGTTCCTTAAGATGGCTCCAGTGGCACCTAGTTGTTTTTAATTTCATTCAAAACAATTGTGTTAGATTGTATTGGGCCAGCTGTCATATCCAAAAGAACACATCAAAATTGGTGAATTTTTGAGTAGCCATTTTAATAGTGAAGATGGGAGAAAATACGCAACATTTTTGGCATATTATGCTTTATTATTTCAAGAAAGGTAAAACGCTGCTGAAATACCAAAAAAAAAAAAAAAAAAAAAAAGATGTGTGCAGTGTGTGGAAAAGTGCTGTGACTGACTGAACGTATTAAGAGTGGTGTGTGGCCCTGGCTGGTGTAGCTCAGTGGATTGAGCGCGGGCTGGGAACCAGTCGGTCCTGGTTCGATTCCCTGTCAGGGCACATGCCTGGGTTGCGGGCCAGGTCCCCAGTAAGGGCCATGTGAGAGGCAACCATACATTGCTGTTTCTCTCCCTCTCTGTCTCCCTCCCTTCCCCTCTCTCTAAAAATAAATAAATAAAAATCTTTAAAAAAAAAAAAAGAGTGGTGTGTGGAATTTTGTGCTGGAGACCTCCTGCTGGACGACGCTCCGGGGTGGTCGGGTGGACCAGCTGATTGAGACACTGAGGACAATCAACATCATACCACGCGGGAGACAGCCGACACACTCAGAATATCCAAGTCAATAAAATCATTGGTGAAAATGAAAAATGGGTCTTCGTTTTTTATGGAGAAATCCTTACGGACTCTTTGGCCAACCCAATAGCTTCAGCGTCGCCCCTCTCAACCCTTCCGCTGTGCTTCTCCCTTCAGAGGGTGGTCTTCACCTTACTGTGATCCAACGTTCATGAAATGCAGTTCATAAATAAATAGGGCCTCATTCTACACAGGGGGTGGCTATGTGAAGACACCTTACTTGGCTCTAGCAAATAATTTTGTAATGTGAAACACTCCCAATATACAGGTTTGGCTCCTTCAAATGTGTAAATACCAGGCTTGCTTAAATCATAATGACAATAGCCTTTCTCATTTTCATTTCGCCCTTTATAATCTTCAGAGAGCTTTCACACACACGGCCTTCCTGATGCTGAGAAAGCCTTGGGAGGGAGGCAGAGCACACTTTGTAGACGAGCAAGTGGGCTCAGAGAGGCCTGCCACCCCGCGGCCGGCACCGCCCTTCCCGGTCAGGCACACGCTCTCTATTCACCTATTGCCATGGTTACACCTGAACTCGTAGCCAAAGCCCACCTGTTTCTAAACCTCTTCCCTGACCTCAACCCACTGGTTGTCTCCAAGTCAAATTTCTCCCTACCTTATACCATGTCCACCCTGCCCTATAGTAGACGCTACAATCTTTCAGTGTAGTGAGAACGAAAAGGAGAAGGTTTTTCAGAAAACCTAGAGGTGGGTACATAAAGAAGATCCGACCTAAGGCCAAACAACCTCTAAACAAGTCAACCTTCTACTGTTGTCAAGAAAGCAGCATCTAGTCGTAGTTGCTCACACACGTTCTACTGAACACTTAATCACGGTTGTGTTCTCTTGAGGGACCCATCCCAGTCTGAAGAAAAAGAGATTGTGTGATGGGACTATGAAGCCCAAGTTCATCACAGGCAGACCCTCTGGAGAGCACCCGAACAAAGCTCCCTCAGGCAGCGGCCACAGAACCTTGCTCACATCCAGGACATCAGCAGGGTGGGGGGTGTTACTGAGAGGGGAATCTGAGCCCTGAGCTCCAGCCGCCAGACAAACCAGCCAGTTCTGTGTCAGTCTGTGGTCGGATTCACATGGGCCACCTCAAAGCCTCACCGTTTCTGCGGAGAGCAGACTCGGCTGTGGGCAGGGTGAGTAGTAGGCCACGGCTGTCTCTTTGGTCAGTGGTTCTAAAACCCGGCTGTGCGTGAATACCTGAGCGCTAACCCTATATCCCAGCAGCTTTCACACACCTAACAGACTCCTTTGCTCCACCCCCGGCTGCCTTCACTCGTCTGGAAGGGAGCCACTGCTCACTGCGCGCTAACTCAGGTTTTGTTACAGATGAGCGTTCTAGGTCAGAGTCCAGGAAAAAAAAAACTCAGCTACAGAAAAAGCAGAAATGGAGAGGAGAATGAATGAGGGCAAAGAGTAGGGAACAATACGGACAGTGAATAAGGAAATACGAAGGAAAAATGAAAAATGAAGAGATTTTTCTCAGCTCTATATATCTTGACATAAATAAATATAAATTTGGGGGTGGGGGGTTTGAGTTGACACTAAAGACAAATTAGGAGATTATTATTCAGTTTATGAAAGAATTTGGCATCGGATTCCTTTAAATAGCAATCTCCGCTAGCACACTTAAAATAGGGTTCCATTTACAGCAGCGTGGTTTATACAAAACTACATCTGCTACATAGGCTCAGAAAAATAGCTCTCCTCCCGCGTAGGCTGGCTAACTATAGAGCTGGCCCCGTACAGATGGCCACCTATTCTCTTCTTAAAGATACCCGCCCCGCTCTCTGTTACTCGTTTCTCTGTTTTATCTGATTATGGTTAACAGACTCTTCAGGGCCACTCAAATCTCTTCTGGTCCTCCCTAAACTCAGGGAACACCGCTCTGAGTTCCTTTCATACTCACTCATTCATTCAACACAAATTTGTTGAAGGCCTATCATGTGCTGGGCACTACTCTAGGAATGTAACTGTGAACAAAATACAATGCCTCCGGCACCACAGACCTTGCCTTCGAGCGGGAGAGCGAGAGTATACAAATAATAAAACACATAGGTAGCGCAAGAGACAGCAATCGGGGCTATGGGAGAAAATCGAGGCCAGCTGTGGGGCCAGGGCTCACTGAGCTGGTGTCAGAACTGAACACAGGGTCATCAGGGAAGGTGGTACTACTAGGTGACAGAGGGACACATTTGAAAGTGACAAGGAAGCAAGCTCGCAAACAAGTTCCAGGCATAACCTACCTGGCAGGTACAAGGAGGAACACCTCGAGGTTAAGTGTGACTGGAGCCAGGAGGTCTGGGAGGGGAGGGGCCAAATCACAAGGTGCTTGGGGACCACTATCTTTGTCATGAGTGAGACAGGAGCCACTGGGAGGTTCTGAGCAAAGGGGTGACTCAATCTGACTCACTTTTAAAAAAGGATCCCTCTGGCTGCTATGCTGAGACTGCAGGGACAGCACAGAAGAGGGAGGAAAATTAAGATGCTGCCACACTAATTCAGGCAGAGATTATGGCAGCTCAGATTAGGCGAGTCATGGTGGAGGCGCTGAGATGTGGTCAGATATATTTTGAAGGTAGAGCTCATGGGACTTGCTGGTATTATGGATGTGGGGTGTGAGGAACGGGGTCAAGGATGGCACCCTGATAATTTGCCAGAGCAACAAGAGGAACTGAGTTGCCACTGACAAGATGGAGAGAACCAGGGAAGGAGTAGGTCTGGGCGGGGCAAACAGGTGCTGTCTTCAGACATGTCCAATGCGAGATGCCTCTGAGATGCCCGAATGGAGCCAAAAAGGGCAGTGGGATGCGCAAGCCTGGAATTCAAAAGAGGTTCGAGTGGATGTATCAGCTTGGCAGTAATCGGGATATGCAGATGGGACTTAAGAAGAGTGAGTTCGCCTTAACTGGCGTGGCTCTGGCTCAGCTGGCTGGACATCGTCCCGCAAAGTGAAAAGCTGCTGGTTGGATTCCTAGTCAGGGCGCATGCCTGGGCTGTGGGTTTGGCCCCAGGCTGGGGCGTGTGCGAGAGGCAAGTGATCAATGTTTTTCTCACACATCCAAGTTTCTCTTCCTTTCTTTCTCCCTCCCCCCCACCCCTCTCTAAAACTAAAGAAATAAAATCTTAAAAAAAGAAAGGGTAAGTTCACCAAGGAACAATTGCAGGTGAGAAATCTGGGGCAGCTTGAGGATACCCAATATTCAAGAAAGAGAGACAATGAGTAGCGGAAACAGGGGAGAGACCGTCCACGAGGCAGGAGAAAACCAGGAGAGTGGCGTCCCGGAAGCCACACGAAGACATGAACTTCACCTGGAAGTGACTGGCTGTGTTAAATGCTACCAACAGATCAAGCAGGACGAGAGCTGGAAACTGACCATCAGACTGAACATCGTGGTGACCATTACCAGGGCTTTCTGGCACAGAAGTGGGGAGAACCTGACAGGGGATTCACAAGAAAGGGGAGGAGGAAGGGCGGAGGCAGCCAGGGCTGGTAAGAGGCAGAGAGAGAAGGAGGCAGGGTCTAGGTTTCCTTGTTTTAAACGGGCAAAGTTCTGACTTGCTTGCCTACACATAAGGGAAGTGCAGGGAGAGTCACTGGGTGGTGGAAGGGATCTGGTGCACAACGGGAGGCGGCCGCTGTTAAAATAACGGGTCAGGGCACAGGTGTAGGCAGACGTGCAAGCTTCTCAGGACTGCGTCTCATCTCATTTCACAGCGAAACAGGTCATGGCAGAGCGAGGGCGGGGAGGAGGCGGCTCAACGTATCATTTAGGAAAGCAGTGGGCTGCACGGGCCAGGGGAGGCACAGGCCTGCCGGGAGCAGCACCGAAGGCCCATTCCGCAGCAACTTGAAGAAGGAAGTTAAGCCAGTCCTCTGCCCCCTCCTCCTGCAGACCAGTCCTCCCCCGTCCCTTTCACTTTTCCTCACACCAACCTTCTCTTTCTCATTGCCTTTCCGGCTTTAAAACTGATCGGATGTGGATGGAATCACTCAGATAAACTTGGTCACTGGCTCCTTCTTCAGTGAGGCCTTCAGGAAGGAAAGATAGAACTGAAGGTGCTTCCTTTGGGAAGACAGACCCAGGGACTTGGCAATAGATGTGTGTGTGGTGGGGGAGACAGGATAGGGGCGGGCCACACAGGAGTCTGCGGGAAGCAGAGGAAATAGAAGGCAAAACATCCAGACTGTCTCAGTTCTCTCAACTTCCTTCCTTGTCCCCGCCGCCACCCGCCTCCCTTTTGGATCTCAATTTCCTTATCTAAAACACAGACTGAATAGTCTCTACTTCACTGTGTTCAGTCTCTCATTCTCTAATTCAATTAACCTCTCCTGGCCTGTAATAGATCCCAGATTCATTCGTACACATTATTTCATTTAACCCGTACAGTAACACTGGGACTTGCTAATGCCATCGATGAGATGGGGAAACAGACGTGAAAGGGTTAAGTGACTTGCTCAGCTAGTCCTGATGCCTGGCTAGGTAGATGCCCCAGCTGCCAAACAGCAGGGCCAGAATTTCAACCAAGATCTCAGCCCAGGTTCAGGCACATGAATCAGGGTATATCCTTCCAGGTCTGGGATCATTCAGGTTCATTTCCACTGAGAGAACACTCAGGTCACCGTAAAGCCTGGGGTTCCAGAAATTGTAGTCCTTATTAACATGCAACAAAAGCACAGGCCTCCCTGATCGCAGGTCAGAGCCAAAGAGAAGAGAGTGGATGAGCAGTGCAGGGTCTGGTCACCCTCGGGAGGCCCTGGAACGTCACAGCTGGCAGGCAGGAGTCCCCGATGGATACTTCCAGCTCCGGACACAGGAAGTAACAACAGGCTGAGGAGAGTTTTCTAAACACTTCTCTACAGTGGAGAGAGGGGTGGTTGCTAATTCCAGAGGTGGATTTCATCATCAGCTGTATGGCTGTGACGGATTTCCTCAGAATGCGGAGCAGCCGGGAACTCTTACTTCTGTCTCCCAGGGGTGAAGGAGAGCCCTTCCTCCGCAGCGGAGCCATGAGGTGCAACAGAAGTGCAGAGGTGTGGGCGGGGTCGCCCGAGGAGCCCTGGGCAGGGTGAGCCCCGGTGGCTGCCCCGGCCTGAGATTCCACGGGTTTCTGGGCTACCAGCTCCTGCTGGTCACAGAGTGGCCAGATCTCTTTTTCAACATGGCACAGCTCCAACCACGCCAAGGGTTTGCCCATGCCTTTGCTTCGTTCCCGCCCTATAGCCTAAATTAACCGCCCTCCCCAAACCACCTCCCTTTATTTAAGTCCTGTCATTAATTGGTCAGTCATGATTTTATTCAGTCACTAAACTTGCCCACCAAGCATATATTGAGTACCTCTGTGTCAAGTGCTGTGCTAAGTCAACGCTCAGGTGAGTAAGATGTAAGTCCCGGCTTTAAGGAGTGGAGTCTGGATGGGGAGGAAGGCTGCGGCGCTGTGTGCACAGCCAGTGAGGGAAGAGACACAGGTGTGTGCAGAGTGCAGGGGTACCTGGGCACAGGCTTCGAACTCAGGCTGAAGGGTTGTGTATGGCTGCCCTTTGCCGGAGGAAAGGCATTTAACCCAGCGGGCCAGCCTGGAGAGGGGCATGCAGGGCACTCGGGGGAGAGGCCAGCACCAAGGCACAGAAGTCGGGGCCAGCGCCCAGTGTGGGAACTGGCAAGCTGTTAGTGTCACTGGAGTGGAACAAGGCCAAAAAGGAGGTGGGGATCAGAGTTATAGGGCAACAAGAGAGAACCGTCCAACTAACCTTCCCTTGCACGCACCACTCAGCTCAAAACACATCAATAAAAAATTTTAAAAGCCCAAATCTTAAAGTATAAAAGTATAAGATGGATCCTCTTACATGCATATACAATGATGTCACTGCAAAGGTGGAAAATGGATACAGTTAAAATCTATTAACAGGGTGCGAATTACAATGAAATGATACATCTCTACTCTCTTGGATGTAGGGTAGCAAGCGCTAACAGTTACGGAATGCTGGCCACGGGCCAGGCACCAGTCTAACTGACACGCATCCTGATCCCTGCACCCTCACCACGACCCAAAACAGAGGGCTCTGTGACCCACGCCACCGCACAGGGGAACCACACGTGGGTGCCTCGGGGACAGGTGTGGCTGAGGAAGCAATGGAGACAGCCTCTGGACCCAGGACACGACCCTTCACAACTCTGATACACGGTTTCTAGACCCACGGCACAGTGCAAGCTAACAGACGTCTATACACTGTATTAGGTATGGCCCTACTTTGTTTCAATACGCGTGCATTTGTCTATGTACATGTGCTTGTATTTGAGCGAATCAAATGAAAATGTGGTCATTTTTGACTTACAAAAACAGCACTTTCCACATGATTCAACCCAGCACACGAGCACGCATGCGTGTACATATGCATGAGAAGAAAAAAAGTCTATGAGGATCTGTACCAAATTGTCAGCAGTGCTTTTGGGTGGTGGGAATGTGCCTGATCTTTATTTCTTTACACTTTTTCATATTTTCTGAAAAATAGCACAAGTTCCACATTTTCCTGTTTCTTCATTGCAGCTGTGTGACAGGTATGTTCCCCAGGTACGGAAGCGCCAGCCCCTGAGCTACGGCATCTCCCCTCAGGAGCCGAGACGCCAACGGTGGTGGAAAGCTGCCACAGGGAGAGTCCTGCCAGCTGTGGGGCTTCTCTGAGCCTCAGTTTCTCCACCTTGAGCACGAGGGGAGGAATCACACTTCTCTCAGAACTGAATGATATGAGCCCAAGTGCTCTGCTGTCCCACACTCATTCCAGTCGATTTGACCTGGGTTGGGTTGAGAGGGCCTCCTAAAGTGTCGACACCGTGTCCACCCCCAGAGAACTGCCCACTCGACACTCCGCTCCTTTAGCAGAGACTGGCTGGAAACAAAAGGCAGCGTCTTCCCTCCAACTTCTGTAAGATCTGAGCGGAAACGATGAGCTCGCAGCTCTCCCTACAGCACGCTGGCTGCTGCATCCAACGCTGACGGGACCGCAGGAAGGCAGCGCAGGGCAGCTGGGGCACAAGGCCGGTGTCCTGAGGTCCGGATTCCAGCAACTCTCAGCATCAAGCCAGGGCTGCACTGGGATGTGGTTTCAGCCAGATCGTAAGCCAGTAGCAGACCAGGAATGGGAGTCTCAGGGTCCACTGGCAGCCAAGGAAAGTGCCAGCTAGGAGTGGCCGGCCCACTCCCCTTTAACCGTTCTTAGCCACGCGTCCTCAGGCAACCGCAGCCACTTCCACGTACTCCAGTCCCTTGTCCCAGATCACTCACCACCTTCCACATCCTACACAATTTACTCATGTACATTTATTGCTATTATCTCCCCCAACCCCGGCAGTACCACCCCT